>JASDQU010736390.1:170517-186618 GCA_032191745.1 Picea mariana | reverse complement strand
TTAGAAACCTCCCACATACATTTTTGTTTTAGGGAATCTAGGATTGATTATTCATTAACTAAATTCATTCATTTTTTATGGGTAGGTTTATTCAATGATCAAAGTATTGGATGGTTTGTTAGTTTCATGCATTCATTCTCTATTTACTATAGTTGTACATTCTTTTAGTGCAGTCACCCGATTTTTGTTGCAGAACATGACATATTCATCTCTTGTGTAAAACAAGGTTTACGTTCGATGGATTCTTCAAAATGAGACAGGAGTAATTTTAAATTTGAATCAGGAACATAAAAGATTGCTAATTATATTCATTACAATCATCTTTTCTGGTTTTTGTTCTCCAAAAATATTTATAATGACTTTCCTAGGAAGTAAAAAACTAAAAAAACTCAATCCAATCCTTAAAGAAAACTATATACAATATGTACAGTGTTGATAAAAACAACAATTTTAATAAGCTGAAGCAATTGGGTCTCCTTCCCAGCCAGCTAAAATATGAACAGTAGGATCATTACTTACTTCTTGACAAAAGTATTCTTTTGAAAGCGGCTGATGGTAGAGTTGTAGTCGATGTCTATTTACCAAAAAGGGAAAACCAGACCCGTCGATGGTAACTAAAGTTACAGTGCCATTATCATGAACTTCATTGATTTCATACAGTCCCACCTACCTTGTCTATAATTTTCCAGGAAAATCTTGAAATATGGAATCATAGAGAAGTGCCAAATCACCTTTCTGGAAGGATTTCTTCTTGATATGTTTATCGTGCCAACTAGCTCTCTGCTGCTGCATAAAATTTGTCCGCTGAAGGGAGAGCATGTGTGATTCATCTAACTCATTGAGATGATGTAAGCACTGTGTGTGTGCCTCCGTAAGATCTAGTCCAATTTCTTGTGCCATTCTTAGAGTCTTGATCTCAAATTCAATTAGAAATATAGGTTCTTTTCCAAAGACTAGATGATAAGGAGAGTAGCCAGTAGTGTTACACCATGCTTTGTGATAGGACCATAAGGCATTTGGAAGCTCGACTGCCCAATTTTGATGGTTTGTTGAGACTATTTTTGCCAATATTGCCTCCAAAACTTTATTGGTACTTTCCACTTGTCTGTTTTCCTGTGGGTGGTATGGGGAAGTAACTCTGTGTTTAATATGATAATTGCACAGAGTGGCCGTGATTTTATGTGTTGTAAATTGTGAGCCTCCATTAGTGATTACTTCTCTGGGTAATCCATAGTGTACAAATAATTCAAAAAGGAAATTTATTACTGCTTCCTCAGTTGCATTTGGAAAGGCTACTGCTTCTACCCACTTGGTCATATAGTCTGTTGCAACTAGTATATAAGATTTCTGATTTGATTTTGGGTTGAAGGGACCAACAAAATTGAGTGCCCATATTTCGAAAGGTTTTTCTACTACTTGTGCTTGTAGGGGAATTTCATCATCTTGGCCTGGTCAACCCATCCTCTGACAGTTATCGCAGGCCTGGACATATTTCTTTGCGTCTTTCAATATTGAGGGCCAATAGTAGCCCATTTGTAAAACCTTATGCCCAGTTCTGCGATATGAAAAATGTCTGCCACAAGGTTCATCATGACCCACCTTCAAGACATCGTAAATTTCATCATCTCTTGCACCTCTTTGGATCTGAAGATCATAACTTGTGTGGAAAAGATATCAATCGATCCAGGTGAATCGTGCATTGCGCTGAACGATTAGTTTCCTTTCTCTTGATGACAAGTGTGTTGGTATTTTCCCGGATACCAGATAATTTTCCACATCATCATACCACGAAATCATAATAGTGACAGTGAACAAGTGTTTGTCTGGAAATTGGTCTTCAACTGTCAAAGAGTTATCTGTTTTGGGCACATGAGACAAGAAATCTGCAACGAGATTCTCTCTTTCAGGCTGATCCTTGATGGTGATGTTGAATTCCTGCAATAGTAATAACCACCGAGTAACCTATCCATTAGTAATAGGTTTGTTAGATAAATATTTAATAGCAGAATGATTAGTATACAAAATAACGGGATAGCCTGTTATATAGTGGCGAAATTTTTTAATAGCATGTATAACAACTAAAAAATCTTTTTTTTTTACTGTGTAATTTAATTCATTGGGAGTAAGATTTTTGCTAATAAAATAAATAGCATAAGGTTTCTTGTCTTCTTCATGTCCAAGGACAATGCCTATGGAGATATCCAATGCATCTGAAGAGATGTGAAATGGTAATTTTTATTTTGGTCTTCTTAGCACCGGTGTTATTGAAACCAACCTTTTGAGTTCTCAGTTTGTGTACGAGGTGTAGGTAGATTAAGGATTACCTCTATTTTTGTTGGGTCTACCTTGATTCCATTTGAAAAAACATAGTGTCCTAGTACCACACCTTCAGTCATCATCATATGGCATTTCTCATGACTCAAACATAGTCTGGTAGCAATGCATCTTTCCAATACCTTCTCCAAATTTCTTAAGGCTTGATCAAAGTCAGTGCCATAAGGGGTGAAATCGTCGATGTAAACTTCAAGTCCTTCATTAATCAAATCATAAAATATGCTTAAAATAGCTCTCTGGAATGTAGCTGGAGCATTACATAATCTAAAGGGAAATACTCTATATGAGAAGGTACCCCGAGAACATGTAAATGTAGTTTTATCCTGGTCTTCCAAAGCAATCTGAATCTGATTATAATTGCTAAAACCATCTAGGAAGGAGAAAAATTGATTTCATGCTAACGTATCAAGGGCCTGATAAATAAAAGGTAGGGCAAAGTGTTCCTTCTGGGTATCTTTATTGAGGTCTCTATATTCTACACATATTTGCCACTTCCCATTCTTCTTGGAGACGATTACTAGTGTAGAGACCCACCGGCTGTCTAAAATAAGATATATGAAATCTACATGAAACATTTTCTGTAATTCTTCTTTAACAACATCCTTGAGATGAGGATTCAATATTTGTTAAGGATGTTGGATGGGTCGGGCATCTTTCTAAATATAGATATGATGTGTACAGAGTTGGGGATCAATGCCCTTCATGTCGGGATACTCCCAAGCAAAAGCTTGCTGATATTTAGAAAGGATCTGAATCAATTTTTGTTGTTGTTGTCATTCAAATTAGCATTAATATTCAGAAACCTCCCTTGTGAAATTTCAAATGAAATGATGTTATGAAAAGTAGTAATGGGAATCTGTTGTTCCATTAATTCTTCCAAAGGATCTCCCTGTGCTTCATTATATAAAACAAGTTTTAACATTTGACATGTTGGGTTTTTTATAATGGTTGGTATGTTAATGAAGCTACTGATCACATCATCTTCTAGTATATTTTGAGCCCAAGAGCTTCTTCCAGTGTGAAGGGATATCATAGGTTCTCTTCTAGATATCTAGTTGGTTGCAAGTGATGATGTATGATAGGTAGACTCGGTTTAGCTGGAGGATACATGGTAAGGTTTTTTGTAGCACCTACTCTAGAAATTTTCATGTTTCATGTGCGACATCTTGTGTACGCATCTGTTGTTGCAAGCCATGGTATTACCAATATCAATGGGTGTCCATCGAGTCTACTTCTTGGGTTGATAACTAATAAATCAACTTGATATTCCAAAGAGTCAACTGAAATTGCTATATCTTGTAATGTGTTGACTTTTTTAACCACCGATCTATCAACCAATTCTAAAATAAATGAAGTAGGTTCAAAGGAGGTGATACCCAAGACATTACAGGTCTCAATGGTCAAAATATTGATGGCTACCCCCAAATACACTAATGTATTTGGAAAAACACAACCCTATATCTGAATTGTTACCACGGGATTCCCTGGGTCTGTATACTTGACCAGCTCCTGCTTTCCTAGAATAAGATCAGACAAAGTTCCTACCACATGAACAGTTGATGTATTTTTAGTTTTCCTTATGGGTTTCTTCCCACAATTCTTTAATTGTTTTTGCATGAATAGGAATATCTTGCAGAGCCTGTAGGAGTGGGATTTTAAAATATAGATTTTTTAGTTCCCCGACGATATCAAAGTTAGGATATACAATTGGTTTTTCTATCATCAGCCTCTCAGGAAAAGGGGAAGGAGGAATTACATCAGGATCTTGTTTCTCGACTATGTTTTTCACCTATTCTGTTTCTTCCCTTATGACCACAGTCGATGGTTTTATTGTTGGTTATATATTATTCTCATTCTCCTCCTCTTGATGAATTTCACTTTCCTCAGGAGAAATTGTACACCCTAATCTCAACCAAAGTTCGTTGAACCCTACAAAGTTGATTTCACCCTCCAAATTCTCGACAATTTGCACGAGTTGGGCTGGTCTATTATTAGGATTCGAGTTGGGTTGAGCTAGTAGTTGAGGGCGTATTTTAGGTTGAGGATTCTTGGGTAGTTGAAGTGGAGCTTGAAAAGTGGGTTGAGATTGAGGAGCCATCCCCATGGGTTGATTGGTCATTCCCATGGGGCACTGCCAGTTTTGATTCTAATTGGGGGCTTGGGCAACAGTGTTAATCCATTGTGAAGGATAGGGGTTATTGTTTGAATTCTGCCAAAATGGGGTAGGGTATTACGAGTTAGACCAGGTGGGATTTGTAGTTGGTTGATTTGTCTAGGGTGCAGTAGGATATTGTTGGGACTACCAGGTGGGATTAGAAAATGGTTGGCCCTACCATGTGTTTCCAGAATTATGATGTTGATTATAGTTCCCAGAAAAGAAAGAGGTAGGATCTTGTAGCGTACCTAGGGGTCGAGCCTGTCATTGGAGATGTTGAGCCATCATATATACTATTTTTTTTTCCTCTTCTTCTTCTTTAAAGATAACTTTTATCTCTGGGAGTGATGGACATTGTTGTGTCGCATGGTCTTTTGCACAGATGGCGCAAATCTGAACCACATCCACGGGACACTCACTCAAACCATGTTTCCTTCTGCATCGTGGACAAAATATGGCCAATAACTGCTCTACTTCTACTTGTTTTTGTTTTGTAAGTTTTAAACCTGTGGACTAAAGCAGTGCATATATATTCTTAAGAAAAATAGAATTTAATCAATGGCTCATACACAGAGTACACAAAGATTTTATACCAACAACCCTCCACCGGGAAAACCTTTCTTATATTCATTATATCGAATTTCACCATTCACCATACAATGTATATACAATGCTTTTAGGTTTTCCCTAGATACCAAAACCCTAATCCCTTATTCTGGTATTAATTTACAAAACCGCTAAAAACAGCAAAATCCGCTAAAAATAACTAAATCCGCTAAAAATAGCAAAAACCGTCCAAAATAGAAAAAACCACCCAAACTACTAGAGGGATCGTCGGACGCAATTGTCATATAAGATGTGCCCACACACACACATGCAAATAATATAACACATACCCAACACGTTTAACTTGTAGAACATCCAATTGTGTAGTTAGAGTACTCAAAATGTCTGTTTTTAAATTTTCTAGAAGATTACCAACTTATGCTCGGGTGACACCCCTGCTAGTTATGTTGCTACTTCTGGTGAGGGGATCCTGTGTTCCCGATCTGGTTCATGAACTTCCGTGTGAACACCTGATGCACAATTGGACAACGTTATCATATGTTTCTTGATAAATATCACCTTTTCCCATTAAATTAGATGTTTTTACCCATTCATCCTTCATACCTTTTATCAGAGTGGCTTTAAGTACCTCACCTGGTAATGTACCATAAGGTGATCTCTGTAGTTTATATTTAAATCTTTCAACATATTCTTCTAACGTTTCATTTTCTCTTGCAGTCATTTTAAAGATTTCATCCTTTAAGTCCCTGGTTCTACAATAGTCTTGGCATTTCGTAAGGAAGGCTTATTTTATTTCATCTCGAGAATTTATAGTTCCTCCCCCTAATCCAATAAACCATCATAAACCTGATCCTTTCAAGGTGGAAGGAAATATTTTTAGTTTCTAGGGTTCAAAGGTGTAGTCATAGCCTCTACACATGACATCAAAATCGAATAAGAATGTGTGAGGGTCCTTTGAGATCAATTCATTGAATGTTGGAAGATTTTGTAGTGGAATGGATTTCATTGGGGCATTAGCAACCAGATCAACTATAGGATATTCCAAAGTGGAAGTCTAGGTTCATGGTTGGTTTGGCTGCACCATTTGGTTGAAAATATGCCAATAGCCTTCAGGGATTTCTTGGTATGGGTTTTCTATTCGGGATGGTTGATTACTTGGTTCCTTGGGATATTTAATCGCGCTACCTATATATGGGATTTTAGGTGTTCCTTATCCTATCAAAGTCACAAGAGATTCAGTTTCAGGTAGTGGTGGATTTGCCTCAACAATTCCACTAGTTTCCCCTTCTCCTTCTTTAAAATTACAAGAATTTCCCTCGTCTACATGACTGGGAGGTGGATAATGTGTATTTTGGAAACTTTGTTCAATCCCTTCAGTTCCACTATCAACCTCAACATGAGCTGCAGTTGGTGAATTGGTTGCTTGAGGGATTCGGGTAAAACCTTTTCGAGGTCCAACTGAGGCTTGAGATTCTGATTTTCGAATGATTTCGTCTATGAAAGTGCTCCTTCTAGGGGGCACCAGGCCTTGGGATTTTTTAGTTTTGGTGGGGGTTTTAATTTTTCAGGTTCTTTCTTCTTAGTCATACACACGGACACGAATTCTGTACATCTATATAACCTCTATGCATCAGTTGAAGGTAGGTGTTGGCACAAGCATTTTACTTTTTGCCTACGTAGGTTCTTACCTTCCATTTTAAATACCTCATCCTTCAGAGATGAAACCTATTCTATATTTGACATTCTCCTCGACAACGGCACCAAAATGTTGGGCTCTAAATATGTCCTAAAAATAACCTTAGTCTGACATTAATTTATCAACCAAGGATTCGTCTTCTCTTTCAAGAATATCAGCAAAGTATATGCAAATAGTTGTAGAGGTTTTAAATCGTCTAGATAATTCAGTGAAAGAAAATCTGAGTATATCTGAATTACTGTAATAATCAAGTTCTTCACTTATTCATTAAAAACTTTGAAACTCATAACTCACTAAACACAATTGTAATCTGATCAATAACACACTGTGAATCAAAGACACTAATTAATTTGTTGAATTCATCTAACTAAGAAATAGTAATTTAATCTATGAAAATACTTAAAGAATCAATCTATCAATGATTATTTAACCAGCTAGAAATGAACATTGAATTATTGTATATCTAAGAAGGAACAACAAGTGAAAATTAAGCGAAAGGAACATCAAATGTGAATTCGATAAAAGGAACAGTAAATGCGAAAACGAAACGAATTCTCAAATGATAAACTAACAGTAATTAGAAATGGAAAAACAATCAACAATCTTCAAATGAAACATCTATCGTCTACAAATGAACAACATAACCAATTCATAAAATAATCAACACACTCATGAGTTTATCTTAACTGTTGCAAAGGAATTTAAATCACATAATTGAAACAGATTTGATATGATTACATATGAGACAGTAACTCCTTTCGACTGGGCCCACTATCTTCAGAAGGTATTGCTACAAAAAAATCAGTACTCAAAGATGATCAAAATGCTCAATGCTTTCATTAATTCCATAACTGGTGAATCATTTACAATGGACTAGTGTACAGAATACTTCAGAGATGTCAATGTTTGATTGAATTTCTTCGATTATCTCTCTATTGTTCATCCGCTTCTATATATTACAATGACATGGGTAAATTAAGCTATCCTGAGGATCAAGAGATCATCATGATTGCTTTTACTATTTATAAAGATTACAAAATAAAGAGTCAATCTTCTTCTAAACCGCTTTATGCACGACTCCTTCGATCTTCAATAGCTTATGTATCTTCAAGATCTCTTTAATTATCTTGAGGTAACATCAATTGTCCATTTTCTGCAATAAAATCAAACAATTCAATTCGAAATTTAGAAATTATCTAATATCACTTAATAACATTTCTAGAAAACTTTTTAATCATTTTATTTCCTAATTACTTCTAATTAATAGAAAAGTCAATCAAGAATATATCATAAACCATGGTAATAAGGAGGATATTTGTACCTTTTTCTCAACTCAACACTTGGTATCCTGACTGAGGAACTAATTCAATGACATGGGTGATAATGAGTTGAAAAATGTTGATTTGGCACATTCAGAAGAAATATTTCAAAGGACAAAATGGATATAAAAATGGAAAAATAATGAATCAAAAGATGGAAGTTGAATATAAAATGGAAATGTTTATGGATCGAAAGATGGAATGATTACAACATTTCATGGAAGTCATCATATTATGTACCCTAGATTAGAGGTTCGTTGAATTTGATATTGTGACCCAAGAAAATCAAGAAAATAAGGAGAAAAAAAATTTTGAACCCTAATCACATATGGGAAATATTTCAACACATTTGGAGAATAGAGATATTAAGTCCTATAATCATGATCATTCATCACTCCAATATTTTCATCATCAAGGGTTCAGCTAAGAACCAAGGAACTACTTAATTCCCAAGATTGATGAGGAAGTTTTCTAGTAAAGATCATATGACATGGACATTGTAGATGTAACAATTCTTTAATTTACATTGAATTCTAATTTTACAAAATTTAACTATTGCATACTTGTATTTAGATCCTAATCAATTTTCCTGGAACCAATGGCTTTGAGAATGAAAAACTATTCTATTGTCTCTTGGTCCACTTTTATGAATGAATTGATATCCCATTATGGAGATATTGAGAGAAACTCATTCATTAATCAACTGATAAATCTTTGAGAAAGAGCTACAGTTACATAGCACATTCATCAATTTCTAAAGATGATTCCTAAATTAAAAAAAATTCTAGAGGATAATTTGTTAGATCTCTTTATGAGCACTTTAAAGGAGAGCATTCAAGATGAAGTGTGTCTCTTGGAACCTAAATTATCTAGAGCATGATTTCAATGTGGTAAGGAAATTTGAAAGTAAAAATATGGCTACTCTAAGGGTGACCACTAAAAACTATAAAGAGCACCATGTTCCATCTCCTAACCTCACTCAACCTACAAGGTTGACACCTCAACAAATGGATGAAATAAGAGCAAAGGGACTATGTTTCAACTTTGATATAAAGTATAGTAAGGGGCATATGTGTAGTGAGAGTAAACTATTCTATATAGATTGTGAAGGGGAAGAAGATCAAGAATCAGAACTATTGCAAATTCTATAACTAGAAGAGACTACTCCAAGCATATATTACCATGCATTAATTGGCATAAACACTCCTCAAAGTCTCAAGATAGAATGATATATAAAAAATAAAAAGGTAATAGTGTTGATTTATTATAGTAGTACCCATAACTTCATTAATTGAAAATTAACCAAACTTCTTGATTGCTTTATATATCCAATACTTGATTTTCAATTCATTATTGCGGATGTATGAACCATAAATTTTCTAGGGAAGTGCCATAGTATTGATCTCACTATGGGGGACTATTTACTAGAGAATCGAACGATTACAATCAAAATGGGTTGTTTTGATCTTGTATTAGGGGTCCAATGCTTACAATTATTACAAGCAATGGCTCTTAATTTTTAGGAACTTTTAATGACTTTTTTCCTTAGAAGAAAAGGAAATTGAACTCATAGGTATCCAAGGGAAACCATATAAAGTGATAATCTCTAACAATATGAAGAAATTTTTAAAAAACAGACACCATGGTGTAATTGCATAATTGTTCTCACTAGATGTTCAAACATATAGACCATTTATTCTTGTGCATCTCCCAAAAGTTAACAACGATCATCCCAATGTCTTTTGAGAGACACCTAAACGTCTTCCACCTATTCTAATTCAAGACCATGTTATTCATTTGTAGCTGGGAAGTGTACCACCATATATGTTTCTATATTATAGAGAGTTCAAGAATATGACCATTAAATATACGTTTACTATTCTTGTCATCAATGAATTATCTGATGAATTGTAGTGAGAAATTTTCTTTAGCAAGTTGGATGTCCATTTTAAATATCACCAAATCAGAATGAGGCAATAATACATTACCAAAACAAACTTTATAACACATGAAGGTCATTACAAGTTTTTGGTGATGTCATTAGGCCTTACTAAAGCACCTTCCACATTTCAAATCTTGAAAAATTCTATTTTCAAAAACTTCTTCATAAAAATTTTGTTAATAGTTTTTGATGATATATTAATCTACAACAAATACTGAGAAGCACATATGTACAACATGTTGACATGGTCTTAAAACTATTGGAGGACAAACAACTATATGCATAGACTTCCAAGTGTTCTTTTGGGGCCTAGGAAGTGGATTATTTGGGTCATATTGTATCTCATGAAGGCCTCAAAGTGGACCCAAAAAAAATGAAAGCTATGATTGGATGGCCAATTCCAAAAACCTTGAATAATCTTAGAGGATTCTTAGACTTCATGGGCTATTAGTGAAATTTTGTCAGGAATTATAGCCAAACCACTTCATCTATAATAAAATTGTTGAAAGAGGAGTCATTTTCTTGGAATCAATAAGTAACCAAAATTTTTGAAAAACTTAAGGAGGCTTTGTAGAGAAACCGGATCCATCCACACCTAGCTTCAAAAAAACCTTTATTGTCAAGTGTGATTCCATGGGCATGGTTCTGGTGTATTTTTAATGGAATAAGGAAGACCCATTTCCTTTAAAAGAAAACAAGTTAAAGAAAAGAACTTACTCAAAACCCAATTATTAAATGTAAATGTTGGACATACTACATGCAATTAATAAATATTTCCCTTATGTAATAGGAATACACTTCAAGTTAAAAACGGATCATGATAGTCTTAGTAATTAGTATAACAACAATTATCTTTAGAAGAGAAAAATAAATGGGTTATAAAGATACTACATTATGACTTTGAAATTATCTGCAAAAAATGAATACAAAATTTGGTGGTAGATCCAATTTCAAGGAAAGATGAAGACACAGAGGGATTACTTTGTGTTATTTCTATTTTTTAATCTGATTGGGTTGTTACAAGGAAAATTTCTCTATGGATAGGGGAAAACCACAACAGACGGAAATGACTGCAAAAATCAACTCTATTCTCAAGTATGTTATATAAACAAATATGCTAGCAAGACAAGATAAAAGGCCTACCTCATCCAAACGTTCTATGAAGTCCATCGTTGAGCACTTGACCCAAAGAAATATACCTACAACTAGTCATCAACAACCAAGCAAAGAAAGCATATGGTGATAATATATAATGTTAGCACATTCAATAGCATAATCCATTAACATTCATAACAAATACGGCCATGGAATAATAATTCAAATATTTGTAACGTATCAATTGGATGAGAAAAGAGTATTTCTAATAAGATGTAATCAGCAGAAGTGAATAAGTAACAGAATTATGTGTCATCACGGTTCAGAACCGAGAAACAAAGTTCTTTCCAGTTGGGCCTCCACCACTTCAATCCTCCACCAACGAAAAGCTCATAGAAGAGAGACAATGAAGTTCTCAATCAATAAGGGAAGATCTTGGGGGTTGAAAATTGTGTTCACACTTAAAGGACAAAGGGATGCAGACTCAATGTGAAGTGAATAATTCCTCCAGAGTTACTTTTCTCTCAAATTTGAATTATTTCTCCTCTTTCCATAGCTCGGAATAGGCCCATTTATAGCCTTCAAGTGGAACTCAAGGGTCGAGTTGGAACGTTTCCAGTATATGGAAGGCCAAGGATCATTGATCTCCTATCATGACATGGAAACTCAACACCATTTTTCATTTCAGGGCACATTTCCCGATGTACATGGGTTGTGGTTGTGCAACCTGCATATAGGCATGTTGTATAGTAGGCAAAGTGCGTATATGTGGAAAAATTGTATTTTTAGCTCTGGGATTTGCAAAAAGGGATTAAAATTCTGCATGGGGGAATGGAAAAAGTCCTTCTATGCAAGACTACATGGGGTGAGGAAACTCTTGCTATAACAGATGACCCCTAATCTGTGAGGTCAGAGGAGTATCTGCGATGGCCGAAATACATTATAAAAAACCCAGAAGTGGAATAATGGGGACCCAACTAGAAGAACTACTTGCTCATTACAATTTGTACTGACTTTGCATACATGGATGCCAATTTGAATTACACTGCAGATCCATGTGAAAATGTACCAAACAACTTTCCATGGCCATGAATAGGAAAATACAAGTGTGGTTGCGTGCCAAAGGCTTTCATAGTCACGAACAAGGCCCAATAGAACCAGTCTCAAAATCAATCTGAAGATATATGTATGCAATGGAGTACAATCTGATCTCCCATGATCACTAAAGTCACATAGGTATTGGTCTAATGAAAAGGAAGCAACAACTCAGGAAAGCTGCGGCCATATACTGATGTCTTCAAGTCTTATACACAGTCTGCCAAAGGTGCAAGTCTACATCATGTGAATAAATGAGTTGAGGTCGAACACAATGAGACTTCATTTGATTACCGGTCATTGAGGTATACAGTTAACAAACCTAAGAAATCCTACCGATGATGAAAGTTGGTATAAAAGAACCAAGTACATTCTTACAAGTGTGAATAAAGGATTCGGGGTCGAGCACTTGAAGAATCCATCAATCATGAGACATTGATGTATTCCCAACTGTCGATGGCGAGAGAACCTGCCACTAATGACTACAAGCCTCAAGGTACTCATAGGACTCTAGGCCTCGTTTCCAGAATAGATGAGTTGAAGTTGATGGAAGGAGACCCAATGAAAGGAGAGAATTAAGGCATCTCTCATCATTTAGCACGAGGTACAAAGAAGGAGATTCATGATTTGGAGGAAATCGAAYGAAGAAGATGTTCATGAACCAATGACCATGTCTCTCTTTCACRTGTTCCAAGTGCAAGTGGTACACAAAAAAGAGCCTCTTAATAGCATCTAATGAGGAAAACTGCTGACAAAGGTGAGGAAACCACCAATAAGGCTAATAGAGTCCAAGACACTACACAAATCCCAATGTGTGAATAGATGTATTGTCGTCCAACACAAAAGAAACCACCCAGTCAATGACCAATGATAAAATGTTGACTGTTGGGTTCAAGGTTACCTACCAATGATGAAAGTAGGACCAAGATGCGTAATAGGACTATAGCATCATGTGATTTTGAGACAAACTGAGGGTATGGTCGACATGAAAATTCAAGAGTTATGAGGAATGGTCAACACAATTTGATAGAAAAATTCCTTTGAACAAGAGAATGAGATATATGGAAGACTCTGGAAGCATAGACTCAATGATGAAACCATGATATGCAAGAGGCATCAATCAAATTCTCCATAGGGACTGGAAGAGTAACCAGTCGGGGGAGAAAACCCTCTATAACGAGCTTAGCTTCCTAAGGCCATGCTAAACCCAAAATTATGATGACAAGTGGACTCAATAACTTTGTGCTCTATTCAAAGGCGACATGATTGCTTCCAATATAAGATAATATTCCCTTCCCACCTGTCTTTTTTTGTTTTTTCATAGTCAAATAAATGTTATGATACATAGGAGGAAATGAGTGTCGCAAATAAGAAAAACTAGTTCCAGCAGTGGAACATATCTATGATCAATGCAAGGAGGTGCATGCAGGATATAGACACTCAGGGGAATGTTCCCTCCTAGGTATAGGGTGTCAAATTGTGAAAGATATAAATGAGGCTCTGCTTGGTTGATGATGAAAAACAGTTGAGGCAAATGATTAATAATGCAAAGTGAGAACCGACTATAGGCTCAATACTGCAAGCAAGGGCATGAGATGCAATCACAACTTAACACCAAAAAATGTCCTTTTTCATAATATTAGTCTACATGTTGTGAAAAAGGGATAAAATTGTACCAAATAGATGTCCTTTCAAATCCAATTTACGAGTTTGAAAGAGACAAGTTCAATCGGCAATCTTTTCACTTTTGAAAATGAGTCAAAAAAATATTAACTAAGACTCACCACCTTTCAAGTCCAATTTAACGAGTGTGAAAAGGGAAAATTCACTCGACAATCTTTTCACTTTTTAGACGAGTCAGAAAAGAGGTTAAATCATAATCGCTTGGGATTTTCTAGGCGGCATGTCACGGGGGAGGCCAAGGCTCTCATGTTGTACTTTTTTGGATTGTCAGTATCTTACAAATAACCAACACAAGCTTGGGAAAACCCAAAGCTCTCCAAGTCAAGGAGGATAAAGTGCTATCATAGGTTATCGTCTATGTGATATATCAGATAATGTCTCTTACTTGAAAAGACATAGGCGAAGGCATTAGATACCCCACAAGACCATCCCAATCAAAGGGAAATTCTCCAGGACTTGAAGTGAGAGTAAGAATCTCTCTTGTTCATAAGGTGCAGTATCATAAATGTTGACAACATGGTTGAAGCATGCATCACTCGCCAACAGGAGAGTTGGATTAACCAAAGATTGCACTGGTACGACCACTTCTTCAACTTCAGGTTGAATAGGATGCGTGAGAACATGGATAGCAGACACATCACCCTCAACAACGAGGGTGTGATTAGGGAAGGATTGTATCAGCATGACTTTCATGTCAATCAAAGGAGAAACAAGGTGTGGGGAAACCACAGAGGCCTTAAAACCTGAAGGGCCCTTAGGTGAGCCCCATGCTTTGGGTATCCTAGTGGTAGTAGGACACAAATGAGTAAGGTGATTTCCTTGACAAGTACTATAAAGGAATTTAGGCTTATGTCTAAGATGTCTAGGCTTCTCAATCAGATGAATGTCCCTAGATTCATTTACAATGGCTGGTGACATCCTCTTAGCATGACTGGAAGAGGTTGGAGAGTCATCTCCCACATGATTTACATAGGTTGGATATGTAACATTGATATGACTTGTGGAAACTAGAGTGATTCCCCCAGCATGACTAGCAGCGACTGGTTGCGGGTCTTCAACATGACTTGTAGAGGGCATTGACCAATCTCCAACATGACTAGCAGGGGTTGGTGATGGGTCTCTAGTATGATTGGCAGTGATTGGACTAGTGATGATGGGTTGTGGCATTTGATACCAAGGTCAATGGAAATATTGGTTTTGAAACATTGTAGGCCAGGAAAGGTCTCAGTTTACACCATGTCCCTGTCCGGAAGGATAGTATCCTCCGCCTAAATGAACCATAGAGGTTTGTACGAGCATCATCACTGAAGCATATGTATGCAAAGAGACAAAAGTATGGTAAGGATTATTCAAGTGAGGATATATGTTTCCCCCATGTCAAGGGGTTCCATGAAGAGGGTAGCCTGAACCGTAAAACTAATTATCCCCGTATGAAAGACTCAGGGATATATGGGGACCCGTCATGGGAAAAGTGTTCATAGGAACTAGCATGGAAAACAAAGGAGATAATGATGAGGTGTAATTAGTAGAATAACCACCCATCTAAGTACTAGCGCTTGAAAAAACATAGCTAGAACTGGATCCGTAAGAGTGGAGGTTCGAACCTCCCACAGTAAGACTTGGTTGAGGGAAATTCATATAAGTGGACTAGGGAGAGGATGGAAAGGGTGAAGGCACATTGGTCATATCAACAGGAAAATGATTAGAGACTTAAGGCATGGACTGAGTGTCATAATTTTTCATACCATTATGAAAAGAGGACAGATTCGTCCCCATGAAATGAGTGAACATCATGGGGGGGGTAGTAGTAATGAGGGAGCCAAAGGAACTCCACTATCCATGATAATGAAAACTCACTATAAAATTCTAAGGCCAACTAGTGATCAAAGAGCACAACAAAAATAATCAACCGACCAATATGCACACAAACAGGATAAAGTGGTTGAAAGAGGCCTCCCTCCCTAAAGTAGCTATGCCTCACCCAAAAGGAGCCTGAGACTCCCTGCTAAAGTTCGAAGGTAAAAAAATCAGTTATAAGGGCCCTCGTGGGCTTAATAACCAATCGGTCAGATCCCCCCGAAGAGGTAATCCTCCATAAAGGTTGTGTGTTGTCTGACCCTTATCTGACCCAGGGTACCTGCAAAACAACCCCTGTAAGTAACCTATGTGTCACCTAATTCAAGAAACTAAGAAACCATTGTATAACCAATGCACA
>JASDQU010736390.1:150488-166871 GCA_032191745.1 Picea mariana | reverse complement strand
CTCGTTATTATGTTACTTTTATTGATGATGCAACTAGAAAAACTTGGGTTTATTGCATTCGACAAAAATATGATGTTTTTGATACTTTTAAGAGATGGAAAGCTTTGGTTGAGAATGAGACAGGAAAAAAGTTGAAGTGTCTTGGATCAGACAATCGAGGTGAATATTGCAGCAAGGAGTTTGATGATTATTGTTCATACCATGGGATTCGTAGAGAGAAGACAGTTCCAGGAACACCACAAGAAAATGGTGTGGCGAAAAGGATGAATAGGACAATCATGGAGCGTGCAAGGAGTATGAGATTGCATGTTGGTTTGCCCTTACAGTTCTGGGAAGATGTTGTAGATACTGTTGTTTACTTAATAAACAGAGGACCTTCAATCTCTTTGGATGGTATAATTCCAGAGGAGGCATGGACAGGTAAAAAGGTAAACTATTCTTTTTTGAAGACTTTTGGTTGTGAAGCATTTGTCCATATTGATAAAGAAAATAGAACAAATCTTGAGGAAAAATCCAAGAAGTGTACCTTTATTGGATACGGTGTTAATGATTTTGGTTATCGCTTATGAGGTTATGAAAATCACAAAATCATTAGGATTAGAGATGGCATATTCAATGAGAAGGTCATGTACAAAGATCAGTTGCAGGGAAAGATATAAGATAAAGAAAAACCAGAATACACAGTGCTTGATGAGATCACTGAAAAAGAAATTCCAAAGGTACTAGAAAATAAAAATGTATAACAACAAGAGCAATATCTACCTCAAACTCTTGCAAGTGTTGTTAAAAGATCTACCAGGTTAAGTAGACCCCCCGAACGGTAATCTCCTTCATTGTATTATTTATTGTTGACTGATTCTGTTGAAACCAAAATGTTATGAAGAGGCAATGCAGGTAGACACTAAAAAGAAGTGAGAGAAAGGCATGAAAGAGGAAATGGATTCCCTGGTAAATAACCAAACTTGGGATTTGGTTCAATTGCCTGCAAGAAAAAAAGCATTGCAAAATAAATGGGTTTACAAGTTGAAGGAAGAAGATGGAGCCAAAAAAGCGGTACAAGGCTAGACTTGTTGTAAAGGGGTTTGCACAAAAGATAGGTATAGATTTTGATGAAATATTTTCTCTTGTTGTTAAAATGACTTCAATTAGGACTATTTTAAGTCTTGTGGTAGTAGAAGATTTGAATCTTGAACAGTTAGATGTAAAACCAACTTTTCTCCATGGGGATTTGGAGGAAGAGATTTATATGCAACAGACACATGGGTATGAGGTCAAAGGGAAGGAGAATTTGGTATGTAGGTTGAAGAAGAGATGTATGGCCTAAAGAAAGCTCCAAGGCAGTGATATTTGAAGTTTGATAGGTTTATGACAAAACAAGGTTATAGTAGATGTCATTGTGATCACTGTGTTTATTTTAAAAGGCTAGAAAATGGAAGCTATATTATCTTGTTATTGTATGTAGATGACATGCTTGTTCCAAGGTCTAATATGCATGATATAAATGTGCTCAAGAAGAAATTATCTAATTCATTTGCAATGAAGGATTTGGGTGCTACAAAGAAAATGGTTGGTATGATAATAACAAGAGACAGGAAAAATTGCAAATTCACATTGTCTCAGGGTGAGTACATAGAGAAGGTGTTGGAGAGGCTTAGTATGCAGAATGAAAAACCTGTTAGTACACCTTTGGCCAACCATTTCAAATTAACTAAGGAAATGTGTCTCAAGACACATGAGGAGATAGAATACATGTCCAGGGTCCCTTACTCATCAACAGTTGACAACTTGATGTATGCGATGGTTTGCACAAGACCAGATATTGCACATGCAGTGGGAGTTGTGAGCAGGTATATGAAAAATCTAGGTAAAGAACATTGGGAGGCAGTAAAGTGGATTCTCAGGTATTTGAGAGGTGTTGCTACTCATGCATTATGTTTTGGAGGTTTGGACACTATTCTATAGGGATATATTGATTTAGATATGGCAGGTGATAAAGATACCAGGAGGAGCACCACAGGGTATGTTTTTACTATAGGTGGAACAATAGTGAGTTGGATTTTTAAACTGCAAAAGGTTGTTGCACTTTCAACAACAGAAGCAGAGTATGTTGCTGCTACAGAGGCTAGTAAAGAAATTATTTGGTTACAGAGGTTTATGGAGGATTTGGGAAAGAAGCAGGAGAATATCAGGTTGTACTGTGACAGTGAGAGTGTCATTCATCTTGCAAAGAACTCATCCTTCCATTCAAAGACTAAGCATATACATCTCAGGTACCATTTCATATGATCCATCTTGGAAGATGGACATTTGAAGTTGGAGAAGATACACACTAGCAAGAATCTTGCAGACATGTGAACAAAGGGAGTAACCAGGAAGAAACTGAGTTCCTGCTCAGTTTCAGTTGGTCTTCAAGCATGAAGGTGAAGATGAGAAATTTTCCAGGTCCAAGAAGGATCAGATTCCAACAGATACAACAACGGTGGAGTTGTTGAGATCAGTCTCCAAAGTGGGATATTGTTGGTTGTGGATCCTGATTATCTTCTTGATTCAACAGTCTTTGTTTTCAGCCTTGTTTATACCCCATGAAGACTTACACCTTGGAAGAATGTACACTCCTTCACGTAGGGGAGTGCATGGGGGGCTTGCCCCTCCTGTAGGGTTCGAGGGCAAGTAGACCCCCAGAAGAAAAAATTGCCTTGTAAATGTATATTGTAATTTCATAGCAAATATGGACCGTTCATTATAAGGTCGCAGATCTGACGGTAGAAGTTATGTTAGGGTTTTTTTTTCCCTCAAAGGAAACCCTCTTTTATGAGGGAAATGTATTGCGTCTATGTATCATTGTGAATATTGTATTTTGAGTGAGGAGATTGTGAGAGAAAGAAGAGAAGTTACAACGAGTGTGTTGTAGGTTTTATCCCTTCATTTGTTGGATACTAAAAGGAAGGACCTGACAATTTCTCTAGTGCACCTAGCCCACACTAGGTGAACCACATATATCTGTGTCTCTATTGTATTGTGTATCTTCTATGTTTTAATTCTACATTTGTTTTTATTTTATTGTTCTGCAATCCTAATTTATTAACAATTGAGTTCAATGGTGAAAATATCCACCCTAGCCAATCGTAGAGGAGGGAATCATTTAGATTTCTTCATTGTGCTTCAGTGTGGCTGAGTATTTTATCATTGACGGTTGAGTTCTTCATTTGAAAAGGTTGATTTGGTTAAAGGAGGATGAGTTTGGCTTGAGGCTCTATATTTGGTGTTGTGGGTAGTGCTTTTCTTTAGTGTGGGATGAGTTATTAGTTTTGGGGGAGATTCTCTTATTGTTGGGAGAGTTTATTTGCAGCAGGGGCCAATTTTAGCGTGTTGGATGAGTTTTTTCAAACCTAGGTGAGTTTCTTCACTTATGGGTCGTGTCTCTTTTCTGGACAATGACCCTTTTGTTGTTGGGCCAAGTCTCTTGTCATTGGGGCCGATAAATATGTTTTTGACTCACGTTTGTAGTTGTTGGGGTCATTTTTCTTTGGCTAGGCAGATTACATATATTACTAGGATGATATTTCAATTGTTGGGACTGTTTTCTATACTCATGTGGTTGAGTTTTACTATTGGAGGTCGATTTCTGAAGTGTTGGGGGATGATATTAAGTTGTTGGATGAGTTTTGTTGCTAGGAGCAAGTTAATTGATGTTAGGCAAGCTAAAAATGGGTTGTTGTCACCTATATCCATTCATCTAGACAACCATATCCATTTAAATAGTTACACAAACAACCTACAATACATATACCATGTTCATCATATTGTTGTTATAATGTTTGTTGGGGTTTCCTCATGTATTTCAGTTGTCTTAAGTATTTAAATGCAACAAATATCTTTGAGTTTTATATTGGAGTTTCATTGTGAACCATAATAGAGTTTAGATTTACATATGAATTGTTGATAGAGTACTTGTATACAAATTGTTTATCTAAATGTTCACACCAATAAACCGAACTAAAATTTGGGAAAAATTTAGTAAGGTACATTTTAGTGGTATCAGAGCTTGTGATCCTCCCAACTTGTGAGGGTATACAAGCTTGGCCATGGAAAACAATCAAAACAATTCAGGGAACAATGGAGCTCGTGGTTCAAAGGGACAATGAACAAGGGATCGAATATAGCAAGAGAAAGATGAGGAGTTTACATATTGTTTGAGGGAGTATATGGCGCTAAGTGAGGCATTTCACACAACCATGTCATTCAAGTATTTTTGCATTGTTATGAGGAAAATATATCTATGGCTAGCGGTAAACCACAATAGACGGAAATGACTGTAGAAATCAACTCTAATCTCAAGTATGTTATATAAGAAAATGTGCTAACAAGACAAGATAAGAGGCCTACCTCGTCCAGACATTCGATGAAGTCTACCATTGAGCACTTGACTCAAAGCAATATACCTGCAACTAGTCCTCAACAACCAAGCAACGCAAGCATATGGAATAATAATTAAAATATTTGTGAGATATTAATTGGATGAGAAAAGAGTATTTATATTAAGATATAATTAGTAGAAGTGAATGAGTTACAGACTTCTGTGTCGGCATAGTTCGGAACCGAGAAACTAAGTTCCTTCCAGTTGGGCCTCCACAACTTCAATCCTCCACCAAAGACAAGCTCATAGAGGAGAGACAATGAAGTTCTCAATCAGTAAGGGAAGAACTAGGGGGCTGAACAATGTTTTTAGACTTAAAGGACAAAGGGATGCAGACTCAATGTGAAGTGAATAATTTCTCCAGAGTAACTTTGCTCTCAAAGTTGAATTCTTTCTCCTTTTTCCATAGCTTGTATTTGGCCCATTTATAGCTTTCAAGTGCAACTGAAGGGTCGAGTTGGAATGTTTCCAGTATATGGAAGTCCAAGGATCATTGATCTCATGACGTGACATGGAAAATCGACACCATTTTTCAATTTTGGGCACATTTCTCGATGTACACGGGTTGTAGTGGTGCAACCTGCGTATACACATGCTGTAATATAGGCAGGGTGCGTATATGTGGAAAAATTATGTTTTTAGCTATGGGATTTGCAAAAAAGGACTTCAAGTCTACATAAGGAAATGGAAAAAGGCCTTATGTGCAAGATTGCATGGGGTGAGGCAAATCTTTCTATAACAGATGCCCCCTAATGTGTGAGGTGAGAGGAGTATCTGTTATGATCGAAATACATTATAAAAACTCAGAAGTGGAGTAATGGGGAACCAACTGAAAGAACTAGTTTCTCATTACAATCTGTATTAACTTTGCATACATGGCTGCCAATTTGAATTACACTGTAGTTCCATGTGAAAATATACCAAAAAACTATCCATGGCCATGAATAGGCAAATACAAATGTGGTTACATGCCAAAAGTTGTCATAGTCACCAACAAGGCCCAGTAAAACCAGTCTCAAAATCAATCTAAATATATTTGTATACAATGAAGTACAATATGATCTCCCATGATCACTGAAGTCACACAGGTACTAGTCCAATGAAAATGTAGCAACAACTCAGGAAAGTTGCAGCTAGAAACTGATGTCTTCAAGTCTTCTACACAATCCGCCAAAGGTGCAAGTCTATATCATGTGAATAAAGGAGTTGAGGTCAAACACAATGAGACTTCGTTTGATTACCGGTCCTTGAGGTATACCATTAACAAACACAAGACAACCTACCGATGATGAAAGTAGGTATCAAGGCACCGCGTACATTCTTACAAGTGTGAATAAAAAAGTCAAGGTCGAACACTTGAAGAATCCATCGATCAGGAGACATTGATGTATTCCCAACTATCGATGGCGAGAGAACTTGCCACTAATGACTGCAAGCCTCTAGGTACTCATAGGACTGTAGGTCTCGTCTCCAGAATAGATGAGTTGAAGTCGATGGAAGGAGACCCGTTGGAAGGAGAGCATTAAGGCAACTCTCATCATTCAACACGAGGTACAAAGCAGGAGCTTGATGATTTGGAGGAAATCGGACGAAGATCATGTTCACCAACCAACGATCCTGTGCGTCTTTCATGTGTGCCAAGTCCAAGAGGTACACAAAAAAGACCCTCTGAATAACAGCCAATGAGGAAAAATGTTGACAAAGGCGAGGAAACCACCAATAAGGCTAATGGAATCCAAGACACTGCATGAATCATAATGTGTGAATAGATGTCTTGTCGTCGAACAAAAGGGAAACCACCCAATCAACGACCAATGACGAAATGTCGACTGTTGGTTTCAAGGTTACCTACCAATTAGGAAAGTAGGACTAGGGTGTGCAATAGGACTACAACTTCATGTGATTCTGAGACAAACTGAGGGTATGGCCGACATGCGAAGTCAATATTTCTGAGGAATGGCCAACACATGTTGATAGACATCCTTTGAACAAGAGCATGAGGCATATGGAAGACTCTGGCAGCATAGACTCAATGACGAAACCATGAGATGCAGGAGGCATCAATCAAAGTCTCCATAGGGATTGGAAGAGTAACCAGTTGGGGGACTAAACTCTCTGTAACGATCTCATCTTCCTAAGGTCATGCTAAACCCAAAAATGTGATGACAAGTGGACTCAAATTTTTTTTTGCTCTATTCAAAGGCGAGACGATTGCTGCCAATATAAGATAATACTCCCTTCCCGCTCGTCTTTTTTTGTTTTTTCATAGTCAAATGAATGCTATGATACAGAGGAGGAAACGAGTGTCGCAAGTAAGCAAAACTAGTTTCAACAGTGGAACATACCTATTCTCAATGTAAGGAGGTGCATGCGTGAGATGGACACTCGAGGGAATGTTACCTCCTGGGTATAGGGTGTCAAGTTGCAAAGGATATAAACAAGGCTCTGCTTGGTCGAGGATGCAAAACTGCTGAGGCAAACGGTTTATAATGCAAAGCGAGAACAAGCAAGAGGCTCAATACTGCAAGCAAGGGCATAAGATGCAATCACAACTTAATGCCAAAAAATGTCCTTTGTCATAATCTTAGTCTACTTGGTTTGAAAAAAGGGATAAAACTTATGCCAAATAGACGTCCTTTCAAATCCAATTTGCGAGTGTGAAAGAGACAAGTTCACTCAACAATCTTTTTTCTTTTTGAAAACGAGTTGGAAAAGAGCTTAAATGAAAATCACTTGAGAGTCCTCTAGGTATAGGTCAGCATGTTTATGAGTGAGAAATGAGGTTCAGCATAAAGTCATGTATTAGCTATAAGGGACTCCCGGTCCTACGGAAAAAATATTTGCATGGGCACCAGATGAAGCAGAGGATCTAACTACAGTACCCATGTTTGGTAAGTCTCTACCATTTGATAACGACGCTTCCAGTAGCAGATATAAAGTTTTTTGTCTCTAAAAAATGGGTTTGTACCTAAGGCATATGAGTGACAGTTATAGGACAATGCAAGTATGTATGATGAAATGGATACCTATCCTATATGTTGGGTAGCGAAAATACCTGTCTGTAGTTACGAATGGTCGACATAACACTAAAAAACGCAAGAATCCCTGGCGAAAACTACAAAAACCAAGTCAATCCACTGTTGTATTAGTCCATTAGGCAAAAATACTATCCAACACTATGTATAGTGGGTAAAAATTGCTATAAATAGTAAAAAAAACCATATTTTACTATGTCATTTGACTTTTTTTTACCCAAATAGTGGATTTTGGACCAAATTACCTCCGATAATCAATTGGTGATTACGGGAGCGACGAGTGATAGAATCAGTGACTGTCCGGACTGGGTAATTCCTCTTCCCCTCCTCTTTCTTTCTGGTGGATTACATTTTGTATTTAGGTTTGAATTTTTAAGTTATCTAGGGTGCAAATTAAAAGTTTAGGTGTAAGTGGGCTACCATTCATCGAGTCGCGTATACGCATGATTATACGTGTTTGTCTAAAAAATAGCCAGCGTATACTTATCCCTATACACGACTGTGAATGTTGCAACCTGCGTATATGTCCGTAAACAATGTTTTTGATGGTTGCTAACTCAAAAAGTGGTGTTTCTCTTGCAAGATGGTGCTAGAGCAGAGGGAAAGGGAACATGAGGAGGTAGATGTTGTTGTGGAAAGAGATCTGGGGGCCCAAATGGCCTTGAAAAGATGCGGGTTGTATAAGTTTTGGGCACTCAAAGGGATGAGGGCCCAAGTGAGGTTGCTATAGTTTCTCATGGATTATTGGGATCCAGACAGTGAGAGCTTCAACCTTGATGGCCAACCATTAAGGATTGAAGTCGAGGATATTTATTTCTTGACGGGGTTGTCGTGTCGAGGTGAGGTGGTGAACCTCAAAGCATAGGGGGCTGGGAGTAGTATGAAAATAGAAGAATACATAGACGCTCACTGCATTGCAGGGACCGAGAAGGTCCGGAGTCAACTCCCCATCTGAGTGATAAACAATCTAAGCCTCAAGATTGTTGTCCTCGTTTTGACCCGGATCACAGGATCAACTTCGTTGCACCAGGCATCGAGGCCACTTATTTTCTACTCCGTAGAGTGTTTGAGACCCACAGTGTATGACTGGTGCACATTGCTACTGGCTAATATGAAGAGCCAATCGACATCATGCAAACAGGGTGATAAGAGGAACTTCAGGTTTGCTTCCATCTTGTGTAGCTTCTTCTTCGAGCGAGTTCCAGGTTTGGGACCTAGAGTTGAGATCATTCCTCAAGGACCTCACGATCTAGCCATGGCATGATGGACCGAGGTGATGAGACGACAGGGTTGCCACACCCTACAACGATGATTTATTTTACTAGTGGATACGATAGGTCATTTCTATGGATGACTAACCCTATGTAGGGATCGACTTCAGAGGGGACCCTGACATGCCATTGCCACCAGGGACTGCCTACGGGGACATAGGTATATCAAAGTTTTTATATATTTTATTTTTTTGTATTTTTGTATAGGAAAAAAAAATATTTTTGGATGATGTTTAAGTACTAACTAGACACGTATGTGACGTAGATGTAGGTCCGGGGAGATGAGGCGGTGGGACGAGAAGCAAAGAGAGTCCTTCAAAATGTTCAAGGCAACCTGTCTCTTTTGACACAAAGGATTTCGATGGTTCAGGTAGAGGATCTACCGGAGGCTATGCAGTGACAGGTGGTTGGTGTGCCCAAAGATTGGGTGCGACTCTTTCGGCATCTCACAAACACCGTAGTTTGTTATCATGACACACATATGGTGCCACAGGCGTAGATGTCATGGATTTTTTATTATTGACTGTATATATGTATTGAGGGTGTTGGCCCAAATTTTGTACTATAAACATCATATTTTTTGAAATATATATAAAACATGGTTCTTCAGATTTACTTATGTTAAAATGTGTACATTGATGAGAAAGTTTTCTTTGCTTTAGTTATGTGAAAAATGCCAATCTAAAATGAAATTAGCATAAACATCAGATACATAATTAGAACTCCTAGGTATGTGATGATAAGTAATAAAATCAAACTGTCATTCTAAAAGGCGTACCCATAGGAATCGTCGGAGTAAGGTAGGGTCACGCACATGGTAACTGTCGTTCAATTGACATACTACTAAATGGGAATCCAGGAGAACCTCCAAAGAGAGAATACCATGTGAAATGGCATCGTGCAAAAGTTCTAGAATACTTAGTAAAGTAGTATATGACCACAATAATGTGTTGATGCTCCCCAACTGAAGTTGGGTTTCAATCCACAAAGTCCACCCCCCACTTGGTGAAGGGATTGACAATAATGACTGGATGGAGAGGGGCTAGATGCAAGCATTTTTTTCGAGTGAACACCTGGCAGGGGTGACAATTCTTAACCATTTCTATGCAATCTTTAAAGATAGATGACCATAAATAATTGAATCGTAGAAATTTTTGGGCTGTCGCAAGGCCGAATAGATGACCACCACAAGCCCCACTATGGAAATCATTTAGAATTGAATCAACTTCTTCATGAGTTAAAAAATGATGCAAGATATTGCCTATTCCTCGATGATACAAAGTTTCGTCGATGATAAGGTAATTCTTAGCTTGTTATCATACATGCTGTCGGTCATCTCATGAGAGATGCTGATGGAACTTCAAAGCTTGAAGATAGAGAACAATGTCTCCATACCAGGGGTTAGATGATGAGACAAGGAAAATGTGTTTATTCGCAAAAGAATAAACATGAATAACGTCCTCATCCAATCATGGGAAGTCAGATATTAACTCTGCAAAGACTAGTGATTTCTTGGATTTGGCAGAAGCGAAATCGAGATCGAATTCTTGTAAAATGACAATCCATTTATTTGTATTTTCCCCCTATGATATGTCTGGTAAGGACATATTGAAATGGATTGACATCAACAACCACAATAGTTTTGCAAAGCAATATATAATGGTGTAGTCATTGGACTGTGTGGATGACATCCAAATCTAGCTTTTCAACGTAGGAATATTTGAGCTCAGGACCGACTAAGTTTTGAATAAGATAGTAGATGACGTGCTTGCGAAGCTCATCATCCTCCTGAACCAAAACCACACTAATCATCTCTTCAGACGTGATGACATAAAGCAAGTAATCTCTACTGTAGTCTATAGACTTCAACAGAGGCATTGATACCAAGGATTTCTTCAAAGCATCAGAGGATTCCGGGGCTCCCTCATCCCAGATAAAATGGGTGTCCTTCTTCAAAAGAAAAATGAAACCCTTAGTAATATTGGCATAGTTTACTATAAACCGACGTAAAAAGTTAGGTTTCCCCTGTAAACCTTGAAGTTGTCGAATAGTGCGCGGGGGAGGCAATCAAAGTATTTACTCAACCTTTAATGGATCTACCATGATCCCAGTCTCAGAGACTAAAAATCCTAAAATATGTCCAGACCTAACGCAAAAGATGCATTTATGAGGGTTCAACTGAATTCTATAATGACAACATCTTTCAAAAACTAGCCAAAGGTGTTTAGGGTGATCCACTCTCTTACGAGAGTGAGCAACAAGATTGTCAAGATAAGCTTCGACTATATGCTTAAGATCATGGAATGTGAAGGTCATAGCACGTTGGAAGGTTGCTCTAGCGTTTTTAAGGCCGAAAGGCATCTTTCGGTATGTGAAAGTACCCCAAGGAAAAATAAATTCCGTCTTATGTTGATCTTCGGGTTTAATTTGAATTTGGTTATACCTTGAAAATTCGTCCATGAAAGAATTTTTTTTTCTTCCCACACACTCGTCGAGAATCTGATCAATGAAAGGTGTCGGGAAGTTGTCTTTAGGACAGGCTTTGTTCAGGTCATGAAAATCCATGCATACACAGATGGTTCCTTGCTTCTTATTTAAAGGAACGAGATTGAATACCCATTCAATCAAGGGAACTGGGTAGATAAAGCCAACATTAAGCAGTTTCTCTACCTCTGCCTTAATAGAAGGGGCTTTCCGAGGATTGACAACTCTAAGATGTTTTCTAACAGGCTTAGCATCCGGGTAAGTTTTAATCTCATGTTCGACAATTCGAGGGTCGATTCCTGGAATCTCTTCATATGACCAGGCAAATACATCTCATAATTCATTGAAGAGCTCGATGTAGATCAAGATTTATTTTGGTGAACAATCCGCATCGATGTGTACATTTTCAATCTTGTCGGGGGTATGAGTGACATCGATCGCGATAGTAGGAGAGATACTCACCATATTTCCTTCGGCATAAATTTCGTGCGTATCAAGTAGAACTACGACATGAAGGACTATCTCGCTTAGAGTAGATCAAAAGTCATGTTTTTCGATTCTAGCAAGCTCTGGGAGAAAATAAGAGCGATGATGCATATCATCCAAAGGTTTGTCAGAACCATTCATGGCCTCAATGATAGCTTCATATGAGGGAAAATTATCATCAAGGAAGTCATGTGAGAAAGACAATGAAGTGGCCCAAATGGGATTAAGAACATGATCCTCCTTGTCCGTCTGCGAGGTAATAGGATCGGTATTGATGAAAGAGTCAAGAACAACTTGATACACTATCTCTGTTGTTGATAGTGGCATGGCCATTCCAACATGCGTCTGACCTTCACAAGATGCAGTCGAGGAAGGTAGGGCCCAAGGATCGTTAAAATAGGAAGTGCGGAAAGGAACAAACCTCTCTGACGAAACGTGCCTACTAGACATGGTGTAAAACATGATGAATCAATGCCATGAAGTCAAAGGTACCCATAAGGGATGACTACATTCTGACACTGATATTCTCATTTTTTGGCTGAGAATTTTCAACCACGGGGATCGATGGTCCAACAGATGCAATGGGGCTAGCATACGTAAAGGACAACTGGTCGATCGTCACGATCTTCCCATTGTGAGGAAAATAAAGAGTGTGGAATATGTATGATAGGATGACAGTCATAACGTAAGTCAAATTGTGTCCTAGTAACAAGTTATAATCAAGGGGTGCATCAACCACCTCGACATCCACCTCTACCGTCTTCCCACCTAATTGGACCAGAAAGGCAAGAAGAATACCGTGAGGGCAGAAGGAACGACCTTCAAAAGAAGTCAACATGGTTGGAGACTGAGAGAGAGTCAAAGAGCCGAGAGATTTCCAACAGACTAGGGATATCACACATGTTGCAACACCTTCATCAACAACCACACGCTTGATGGTATACTTCAAGTAACCCACGTGGATTTGGAATGCCACATGGTAAGGCAAGCGAGGATTCACTTCTGTGACGTCAAACTTGATAAATTTCTAGCCACTGGGATCTAGAGCTCCTAATGTAGATAGCAAGGCATTCCTCTATGAAGGGAACGTCTGGAGTACCTCCAAGGTAGACATCGCACAAGGGGTTTGACCCAGGTCCTCAACAAAAGAGTAATTATGGGAAACTATAGAATTAGGATTGTGGGTAGAGTGATTGAGTACTCCTTTCGGAATACGAGGTGGTGGCTCTAGTTTTTCGATATGAAAGGGTGTCTCCGGAGGAGGAGGAGATTCTAGACCAGGTACAGTTTGAGGAGAACTGTTATCGCAAGATTGGGTGGCTACATTAACCTGAGAATTGACAATATTGATGCACAAATGGTCACCATCTTATGTTGGTGGGTTTTGACTCCCACTGACCACATTTACAACATTTGAGGAGCTCGAGACCATGTGCTGGTTATATGGGAAAGGATTTGTTAGCACGGTGGGCAGTAAAGATAAGAGCCTCACAACTTCCGCAAGTTTTCAGCATAAATGAGTAAGATGATCGTTTGTACAAAGCTTACAGGGAAATTTCACCTTACGCCTGTCTTTCTTTCCCTCACCAACATTATTATTCATCCTCTCATTATTACCATTGTCCTTGGGTTTATTATTATTCTTCCCACCCTTACGATTATTATTATGTCCTTTCTTCTTATTCCTGCCTAGTCGTTGGTTACCATTTGGGATGGTCAACGATTGCACATAATGTACATATGTTGAATGAGTGGGATTGGAAGACACAGATGAAGCTAGCCCTCCTGCAGATTGGTTTAGAGACAACTCTTTCAAATGGCTTGTCACCAAGTCTGCGGATTTCACATTGGCGGAGCCTACAATGCCATCGGCATGAGGCCCAGGATTTTGTCTAGGGTCATAGTTTGACCTCAGTGCGTTCAGAAGAATCTCATGTAACATCCCAAACTGAGCATATATAAGATCTAACTATTGGGCTTTGAATATTGCTTCTTCCTCAGATGTAACCCCAAATGTTGCAACATCCTTTGAAATAGAAGGTTGTAAATACTTAAGCAACCACTCTAACAGGAATTCCAAGGGTATGCAGGTCTTGATCAACCTCTTTCATCTACGCCACTCCTGGATGTGATCTGAGATATGAGTGGCTTTGTCCTGGCATAAAGTCAACAAAATTTCTATGCCAACATCGTAACGAACTGAAAATTGGAAGTGGTTAAGGAAGACTATGTTAGGGTCCTAACCCACACATAGGTAGAACAATATATTCGGATGTAATAAAGGTCAATATTAATAAGGCCTTTCAATAAAATAGAATAAGGCGGATGTAAGAAGACCTAATAGAAGCTTCCGCTTCTAGAAGGATCTTCTTCTAGATGCTTCTTTTTAGTATAAATAAGAGTCGAGGGTATGAGAACCCTATCTTGGATATTATTGTAATAGAGGTCTTCTCAACTGGAGGTCGCCCCTCGAAGAGGCCTGTGAGCATTGCTTTCAGATTCAAAGTGCTATTTCTATTATTATTCTCTTATCATTTTAGTGCTATTATGGTGAATGTTTTGGTTATATTGCTGTTAATCTACCATTTCTAGCATTTTATTTCTGTTCTGCATACATTTTATATTTGGTATATTACAAGTGGTATCAGAGCACTTTCCTCGGCAGAAAGTGTGGGTTAAATTTTTTTTCAGGGTAGAGACGTATTCTGGCGTCTTTAAGCCACAGAGATATGTCGTTATGCACATAAACCCGTGGTTGAGGGATTCATACACATAGGAAATACAAGTGGTACTTAAGCGCACATCTGTTGGCCACCCTTGTAACCCCTATTGGTATCCCTTCGATTGGTAGTGCATCAGACAACACCTGTGTATAGATCATCCTAGATTACCTGAAGCCCTCTTTAGATAAATCGATCAGTCGCCTGACTACTATAGTGTCACCGAGAACAACACTCGAGAAGATACTCTCTAGTACCTGGGTAGTCGGGTAGTACAGCTAAGGGTATTCTATCCTCCTTAGTTAGTTCCCTGAGATATTGGGTCGAGTACTAGTGTTGGACCCCGCACATATATCAGAGAGCTATAGCACAGGGCAAACCCTTGTCTGTAGAACCCTTGAATACCTAACCCTTGGGGACAGAAACATAAACAAATTAAAACAAAAAAGATCTATTGCCATGAAACTGTGGTCGGGTTGCCAAGTAAATACACATTTCTTTTTGGTTAAGCATTTGGGCATTTCCTCTCTGCAGCATTCTTCAAACCAGAGTATAACTCCGCAGGTGTAAAAAAAAAAGTCTGGAAATTTTTTCACCATTATTTGAGACCTATTCCATTGGATTCATCTCTTCGCCCTTATCACATTCATCCATATCATTTATCGGCAAAATTTTTGACCCCGCCCGCTCCTTTTCAGTTCCCCCATCCTCATGGCCCATACTCATAGCCAAGACTTGAAAGCTCGCTTCAACACCTTGCAATTTGGTCTCATCGAAACCCAACAAGAAGTGAAACAACTCAGTGCCAATGTTGCAACCATCAATATAACCATGCAATCCTCAATGGAGGAAATCAAACAAGACCTCACCACCCAGCTTGAATCAGTCTTTTTGACACTCTGCACCAAACTGCATATCCCTATAGATAACCCTTCCTCTTCCTCACCTCCACATCCTGAAGGTGATCATTCCTCTCATTCCAGTAACTTTCAGAACCATCACTTTCAACGTGACCTACGCCTTCCGTGGGTGGATGTGATCAAATTTGATGGCTTGAACCCCACTGGTTGGGTAACCCAAATGGAACATTATTTCTCTTTATACCGCATTACAGATGACTTGGCCAAACTTTGGTATGGTGTTCTCCATCTAGATCAAGAACGGTGGCAATGGTGGAAATGGAGAAAAACTTCTCGTCAAGGGTATATTGCTTGGAAACACTTTGTGGCAGATCTTTATGAACACTTTGACACTGACACCAACCATTTGGGTCGTTTGACAAAGTTGAAACAATTAGGAACAACGGAAGACTTTACAGCTTCCTTTGAGCACCTGGCTTTTAGAACAGAGGGCATGTCTAATGCCTTTTTCCGAGAGTGTTTTATCAGCGGCCTCAAGGATGAGATTCGGGCCCATGTCCTCATGGCTCGACCTCAGAGTTGGGTGGAGGCTACTAAAANTTTATCCCTCGGCCTAAACCAGTAAATCCCACTACTCCCTCTGCTCCACTAAATATCCAAAAATTGACCAGGGTTGAAATGGCTAAACGCCAACTCAAAGGCCTTTGTTATAACTGTGATGACAAATATTTCCCGAGCCACAAGTGTAAAGAACAAAATATTTTTATGGACGTCTTCGAGGATATTTTAGAAGAGGATGTAGAAACTCCCCTTGTGTCTAAGTCACCTGAATCCACTGACATAACCCCTCCCTCAAACCCCCCTGAAGTAGAATCGGTCATTTCCCTCAATGCTCTCACTGGATTCTTCGCTCCCTAAACCCTCAAGCTAATTGGTTACATCAAGCATGGAAAGGTCATTATTCTGGTTGATAGTGGCAACACCCATAATTTTATTCATCGCCACATTGCCCAAGAAACTCATTGCTACATCCATGCCGTCAATAATTTCCAAATCATGATTGCCAATGGTGGTTCCATGAAATGTGGAGGGCGTTGTGAAAATGTGCGT
>JASDQU010736390.1:110937-140274 GCA_032191745.1 Picea mariana | reverse complement strand
TAGTTGGTGATGAAATCCAACGTTGCGAGATCAAAATAGGAAGGGGCGGGGGTAGAGCGGGTGGATCAATTACGTTGGTGACCTGCTTAATGGACTTACGCCTTGGTGCAAGCTTCCATGCAGTAATTGTGGATTTACCCTCCAAGGAGCTCGAGTGAGTTTGACCAACGTCTGTTCCAGGTACAGTGAGACTTCCCTTCAGGGTCACCTTGTGTGAGACCCTAAAGATTGTGGCTACTAAGGTCACCAACTCGTAGTCATCCCTTGGGTGGGTACAGTCGAAACATATGGGCAGGATAACAAGTCCGAAATCAACTTGAAAGGCTCCCACACATAATCGTGGGTATACCTTCCAGTGACCCCCAATATACGATCTGACCACTACAAATAGTTGGGCCACGGAGGGATAATCTCTGTAACTCACCCGAATGCGACCTCGTGCGTAACCCCTGTGTGAGAGGGGGATCCCAGCAAGCCAATACAACAATTGGATTTAACTCTCCCTATCGCAAGATACTAAGTTTGTTCGATATCTTTGGAAAGTTATCCTTTCAACCTATTCCAAAGCCCTACACCTTAAACTAATGTAGGTTTGCTAACAAAGATGTAAAAGGTCTGATAAATTTCAGTTAAGCGTTGATTTTAATGGCTGTTGTTTACTCAGAGGGTGTATGAAAGTGAAACTGATGGAATGATGACTCAATTCCCAAAAATATGCATGAAATATGATAAGCAATCATTTCTTTTCAATGAATACTTATTTAAGGGAAAGAGAAAGAGTTGTTTTCACTATCAAACACTTGATAAGGAATGCCCTCAATCAATTTTTTTCTCAATCAAATCCAATATGATGCTACAACATTTCAGAAATGAAAACTAATATGCAAACTAATCATTAAGATGCACTTTTGTCTTTTGTATGCGAATGATCATCAATTCAATGCAAAATTTCTCCTGCCAACTACCCTTTCTGATCAAGGAGATTCAGATAAGAATATGTAGATTTCGCACAAACAACACACTCTTTTGCAATCAAACAAGAGAAAGAAAACCAAAAATGCAAAAGGAAGGAGAAAGAGATTGGATCATATGACCTCAAAGAACCAAATGAGAAGAGTTACAGACTTTAGATGTCCTTCACTAGAGTTCCCGCTTAGTCAGATAGGAGAGAAGAAAGTAGGGGATCGATTTCAATCTCTCAACAACAAAAACTCAAAAATAATGAAGAAGGGAATAAAATATGAACAAAAAGGTGTTTACTTCTCAGAAGGAAGCATGTAAAAGGTCAATGGAAGAATCATTGAATCACAAAGCAGCTCAGCAAGTGAAGAAACAGGGTTTGGACCTCCAAAAATTGCAATTTTTGAAGAGATTTTGGGGCAAAAAAGGGCTGGTGCTCTGGTATAAGGGCCAACAGAGCATTATAAAGCTCTGTCCAGAATCTTAAGGGAGCACTGGCACTCTGCTAACATGGGAAGGGGGGCACCAGGCTCAAAAAACTCACAAAAAGTCCAAAAAACCCAAAATTTTGATCAAATTTTGACAATCAGGCTGAGTTTGATGGGGTAAAGAGTCAATCAGCAAGTGAAATCAAATGTATGAGGTGAGAAAGGTATGAAAAGAACAAAGGGTAATACAAGGTCTATGAGGAAGATCAAAACTAAAAGTTTGTTTCGATCCCCAGTGGAGTCACCAGTTTCTGTTGTAGGAAAATCTCCCTGCGGACAGGTAGATCGCCTCAAAGAGCTAGACCCTAACTCTAAGACAGAAAGTGTTTGATGTGGACATTGACTTCCTTTCAAAACTAGACAAACTAATACATGAGAAGGAAGTTGAATAGTAGTACCTCTTTATCAACGTTTGTCCCTGCATGCTCCAAGTCGAGCTCCAAACTCTCGCTCCTTGCTGAGTCCTGTAGACAAACAAAGTACGACCACTCCCTACTCTATTGATATTAGCTTGAAAACAGATCTATCTATCAACGATAAGTTCATGTGAGATCAGACACAAACTAGAAAGAAACAGGCCAAGCGTGTCATATTTATGAGAATAATGACATCAGTACTTACAATCATAGATGCGAATGCAATAGCTTCGTCAAGTCCCCTTTGTCTAACCCTTGCTTGAAAGATCCATGACCTGGATGATAGCAGCTTCATTGATCACTCTCCTTTGGCTGACTGTGTGTTTCTTATGAGATCATAGGTTTCATGCTAGCAATTCTTCCCCCTTTTCACCATCATAGAGCCTGCTTATATAGGTTAAGAGAAGCTTAACCTCCTGAGTTATCTTTAGAATAAGTTGAGGAATCCCCTCCTTAGATCAGGGGTCTCCTGATGGAACCAAGAATTTGAATGCAACTGCCTTCTAAACTTGAGATATTCTCCCCTTATTCTCCTCAATGGGCCAACCACTGCCTCAAATTAGATAGCGCTCCCTCAAAAGGGGCATCAGGGTGCTATAACGCTCCCTAGAAGGCTCAAGGGAAGCGCCAACGCTCTAAGGATGGGCAACACTCTTTTAAAGGGGTGGTGTTTTGTTATAACGCTCCCCAATAGATTGTGGGGGAGTGCCAGTGCTCCTAAGGATGCCATAGGTGAGCACTCTCCTTCAAAACCATGTTTTAAGGGCTCCTTTCAGGTGATAACAGTTCCTTGACTTCAGTAGATTACTCTTCTTCCTCCAATTCAAGTGTCTGAGGTATCCTGAGTGTCTCCTTGGTGTTGTCATCATGGAAATATGCTTTGTTTGATGTTTGCGACACTTGTGAATGACATGCGACACTTGCGACAGTTTAGAGGATCGTGCGACACTTACGACACTTATCGAAGTGAGTAATATTGAGGTGTAACAAGCATATGGTGATAATATATGATAATCCATCAACATTCACAACAAATATGCCCATGGAATAATAATTGAAATATTTGCGAGATATTAATTGGATGAGAGAAGAGTATTTCTATTAAGATATAATCAACAAAAGTGAATGAGTTACAAACTTCCGTGTTGGCACGGTTCGGAACCGAGAGACCAAGTTCCTTCCAGCTGGGCCTCCACCACTTCAATCCTCCACCAAAGGCAAGTTCATATAAGAGAGACAATGAAGTTCTCAATCAGTAAGGGAAGATCTTGGGGGCTGAACAATGTGTTCAAACTTAAAGGACAAAGGGATGCAGACCCAATGTGAAGTGAATAATTTCTCCATAGTAACTTTCTCTCAAAGTTGAATTCTTTCTCCTTTTTCCATAGCTCAGATTTGGCCGATTTATAGCCTTCAAGTGGAACTGAAGGGTCGATTCAGGATGTTTCCAATATATGGAAGGCCAAGGATCATTGATCTCATGACATGACATGGAAACCCGACACCATTTTTCGATTTTGGGCACATTTCCGATGTATGCGAGCTGTAGTGGTGAAACTTGCGTATACACATGTTGTAATATAGGCAGGGCACGTATATGTGGAAAAATTATGTTTTTATCTCTAGGATTTACAAAAAGGGACTTCAAGTCTACATAGGGAAATGGAAAAAGGCCTTCTATGCAATATTGCATGGGGTGAGGCAAATCTTGATATAACATGCACCATCAAACATCTTGAGTGGTATGAACCCCAAGTATCGGTGGAAAAGAAAATGAAGGTGCCAAGGAAAAAGGTACTAGTTTCTGAAGTTTTTTATACTTTTAAAACTGAGGAAAATGTTGACTCTTCGTATGTTTCTTGTCCTGCAAATGAGAACATGGACACTCATGAGGCCTTAGAACCTGAGACCACAAAGGAGATTTGGGTAGACAAGGAAGAAGATAGCATTGATACAATTTTATTCCAGGAGAGTGATAGTGTGGTTTGGGATGAGGAGCCAATTGATGACACTGTGATTTGGGATGAAGAAGAACCAATTAATTGCACTATTGTTACATATTATTTTTTTGCAACCGATAATGTTCACCTATTTTCCATCATCCAAAGCTTAAAATCCATGATCACTGAAGAAATACATTTCCTTGAAAGAAGTCATAATTTATTTAAAAACACTATTTTGTGAAAGTGTCGCATGTTGCACCACTGCAGACAACAACGATGTCTCATGTTGCTATTTCACAAGGTGCGACATTGTTTGAAAGGGAGGAAAAAGGAGAAATTAGTGAAGTTTCTAGAGAGAAGCTTTGGATATGAGTTGTCCTCCGATCGGTTTGGATCTCACCCGTACTCCTGATTTGGGGAGATCCTAACCTCCTCTTCAATCTATTAAAGGAGACTTCTCTCATGAGAAAAGGTTAATAGCTAATGGAGAATAACTAGTAGTGAATCATGGTTAATAGCTTTAGCTTCTGATTTGTGATTATAATATTGTTCTTTGGCCTTGAGAGATTCTTGTGTCAAAGCATTCAGTTGATGGTGATGGAACTCATGGAAGCAATGTGGGTACTGGAGAAATGAACCATTGGAAAGAGCCTCACAACACTAAGATACTAGTTGTAACTCTTCCATTATTATTAATTTATTAACATGTTTTCTTTCCTATAAAGATTATTCATTGTAAATTGTCTTTATTACATTTCTCCTTGATCATTTGTATAGATTTGACAAAGTACTATTGTTTCTTTCATTGGTTAGCTTGTTTTCTTATGCATGTTTCTATTCAAAAACTTCTGAATCAAGCTAGGAGATACAATTAGTGAGGATAACCATTTGTAAAGAGGTATGAGTCATTACTTGTCAGTATTTTGATTGTATGAATCTAAGGAAAGTGATATGTTTTGTGTTGTTTTATTCTAGCTTTGGGTTTCCAGGCTAGGGAGATTGGTCTGTGTCTACATTGACTAATTTGTCCATAAACAAAATTGGTGACTCCACTAGGGATCAATCCTCTGGATTTGTTCTCTTGGTCTTGCTTCCTTGCCTTATTTTATCTCTTTGAGTCATTGCCTAATATTGTTTGATCATTAGAACTTGAAATTCACTGGAAAATTTCTATGTTTTTTGTTTTTCCAAGTTTTTTGTTGACTGTCGCACTCTCCATTTGAGACACAGAGCGACGTTGTCGCACTGTACTGGCCTGTAGCATGTGACACTCTTTGTTGTCGCACTATGTTTCACAATAGCCTATGACATTGCTTGAAAGAAAATATTCTTATTTACTCTTTCCTTCCCAGATTTAAGATCTATCTCTTGCTATGAATTTTAGGTTTTCTTAATAGTCTTCTTGACAATTTTAAAGTTTGATTTTGACCATTTGTTTCATTATTGAAAATTTTCCATTGCTATATTTGTTTTGGTAATTTTTTCTTACTTTTGAAAGGGGTATAATCTATTAGCTTTGTCTTCGAGTTTCTTTTAGTCTGGCTTTTGATTGCTATTATGAAAGTGTTTGTTTTTGGATTATTTGGTGAAAAGAGATTTTTTCTTTTTCTTGAATACTTTATTTTCCAAAACAAAAGAAAAAAATTACACATTACCTGAATTACTTTTGATTTTAAATAAATTTGTTGCTTTTCTATTTAGCTTTATCTTTGAAAACAAAAGTTTTGATTCTTGCACTGCGTTAGTTGGAGGGAATTTTTAGTTGTTTTGAGTAGTAAATTTTTGGTATTTATGAAAATTTGGTACATTGTGCATTCAGGAATATAACATTTTTCTCCCTCTCGTAATATAGCTTCCATTGAATTGAAATATTGCATTTTCATCTCTTTGCATCATTTCGGTTCGGTCAAAAAATTATCTTGTCCATGCCATTTTCCTCTTGAGTAAACAACAACCATAAAATCAACGTTAACAAAAATTATTTGAGATTTTTTTATTGGTAGCAAACCAACATTATATTAGTTGTATGGATTTGGAATATGTGTTGAGGTTAACTCTCCAAAGCTACACAACAAACTTAGAATCCTGAGATAGGGAGAGAAATCAATTTTCCACATCACTGTTCTGGGAAGCCCTTCTCACACAAGGGTCAATCACGAGGTCACATTGGGGCCATCTGAGTAATTAACCCTTCTTTGTTTGTCTTGGTGGTGCGGTTTGCACGTATTACAAATGGAGTCAAAAGACACTTGGGGATCACTTGAGAGGAAACTCTCAATGGCATTTCGGGTCTTAATTTCCCTTCCCTTGTGTGTATACCCAATTGTCGACTGTTTCCCCAGACTTTGGTTGTTGTAAGTGGTGACCTTAGTGGATTTTATCTTTAGGGTTTATAGATAAGGTGACAGTGAAGGGGAAATATTTGTTGTACCTGAGACAGATGTTGGTCAAACTCACTCAGGCTCCTTGGAGGGTAACCCATTGTTTTACTATGAGGAAGATTGCACCAGAGTGTAAGTCCGTTAAGTAGGTCGCCAACATAATATTTCCACACGATCTATTCTATCCCATTACCATATTGATCTCATGATGTTGGATTTCATCACCAACAAGTGTGTCATTGTGAGAAGATCTTTTGTTTGTGTGTTTTTTTCCTAGAATTTTTAGCAAGTGTTGTTTGTTTTCCCTAGTAGATGATAGGTATAATTGGTAATTGTCAGTAAAATTTACAGTGGCAGAACATCTTCACCATTCTCATAGAATGCAGGGTTTACCCCCTAAACTACTAGAAGTATCACAACTTGAAAATTTAGACATTGAGACTACACAACCTAAACCTATACAACCGAAAAACACAAAAAAATTTGAAATAGTAGAAGAATATTAGGTAGTACAAGCTGAGACTTCAGAACTTAAGGAACCTGAGATTGAAAGCACAAGGATTGTTGATCCTGAACCCATTGAACCTGAACTTATTGAACCTGAAATACTTGAGAATTTTCCTTTTTCACTAAGTTTAGTTTCAACACCTTCACTTTCTAGTCTTCAACATGATTTTCCTTTCCCAAGTTCCATATATATCCCATCACCTGTAACTCTTCCAAATTCTATTGTTTCAAACAGGTTGGAATTAACTCCTATACATGTTAGTTCTCATGAATCTGTCTCTTCAGAGGTTGGTTTCTTATTATAGAAGATATCCCAGAAGAGAGTTGTCTTCATTTTAATCCACCTATACTTGAATTAGAAGGACCTCTTCTTATCCAATTACCTACACCAATTGTATCTCTTTGGCGGGAAAACGCTTGGTATCAATCCTTAATTATCGATAGTCGAACTCCATTTTTACATACACCATCGTCTTTTTTCATTGGGTCGACCATGTATTAGTCAACATCTACAAAATCTATATTAGGAAGTACTGAAATGAAATCCTCACCTCTTACTATGGGTGGAAATTCTGTACGCAATGGATCTCGCATATCTTATGGTTTTGGTGGACCTTCTGTACCTCTCGAGTATCAATCACTCAACGAAACCTTTTCTAGAGCTTCGACCAGTGCCTCACTTTTTCATTATACTCCTTGGTCAACTGGTATGCCTAGTTCATCTAGTATTTCTATTCCAAGTATGGTACACACCTCATAAACTAATGTTGCTTCTGGATCTATTTGACAACCTAGTTTGACGAGTGGGATGAGTGTTCCAATTCAAACACATGTAGGGACATCTGTGTCTTTGATCGTTAGTCAACCATTTATAGGGATATTTGTGCCTTTGATTGTCAGTCAATTTGTTGTAGGATTTGTTCCTTCTGGGGGGGAAGCTTTTGTAGGACCATCTTTTCCTTCTTGGGGGAAACCTCCGTTAACTGGGATAAATCCTTGTTTTGGAAAACAAAATCCTATTGGTAATTACCCTTATCGAAGTTATCCCCATTTTGGTTAACAACTTCCTCTTGGAAAACAACCTCCTCTTGGTCAACAACTTCCTCTTGGCCAACAAACTCCTATTGTTCAAAAAACGTTTATGGGAAACCCCACTAGAGGATCCTCTCAATTAGGATTTATGCAACCCACTGGTACCCAAATATTTAGTGGTGCTTAATTACCCAGAATGGAAAGCACTCCATCAAATTTAACTCAAGATGGTGGGGATGGTGGAACTCAAGTGCCTATTGGCCAACCTTTCCATGCATATACTCCTTCAGATCATGATAATGGTACATAAACGACTATGGGACCACCCTATCAGGTTTACCATCCTAGTGGAACTCAGATACCCATAGCACTAGTGTACTCTCAACAAGGATATCCTCCTCCCCTAGGAGATAATCCTTACGTGGCTTACCAATATCTCATGTTTCAACAACCTGTATTTAATCGATAGCTACCATTCTTAGAAACATTAGACTTACCTGACCTATCGTGACGAACAAATGATCCCATTTTTCATTCTCCTTTTTGGCCGCCTATTCCTGCCAAGTTACCAAGTGATATTCCAAAGTTCGATGGAAAACATGGAGAAGACCCATCAAATCATGTCATGAATTATATTTTATGGTGTTCTTCAAATTCCTTAAATGATGATTCTATTTGTTTACGTCTTTTCTAGCTCGCTCTTATTGGGAGTGCTGCTAAATGGTATATAGAATTATGACGAGGAACATTTCAAGACTTTAATTCATTGGCAATATTTTCTTGACTCACTTCCAACTGCCTATTCGTTATGAAACTGGCACATAACTTTTAACCTCATTATGACAATTGACATTGAATCATATTTTCGGTCATATCCATGAATGGAGATGACAACGTCATTTGATTAAAGCCAATATACCAGACCAATTGTTGGAAGATTGGTTTACTAAGTCATTGTTACCTCCTATTTCCCATAATGTCTCTATGGGTGGTGTTGTAACTGAGGAACAAGCTATCACTTGTGCTCAGTAATTGGACCTTGTATATTCACAATATGGCATGTTATATGATCTAATTTCACAGGCTCCTTGCCCATCGACTAATCCAACTACTTTACTTCCTATAGAATCTCACATCATCGACAGTGTGGTGGGTTTTGTTACCCAAGACTCTACGAGTAAACCTTCTGGTCAATCTAACCCTAAGTTTAATCCTACTATTACCAATAAAAACACTTCACCTCCTACTACTACTCCTAGTAAAACTTCCAAGATTAATATACTACAGTCCACAACTACCAGTAAATCTCAAAAACCTGGAAGTAAGAAAAATGGCAAATGAAAAGCTAAGCAAAATGCCCCACAACAGGAGAAACCCAAAACTCAACCTGCTGAGGATACACAAAAGTGCAAGCCTAAATATCTTTGTCTCATTTGTGAAGAAGAACATTATACTAAGGATTGTCCGCATCATGCCAATGTTAATCATTTTCTTAAACGAACTTCAACCGCACCTATCCTTTTGACAAATCCTTTCCCATCTCACCAGACTCAAATGGTTGCGCAAGATCAACCCTCTGCCTCATGAAGCTCTTATGTACTTATGTGTCAAGAAAACAGGTTTTTCGTAACAATACGAACCAAATAGTATCCTCCTCCTAATGGAAGTGCTACTGATCAACCTTCTACCTCTACTCCTACATCTACATCTACTTCACCTACTAGTGGTCCTCTTCAAATTGATCGACCTAGTTTTGACACAATGATCTAACCACCTTCGAAAGGTGTTGTTCGTAAGTAATCTTTTAACCCGCATGCACGAGCTGCTCAAAAATACAATATTGTAGAGGACTTAGCTCAAGCACCATCTACGATGTCGGCCCTCTAAGTCCTTCACAACTTCCCTACGCAATAAATAATATTATTGTTAGCTATTGGTGGAGTTGATCCGAGTGATGTAAATATGATAGTTTTTTATTTTGAAACTCATCTTCCAAGACTTCCCCACCAACTTACTTTTCAAATTCAAGTTATTGTGCGGGAGAAAACCATTTTTTGTATTGTTATTGAAGAAGGAGCCTCAACGTGCGTAATGTCCATCATTTGTTGGAAAAATTTCAGTTCTCCTTCACTCAATCAATCACCTAATACGTTAAAATCATTTGACGATAGAGGATTTAAACCCTTTGGAGTGCTCAATGCATTTCCAATAGAATTAGAAGGTAAACAAATTATTGTTTAAGTAGAAGTGGTGGATGCACCCCTCAACTATAACCTTTTACTAGGCCATAGATGGATTTATGCCATGTCCGACATGGTTTCTACCTTATTTCGTGTAATTTTTTTCCCTCATCAAGGAAAAATAGTCATGTTAGACCAACTTGCCTACTTTAATTTTGATTCACGCATTGGTAATGCTCCTTTAATAGAACAAGCTCATATCCTTACGAGGATGTTGAAGTGGGTATTTTAAAATAGTAAACACTAATGAGAAATTTTCCACTCCCACCACTCGACATTTCTCCGCTCCCACTACCTGACATTCCTCCTATTGTCGCTTAGATAAACATGATTTCGACTGGTGCTAGTAGTTCTCTTGAATCATATGATCCTTGGGTAGTACCAATTCCTACACAATATGAAGTATATGGAGACCAAATGTCGCTTAGTCCGATTGAGTTGGCTTATCAAGCCATCCAATCTGCCTCTGTGGCTGGTTTTGATACTCCTGACCGCACAAATCCGATTTTAGATGGATACTCTGAATCCTCTTGGCTTATTTCTATACATTTCCTGATCCTTTTGATGATACTTTCCCTATTGATGAAAGTATCATGAAGATTATGTCTTTGGAAGACACTCATGGGATGATGGTCATCATCCTTCCTCATTTCTCCCTGAGCTCGAGACTATTGAGATTCATTTAGAATCTTCATTTCCATCTAAGGAAATTGAGATTTACCAAACTCCCATCTTAATACATGATGTTTTATCTAAAGGGAATTTAGGGAATATATCCATTAAAATTCCAATAAATAACTTGGTAAACCCTGAAGTCATGGAAAACATTCATATAGGTGCCTCTTATTCCTCTGATGAAATTTGAAATTATACAACCCTATTCAAATAATTATGTGATGTATTTTCTTAGTCTTACGAAGAAATTCTTGGTAACGATCCACAAACTGTCATTCACGAAATTAAGACATATCCTGAAGCCAAACCTATTCAACAAAAGCTTCGTCCTATTCATCCACAAATAAGTCGTTGTTATTAAAGCCGAAGTTGAAAAACTTCTTAATGCAAGTTTTATTTATCCTGTACCTCTAACTGTCTAGGTTTCCAATATTGCCCCCGTCATGAATAAATAAGGAACAATCTGTGTATGTGTTTATTATAGAGATATTAAGCGGGCTTGTCTGAAGATAATTATCCAACCCCTTTTATTGACCAGATAGTTGATGATTGTGCCAACAATGAAATATTCTCATTTATGTATGGTTTTTCTAGCTACAATCAAATAAAAATATTACCATCAGATCAACAAAAAACTTATTTTATATGTCCTTAGGGTAATTTATCCTATCAAAAGCGTCCTTTTGGACTTAAGAACAATAGAACTACTTTTGAACAATCTATTTCTTATGCATTTCATGACATTAAGCATATTGTTCAACCGTATCTTAATGATTTTCCTGCACATTCCATGCGACGTCAAGATCATCCGACACATCCGTGTGTTGATTAATTGGGTTGGTTGTCATTGATGGCAACCCTTGAAGAAAGTATGATAGAAAATTCTGGTAGCCCCAACAATATGATTAAGGGACTTCAGTTTGATTGATGTATAATGCTATGAAGTTTAATATATTTACAGGTAAGACTATTCTAGATGGATAGTACATGTCATGCCATTTCCAGTGATATGTGGAAAGTCACATAACTCCTCATGGTTAGAGAGTTATGGCCATATGAAGTTGGAGAATCCTAATGAGTTATCTAGAAGCCCCTAGAAGGTCAAAGAAGTCAATTATTCTAGAAGCTCCTATAAGAAGTGTATTAGTCAAATTGATGGTAACTAGGAGTTGATCATGGGTATAATTGTTGCACCAAGAAATAAATTAAATAATAAATTTGTTGCAACGAGAAGTTAGTTAAGGGAAAATAAGTTATGAATTGACTAATTATAGATAACTTAGTTGCAACAAGAAGTTGTGAGAAAAGATAATTTTTTTAAATAATAAAGTAGTCAAAGTGGTTGCAAAGAGAAATTATTTAAATAATAAAGTGGTTGCAAAAAGAAGTGGTGAGTTTACTATTTATGGATAAGTCAAAGTGGTTGCAAAAGAAATTAATTAAATAATAATTTAGTTGCAACTAGAAGTGGAGAATTTACCATTTGTAGCAAAGCGAGTTAGAAGTGGACAAGTGGTTAGAAGTGGGTTAGCCCTAAAATACGGAAAGTGGGTTAAGTTGGTTAGAAGGTAACCCCTTGAGGAAGCTACATGGAAGTAAATAAGAGAGAAATGATCTCCCATTAGCACCTATTGAATATCATTGAATATCTATTTGTGAAAGGTTATTTGGCAGGTATTATTGATAGAGAAAAGTGCGGTAGAAAAATTGCAGCAAAAAAATCGCGACAAGAAAACTGCTGTAGGAAAGTGCGGTAGAAAAATCGTGGTAGAAAAAGTGCAGCAGAAAATGTGCAGCAAGAAAATCACGGCATGAAAATCGTGGTAGAAAAAGTGCGGCACAAAAAGTGCGGCAGAAAAACCGCTATAGAAAAAGTGCAGCAGAAAAATCGCGGCAACAGATTCACGACAGTATAATCACGATAGCAAAATCACAGTAGCAGAATGATGCAAGAAGAAAAAGGTATGGTTTTCATATGTGTAGTGTTGAACTTATGAATTTGGTTGAGGGTTTTCCTTATAAATTTGTTGGATTCCCTCTTGGAAGTTTAGGGCTTGCTATAGAGTTGATCTGAGGCAGATCTACTGAAGTTTAGTATTGGTTCATGTTTGAGGGCTTTTGGTTGAGGTATGTTGCTGAAGATATTGGTATAGATAGAAGTTGTATAACAATGAGGTTCTAGCACATGGTTTGAGGTATAGACTTGTGGTATAGTGTTTTAGGTATATGTGATTGATCAGATTGGTTGATGAGTATACAATGACAAATTTGACATAACAAGTTGTGACAGTGACATATTCAGTTTCAACATTTGGTACTTATATTTCAGGGTGTTTGGACGGGGCAACGATAGGTGGTTGTAGCCACATTCTGGTTATAACCTAAGAAAATAGGGGGTTGTAGCCTCCTTCTGCTTGTAGCCATAGAATTAGGCAGTTGGAGCTTCCCTCAGGTTGTAGCCTGAAAAATAGAGTGTTGGAGCCTCCTTCTAGTTGCTGCTGGAAAACAAAGGAAGTTGGTGCTTCCAATGAACTTAATTCTTAAAGACAAATAAGAGAAAACATTCTTTGGTTTTCTCCCACATTGGGTTTCCACATAAAAAAATACTGGTGTATTGTGTATGTGTATGATTGTTCATTTGTTCATGGTTTATTTACTCTGCAATTATTGGATGATAATGCTATATTGATCATAAATATAAATAACACTTGCATATTGTGGTTAAAAGGATTAAAAATATCTATTACTGATTCACCCCCCTCTCAGTAATCCAACAATTGGTATCAAAGCAGGTTCCTTCAGAAATTAGTTTAATCACTGAAAGGTAGATCATGTAGAGAAAACATATGTATAAAAATGGAATACCACAGTTTGATGGAAAAAGGTATACATTATGGAGTAGAAGGATGAAAACATATGTACAGGGACAAGGATTTGAATTTTGGCAATCAGTTGTAGATGAATACAAAGAACGAGCAGTTCCTCCAACAAATGAAAATGGAAAGAAACTCAGTCTAAATAATTCCAAAGCCACAAATGCACTTCTGAATGGTCTTTGTGATTCAGTATATAACAAAGTTATACATTGTAAATCCGCTAAAGAGATTTGGGACAAAATTCAAAATATTTATGAAGGAGATTCAAAAGTCAAAGTAGCAAAGCTTGAAACTTACATAGGTCAATTTGAACAACTAAAGATGAAGGAAGATGAGAATATTGCAGCTTACTTTTTACGAGTTGTTGAAATAGTAAATGCAATCATATGATTGGGAGAAGAAATTGAAGAATATGTAATTGTTCAAAAGGTACTAAGATCTCTTCCTATGAGATTTGATCATAAAATATCAGCACTAGAAGAAAGAGAAGATCTAGACTCAATAAGCATGGATGGACTACATGGAATCTTCACAGCCTATGAAATGAGAACTGAACAAGAAAATCCAGGTATGAAAGAAACAACATTCAAAGCATCCAAAAATTCAAAGAAAAAGGGAAAGCAAAAATAAAAAGAATATAGCAACAATAATGACATCTCCGAAGATGACGAAGAAGTGGCCAACTTTGTCAGAAGATTGAAAAAGGGAACCGGTGGCAGATATAAAGGTAAGCTTCCATTGATTTGTTTTAATTGTGATGGTATTGTTCATTTTACTAACAAATGTCCTCATAAGAAAAATAAAAGAAATGATGAAGATGATTCAAATAGAAAACAAACATATAAAGGCAAAAGAACCAAAAAGAAATTCTTCAAGAAAAGTTTATGCACCAAAGAAGACAACTCCTCATCAGATGAAGATGAATTCACTGAAAGTGAGACAAAAAGAGTTCTATTCATGGAAATAGAAGATTCTGATAAAAAGACACCAAAGAAGAATATGAAAAGGCAGAAGTTGACTACCGAGAAGAATTGTTGATTGGTAAAGAAGTTATAAAAAGAGAAAAGAAGAAAAATAAGAAGCTCTAAGAAGAACTAGACAAGAAAGAAGACACTCAAGAACTAGAGTAGATGATCATGGAATTGAAGGTTCAAATAGAAGAAGATAAAAGAATTGAAGAAGAACTAAAATAACAACTAGGAGAAAGAGATAGGATCATTGGAAATTCAGAAACATAGATTGTCACATTGAGAAATGATATTCAAAAGAAAAATATGCAAAACAAGTCAAAAGTTTTGGATGACATTATCAACATTCAAAGGAATAATCATGACAAGTCGAGACTTGGATACAATTAGACAGAAAAGGGATCAAGATCCAAAATGACATATCAAGAAACATATCCAAAAAGGTATGCATAAATAGTTAGAGGAGATAACAAGTTCTACAAGGAAGATCACATGGACACTCCTCCACTGAGAAGATCCAGATTTCAGAATCAACAACAGTCAGAAACAAACAGGCCTCAGGAAGAAGAAGGATTCATAAGAGTAACTCCTTTCAGAAGATCTTCAACTCCCAAGTATCAAACTATATTTTTTGGTTTATGTTATGCATGCAATAATTTTGGACATAAAGCTGTAAATTGTAGAGATAATAGCAGGAACATAAACAACTTTGAAAGTCATACAAAAAATGGTTATCCAAGAAGGACTAGTGAAACACAGAGAATAAGCTACAACATGTTTGAATCATTAAGCACTGAAGTGGAATGATACAAGTGCAACAACTTTGGACACATGGCCAAAGATTGTAGAATGACAATCCCTCCTAGAGAATCACAACATAATAACAACAATCAGAGACATGAACCTCAGAAGAGAACATGGATAAGAAAGAAGAATCAGTATAGCAATGGAGAATGCACACTCACTCTACAAGCTAAGCATAAGAAACATGGTTGGTATGTTGACAGTGGTTGTTCAAAACACATGATAGGTTATGAATACAAGTTTCTTACATTAAGAAAGGAAAAAGATGGATCAATCTCTCTTGGAAATGATGACTCAGCTAGAATCATTGGAAAAGGCACAATCAGAATTGGAAACAATAATACCAAGGAAGAAAATGTTCTACTAGTAGAAGATATGAAACATAATCTTCTAAGTGTAAGTCAAATGTGTGACCAAGGTCATAAACTTACATTCGATTCACAGAAGTGTGAGATAAGAAAAGCAGGTTCATGAAAATTGATTGCAACAACTGCAAGAACATCAAGCAACATATATGTATTAAGTGAAATTGGAAATGAAAAGTGTTGTCTAGGAAAGGAATATGAAGTTTGGCTGATCCATATGGATGTCAGTGGCCTCCCACCTATTCCAACTGGTTCATTTTGGCAATTTTTTTCCTAGTTTTTAGGTCCCTGACTTGCGGGGCCGTTTTGAGGCCCTAAACAACGTTTTTAGAGATCGTCGCAGTCAAAAATGCCCATTACTAGATCAAACCAACCAAAATGTGTAGTCCTCGGATAGACCTTTCCAACGGGCTATTGTGTGCCTAAAACGAAGATTGTATGCAAAAGTTACGACCCCGGGAAGTTGACCGACTAACTTACCCAAACGGGGCCCACATGACTTTTGGCGCTTCATCTCCTAGGGTTAGGTTTTTGGATGTCTAGGGTTTTTGAAATTATTGTTTATTGTAAAAAGGCCTTCAGAGCCTCATTGTAATCATCTTCTTGCGAATGAGCACAACCATCACATCTCTTCTTAGAGATAAGCCGCCACCATTCCAACAAGCTTGTTTTCCGCTGCATTTTACAGTTTCAACTTATTTCCTTATTGAATAGAAAACTAGTTTTATTGTATCTCTGTTATTTTGTGTTAAACATCTTTTAATAATCCATATTCATTTCGTTCTGCTCATAAAATCCATATCAGTGGTGTCAGAGTGGTCTGCTCCTTGTCGTCTTAATGCATGTCCCCAATGAGGTCGGGGTACAAAGAATTAGGTATTGAGCTTGTTTCTATTGAGGAAAAAAGCTCTTGCATGCCCAAATGACCTCTCATGGTAGAAGAAAATAAAGATGACGGGATAGGAGATCCTTTCAAAATGTTTCTTGAGGAAGCCCTCATGCAACAGAGGAACGAGATGATGGATAGTTTCGCGCAAATCCTTCAGTGGCTACCAACAAGCGACGCATCTTCCTCTAGTGGAGGCGCCGCCCCCTTCAAGGTACATATTAACTTCGACATTCCTATATTTGAAGGTCATATAGATGAGGATGTTGTAGACAAGTGGTTGAATCTACTAGAAGGGTATTTTTCTGTCCATAACTTTTCAAATAGAGAAAAAATTACTTTTGCGCTCTTCAAAGCCATTCCCCATGTCAAATATTGGTGGGAAACTTTCTGTGAGCAAAAGGAAACAGAGGAACCCTCATTATTTACAGTCACGACCACCTGAGAATTCTTCAGGGATGCTATTAAGAAACAATACTACCCTTCTGGAAGCTACGACGGCTTGTATACAAAATGGACCACACTGCGGCAAGAAAGAGAACAAGCAGTGCCAGATTTCACAAATATCTTCCATACCCTGTGCACCAAGCTGGGTATCAAAGATTCAGAGCGACATCTGGTGCTCAAGTACCGTGGTGATCTGCATAGATACATCCATATAGAAATGGAATTTATGGACATCTCGTCCTTGGGGGCAGCCTATCGATATGCCTTCAAAATCGAGCAGAAGCTCAAACAAAAGACGTGACAATTTGGGCCTGGGAACCCCTCGCAGCAAAAACTAGGAAAGGGCGGCCCCAAACTATAGAACAAAGGATAGAGCAAAGATGGACAGTATAAGGACAACCAGTCCAAGCCGCAAGAAAATAAGGACACTGGAAAGACAAAGAAGGATACCGGGAAGTGGTGTGACTTCCATAAGAGCCCTTGGCATAACACTGCTGATTGTCGCTCAAAGCAGTCACTGGTGGCCGAAGTGAAAGCCTCTGAATCAGATGCAGGTTTTGACTCTGAGTTAGAACCAGAAAGGGGAAGATGTATCATTGACGTGGAGCCCAATGCCACCGTTTCTACCACCAAGCTCCATCCTAATGAACCAGACGAGCTAGAAGAAGGCGAGCGCCTTTTCCATTCACAGACGTGGGTAAAAGGCACCCCGATGCACTTCATCGTTGATAGCAGTAGCTAGAAGAACCTCATCTTAGCAGAGGTCGTCAAGCGGCTGGACCTGCCGACAACGCCGCATTCGCAACCCCACACCATTAGATGGATCTGCCAAGGAAGCAATCTCTGCGTCAGCCAATAATGTTGACTATCGTACGACATCAAGCCCTTCAAAGATGAGGTATTGTGTTATGTTTCTCCTCTCAAAGTTTTTAATGTTCTTTTGGGCCAACCTTATTTATGGAAACACCATGCTATATATGAGTCTAGGCCTCGTAGTGTTATTATTACTTTGAACAAGAAATTGTATAGGATACCCGAGGTAGTCCCTCCCAGTGCTATTTCCTTGATCTCTGCCAAGCAATGCAGGAAGGTCATCTCTCAGATCATGAAATTTGTCTTCTTCATGATTCACTCTCATAGTAAGAGAAAGATCGTAGCCACATCTAAGGCCTCTATGACCGATCTCTCCAAACAACAGAAGCAAGTGGATAAGGTCATGGAAGAATACTAAGATGTCTTCTCCTCTCCTACCGGGGTACCTTTGCACTGCCAGGTCAAGCATCCCATCGATCTGACCCCAGGCGCACTGCTACCCAATGGACTGGTCTACTACCGCTCTCTATTAGAAAATGAGGAGATCAAGAGGCAGATCCAAGAACTTATCCATAAGGGGCACATCCATCCTAGATCATCACCTTGTGGGAGCCCAATTGTACTAGTGCAGAAGAAAGACGGGACCTGGCGACTTTGCATTGATTACTGGGCCCTGAATAAAATCACAGTCCGGAATCGGTACCTGATTCCCCGAATCGACGACCTCCTTGATCAGCTCACAGGGGCCAAATACTTCAGTAAGATTGATCTAAAGTCTGGCTACCACCAGGTCCCAATAGAACATACAGATGTATGGAAGACTGCCTTCAAGTCAAAAGAAGGTCTTTTTGAATGGTTGGTGATGCCCTTTGGTTTGACAAATGATCCAACAACTTTTGGTGTGACGATATCTTGCGACCTTTCACCAATACTTTTATAGTGGTGTATCTGGATGAAATCCTCATCTACAACAAGACTTGGGTGGAACACTTGCAGCATATTCAATAGGTTCTAACCACCCTGCGACAACACAAACTATATGCAAACTTGGAAAAATGCTCCTTCGGCATGGACATGGTCCACTACTTAGGCTACATCATCGATCAACATAGTGTGCATGTGGATCCAGCCAAGATCCAGGTCATCCGTGACTGGCAAGCCCCAACCACACTCTCTGAGCTTCAAAGCTTCTTCAGCCTCACCAATTTCTATCGTAGGTTCATGTTGGGATTCTCTCATATCGCATGGGCCTTCAGCCAAGTAACCAGGGGTGGCGGTAAGGAAAAATTTGTGTGGGGCATGTCCCAACAACAAGCCTTCAATGACTTGAAGCAGTGCTTGTGCTCATCCCCGATACTTTCATTACCAAACCTGCATCATGCCTTTGAGATCGAGACAGATGCTTCAGACTATGCTGTGGGCGCCGTTCTCACTCAACATGGCCACTCCATGGCGTATCATAGCGAGACACTATCAGATGTTGTTCGTAAATACCCTACTTATGACAAAGAAATATACTCCATTGTGAAAGCCCGCCGCGAGTGGAGACATTACATTCTGGGGAAGGAGATAGTCATCCACACTGATTACAAGCCACTACAATTCATGTAGACCCAAGGTAAATTGCAGAATGACCACCATCAAAAGTGGTCCACATACTTACAGCAGTTCCACCTCAACATCAAGTATAAAACAGGAAGTACCAACTGATTTGTCGTTTTCCTCATCCGACCTTTAGTCGCGGCACTCACCATGGTGCTAGACTCTTGTGGCCATGAGACCTTTGGATGACCCCACCTCTATGAGACAGACCTTGACTTCTCCACCACCTACCAAATGTTGGGAGCAAACTCAGTGGTCACTGATTTCCATCTTCAGGACGAGTTGTTGTGTTGTCTGGGCCATCTTTGCGTTCCATCAAGCAAGTGCACGAAGCTGATCTAGGAAGCTCACTACAATCGGGTGGCAGGACACTTTGGTGTCGAAAAGACAGTGGCAATGCTGCAAAAACATTTCTAATGGCCGAAACTTTGATAGGATGTAAGCAAGTATATCAAGTCCTGCACCGCCTGCGCTGTTGCTAAACCAACCACTAAGAAACATGGACTATACACCCCTCTTCCTACTTCTGACAAGCTGTGGGAATCCATATCCATGGACTACATGTCAGGCCTCCCATCCACCAAGAGGGGCAATGATTGTGTTTTTGTGGTTTTTGATCGCTTTTCCAAGATGGCGATTCTAGCAGCCTGGAAGAAGAACATCACTGCAGAGGCCAATGCCAAGCTCTTCTTTGAACGCATTTGGGTACACTTTGGGATCCCAAAAACCATTGTCTTAGATCGGGACAATCGGTTCCTCATCACATTCTGGTCGAGCCTCTGGTCACTGTTGGATACCAAGCTCACCAAATCCACTGCCTTCCACCCCCAAACAAATGGCTAAACTGAGGTCGTCAATCGGATGATCGTACATATCCTATGCATGTACAATTCTAAGCACCCATGCACATGGGATGAGAGTCTTCCCTATGTCCAGCATAGCTACAACCGAGACCTGCATAGCTCAACTGGCCACAACCCCTTTCAGGTGGGGTTGGGATTCCAACCATTTTTCCCCATGTATGTTGCACTACCCCTAGCGAACACCTCGGTCGACTCATCCCCTGCTCCACCAGAAGCTAACAAAGCCACTCAGTTCATTGAGAGGATCCATCACATCCACCAACAGGTTTAGGATATTTTACAAAAGTCCAATGCCAAGTACAAGTAGTGCCCTGATCAACACTGGGTGCCACATAAGTTTTAGGTGGGCGACAAAGATTGGTTGCACTTATAGAAAGAACGGCTTACAAGGCCCAGTTGGAAGCTTTTCCCACTCCGGTATGGGCCATACACCATCACCAAGACTGTGGGTGACAATGCTTTTGCGCTCATCATTCCCCCTTTCCTTGGCCTGCACCCAGTCTTCAACGTGGCTCTCCTTCGACCATATTTCCCACCATTATTGGACACCTCAAAGATAGCAGAGCAACTGACACCAACAAAACTCAAACCTGACTGAATGCAAAAGGAATCCAGTGATCAGATTGTGGACACACAGATCAAGGGCACCCGACATCAAAGGATCCAACTTTATCGAGTTGTCAAAGCGGGGCAACTCCTGCACCAAGGCAAGTGGCTCACTCGGGGCCAAATTTAGTAGAAATTTCCTCATCTGATGGGGGAACTCAATACAATGGAGACCATTTCTTCCTAAGGGGGGAGGATTGATCCATATGGATGTCGGTGGCCTCCCACCTAGTCCAACTAGTTCATTTTGGCAATTTTTTCCCTAGTTCTTAGGTCCCTGAGCCGCGGGGCCGTTTTGAGGCCCTAAACAACATTTTTAGAGAGCGCCATAGTCGAAAATTCCCTTTATTAAATTAGAAAGTTAGATTGGTATGTAAATGATACGCACAGGTTGAAGGAATTGACTTTGAAGAGACATTTTCCCCAGTTTCCAGAATGGAAGCAATCTAATTGATCTTATCTTATGCATGCTCCAAGAATATTAACCTGTATCAGATGGACGTGAAATCAACCTTTTTGAATGGGGAACTTGAAGAAGAAGTCTACATTGAAAAACCAGAAGGATTTCAACTATTAAAGAACGAAGATTATGTGTGTAGGTTGAAGAATGCCTTGTATGGTCTAAACTAGGCTCCTAGGGCATGGTACTCTAGACTAGATAAATATATACAATGACCAGGGTTCAAAAAAGGAAGTGTAGACAACAACCTCTACATCAAGGTAACTCAAAATAGTATTTTATTAATTGAATTTTATGTTGATGATATTATTTTTGGAAGTGATGATGACATGTTAAGACAAACATTTGCAAAGGATATGCATAATGAATTTGAAATGTCATTACTTGGAGAACTATCCTTCTTTCTAGGTCTTTAGATATGTCAAAGCAACCAATGAATTTTTATTTCTCAAACTAAGTATATCAGAGAAATGCTAAAGAGGTTCGAAATGGAAGATTGCAAACCAATTAACACTCCTATTCAAACCAGTTGCAAGTTGAGCAAAGATGATGATTCAAAGTCTACAGACCAGAGGAAGTATAAGTCAATGATTGGTAGCTTACTATATGTGACAACATCCAAACTAGATGTAATGCAGGCAGTTGGACATGTGGCATGATTTCAAGCAACACCAAAGGAATCACATGTCTTAACAGTTAAAAGGATTTTTAGATATCTCAAGGGCACAAAAGAGTTTGGATTATGGTATCCAAAAGGAAAGGATCTATCACTTATTGCCTACATAGATGGAGATTGGGAAGGTTGCATTGATGATCGACAAAGAAACAATGGAGTGACATTCTACTTGGGTTAGTGTTTGGTATCTTGGATAAGAAATAGACAATCATCAGTATCACTGTCTATAGCTGAAGCAAAGTATATTTCAGCAACAACATGTTGCACACACGTTCTATGGATGGAACAAACTTTGACATATATACAAGTTGAGTATGATGAGCCCACTCCTATATATTGTGACAATACAAGCACTATAAGTATCTCAAAGAATCCAGTGATGCACTCCAAGACGAAGCACATTCCAATCAAGTATCACTTTCTATGGGAATAGGTTGCAGAGAAGAACATCATAGTTGAATATGTGGGGACAAAGGAAGAGGTTGCAGATATCTTCACAAAACCGCTTCCAAGGGAAGCCTTTGAGTATCTTCACCAGAGACTCGGAGTAATTTATACTCCCAAAATAATTATTTTGAATGCTTATATTATATGTCTTATATTTATACGAGGAATCACCATAAATGGGACAGTTCAGGTTGGGGGAGCAGTTTCAGGAAGAGTTTAGTCAGGGGGAGCATCCCCAAGGACAGTTCAATTAGGGGGAGCAGCCCCGAACGAGAAGTTACCTTTTACATTGATGTCAAAGGGGGAGAGATTTATAAGATGCGGGATAGAGAGTGAGATGCTTGGAGAGAGAGCACAGAGGCATGGTTTCAGGGGGAGTGATGGTCATAGGGGGAGCATGAGCGATATGACTTCAATATTGCATCAGAATGTTGCCATCAATGCCAAAGGGGGAGTTTGTTGATTAATTGGGTTGGTTGTCATTGATGGAAACCCTTGAAGCAAGTCTGGTAGCAAATTCCAGTAGCCCCAACAGTATGATTAAGGGACTTCAATTTGATTGATGTATAATGGTACATAATTTAATATATTTGCAGATAAGAATATTCTAGATGGATAGTACATGGCATGTCATTTCTAGTTGTTATCACATAAACTTTTCAAAGCCTTAGGGGTTTGTGGTTTCTACCTTGGTCTGTAGTTTTGTCTGTCTCTCCTCCTTTTGCATAACTGATCTTAATTTTTTCCTCTCGGCTTGTAGTTTTTCTTTTGTTTTCCTTCATCCATTTGATCGACCCGTTTTTCCTTGTCGGCTTGCCTGAGAAGTATCGGCCCTAAGCCTCTATGTTTTCCCTAAAGTTGATAACTTCTCTCTTTACCTCTGTCGCTGATCCTTTGTTTTACTAATCCCTCAGTCAGTCATTCAAGTAAACTACACAGGTCGTAGTCATGAGCACCAAGCACAACACATGAAGCAGTCTGATATAAACTCAAATCAAGCAAGCGAGCAAGATCAATTTTCAACGGTGGAGATCCATCAGGTAGATCAGATATACAACTATCGGGTAATCAGGATCATACAGTTACACCAATTTTAGCATCAAACAGAAGTCCAAAATCGCAAGGCCAATCCTAGCCATTGGTACTGGGAAGGACGCGTGGCACATGATCAATGTTTTGCTGACTTGTGGAATGGAGAAGTCAAAGAGTAGAGTCATGAGGAATTGCTAAACACGAGGTCGCAAAATAATCTGGGCCGTCTATTCCAGCGGGATGCGTGTCACTCGATTCAAGCGATCACGATTTTGTGACTCAGAGATTTGAGCATGGAACACAGTGCGAACTCGTGAAACGTGAAATCTCGAAACACCTTAGAATTAGGCCCATGATCATGACTGAGGGTCATATGGAAAGTGGGGCCAAAATAAAGGTAAGCATCTGTCGAGCAGTGAGTGACTGAGGTTGTTCGAGGAAATGATCACGACTGTCAGATTCAAAATAGATTAGGTCGTCGATTTGAAATGGGCCATTTCGTGGGAACGAGCATCGGGATATTTGAAATCAAGGGGAGTGAAAAATCTCGAAATGCAAAATCCCAAGATTTCATATGGATAAGAATGAGGTCACAGCCCATGGTCGCACGAGGCAAAGGAAAAGGAGCTACGCAAAAGATCAAAGCACCCGAGTTGGTCACAGAGAAAGATCTGCGTGACCGCGAGGCACCAGAATTGACTCGGAGGAGTCGTGAGCTCGCCTAGAACATTTATGGGTGTCATGCCTCTTCCTAATCCCGATGAAAGAAGTTAATGAAAATGGGGAAGGTGGTTGAAACCTCATTTAACCACATAAATGGAAAGCATTGAAGAATTAGCTGTGGAGGGCAGACTATCACCGAAAGTTCCCTCGTCATGGATTTTCTTGTGAAGCCCATACTGATCTGATATTGTGTTTAACAGAAGAATGCGAGTGAAATTTGACATAGGAAGATGCAGAGCCCAAGCCTTGAATTCAATGACCAGAGCACGCTTATGAAGGGAGCAAGTTGCTTTGAGTATAAATACTCAGTTATAATATTTTGTTAGGGTCGATGGTTGAGCTAGGCTCCCGTATTGTAAATTTTTAATGAAGCTCTGGTTTTTCTAGTTATGTATCTGTATTTGGACTTCTTGTTCAATGACAGTCAACTTTCTTGCTCCTTCTTGTTTCCTCTCATGTTGAAAGAGTTCACGATTGACTGATTCACATGAATTATTGTGACTGTATTATGATGAATGTTTGATTATAATGATGTTATAATTCCTTTCAGTTTCTTTGAGATTTGAATTCAAAAAGATATTGTTTTCAGAGCTTTTCCTCCTTAGGCTGTTGGAAGACCTGATGTTCATGGCATGCCTCTACATTTTTCTCACTAAAGTCTTCCTCCTACTCACCCTTACTACAACCTACTAACTAAAGTTAAACCAATACCTCACATGCTTGTGCATACCAGTCCAATTTTCTGAGTTAAGACGATATTTTCTTGATACTGCGCCCATTTGACCTTCTTTAAAAACTAACCCATGACATAAAACTCTGATGGGTACCGGGCTTACCTTCGACGCAATCCAGAGGTGACTTCTGTTGCTAACAGCGGTGATATGTCGAACGTCACATAACTCCTCATGGTTAGAGAGTTATGACTGTATGAAGTTGGAGAACCCTCATGAGTTATCTAGAATCCCCTAGAAGGTCAAAGAAGTCAAGTATTCTAGAAGCTCCTATAAGAAGTGTACTAGTCAAATTGATGGTAACTAGGAGTTAATCATGGGTATAGTTGTTGCACCAATAAATAAATTAAATAATAAAGTGGTTGCAACAAGAAGTTAGTTAAGGGAAAATACGTTATGAATTGACTAATTATAGATAACTTAGTTGCAACAAGAAGTTGTGAGAAAAGATAAATTATTTAAATAATAAAGTAGTCAAAGTGGTTTCAAAGAGAAATTATTTAAATAATAAAGTGGTTGCAACAAGAAGTGGTGAGTTTACTATTTATGGATAAGTCAAAGTGGTTGCAAAAGAAATTAATTAAGTAATAATTTAGTTGCAACTAGAAGTGAAAAATTTACTATTTGTAGGAAAGTGAGTTAGAAGTGGACAAGTGGTTAGAAGTGTTGGATCATGTTGTCATTGATGCCAATGATTTGATTATTTGGGAGATTGTTGGATCATATGTCATTGATGTAAATGTTTTGGTTTGATTGATGTCATTAATTGATGTTAAGTAATTGATTGATTGATGATTGATGAACAATGAATATGCCTTGATGAGAATGATAGATGTCCAAGTGGAAACCAATTGATAAAGATGGATCCTTGATATGATTCCCTTGATGAGAATGATAGATTTCCAAGTGGAAACCAATTGATAAAGATGGGTCATTGATATGATGCCCTTGATGAGAATGATATATGTCTAAGTGGAAACCAATTGATAAATATGGATCATTGATATGATGCCCTTGATGAGAATGATATATGTCCAAGTCGAAATCAATTGATGAAGATGGATCAATGAGTTATCATTGATACATGATGCATAGTTGATATATATGATGCAGTGGTGAATTGATGCAAAGATGAATCATTATTGTCTTATCATGGTTGATAAGGTGCACAAATGGATGAACTCCAAAGTGGTCCCCTTATGGTGAAAGCCCTCATGGGAAGACGCTTTACAGATTGAGTTATCCTAGGAGAACGGTTGGAGGACCCATGCTTGTATGTGGAATAATATGATGAAGATCAATGAAGTTGTTGGTGAAACTATCCTAGATGGATAGTGCTTGTCATGCCATTTCCGGTGGTATGTGGAATGTCACATAATTCCTCACGGTTTGAGAGTTACGGTCTTATGAAGTTGAAGGACCCCCATATGAAGGCTTGAAGCCCCCAAGGTCAAAGAAGTAAAAGTACTTGAAAAGAAGAAATCATTATTTAAATGATAAAGTAAAGTGACAAAATCAAGATGGATTATTTAAATGATAGAGTAAAGTGACAAAATCAAGAAGGAATATTTAAATGATAAAGTATTGAAGAACTTTCTATTCATGGAAAGTAATTAACCCTAAAATAAGGAAAATAGGTTAAGTGACCTAGAAATGGGTTAAGTAACCTAAAAATAGGTTAAGTGACCTAGAATATGAAAGTATAAATAAGAAGCTAGGATCTCTTGTAAAATGTACATTGAGTGAGAATCCTTTTATGGATCAATGAAGAGCTTCTTGTGAATATCTTGCGGAGTATTGATGGAGAGCTTCTTGTAAAAGCATCCTATTGGCGTGGATCTCTTGAGCATGATTGAAGATCTATTCTGAGGAAGAGAGCGAGAGGAGGATCTCATGGATGCATCAAAGTTTTGGCAATGTCGGAGATCTTGACGACAAAAGTCTCGGATTCACAGAAAACCCTATTTTTTGATGTCCACGTGGATTGTATGTGTATAGGGTGTGTATACACGTGGGCTGGCTGTGTATAGGGTAAGTGTACACGTGGGTTGACTGTGTATAGGGAGCATGGAGTGGATAAAATCATGGATATTTTTGTTTGAGAAGGTGCCAAGATCTTGGATGATGAGGCAGGTTCTAGATCTGCATTCTATGGCCTCAGATCTCTCACTGAGACACTGGTATGGTTACATTATTGTCTTGATGGATACTATTGTTTGATGTGTTGTGAATGCTTAGGGAATTCTTGGTATGGATTCTATGATGTGGCTCAGTTTGGTTGATTTGGTTGATGGAGTGAGCAACACTCTTGGGATTCAGTAGTGACATGATTTCTATGGTATACTAGTTATTTATACATGATTGGGATAGCATTCATATTGATTTGTTGTGGAGCATGAGCAAGCTATTGGAGAGCTTGGATGTGTTGTGACTGGCTGTGGGTCATTTTGGACAGTGGAAGACAGAAGAGAAAGTGATTGCAGGTTGCAGAGGATCTGAGTATGTGAAGAAAATAAAAACCCTAGTTGCTTAGAAGCATACGCTTGTTGCATTATACACTGGCTGCATTCACACACGCGCTGTAGTGAGCTAGAGTGCATGCACATGTGGGCTGCACTACTAACAGGTCACGTACCTGTTGTCAGATTGATATCTGTTGAGGATTGTTGCCTCATCTCAGTTGGTGCTGAGAATGTAAGATGAGTCTTGCATATAGAGTTGGTGCTCTTGCAGAGTTGTACTCTATTCAATTATTGCTGATAAACCCCAAGGATTGTAGTCTGTAATAAAAAGAAAATTGTAATACATCTTGTGTTCTTTGTGTTCATTGTGATGATGACTTGTTGATGATATATTGCTGATATATGCTGTTGATATGTGCTCACATCTAACTGGTTATAAATGACAGCAATGGGCAATGAATAAATGTTGAATGCTAATTGATGAGTTTTTGTGAAAGAGGGAAGTTTTGGGAAAAAGAGCCCCACACTCATTTATCCCCCCTCTAAGTGTGGTAGCTGTGTCCAACAATAAGTGAGTTAACCCTAAAATAAGGAAAGTGGGTTAAGTTAGTTAGAAGGTAACCCCTTGAGGAAGCTACATAGAAGTATAAATAAGATAGAAAGGGTCTCCCATTAGCACCTATTGAATATAATTGAATATCTATTTTGTGAAAGGTTATTTGGGTCACCTGGTGCCGTTGCTGGGGATGAAATTGAAGATTTTCCCTGGGATTGAACGACAAAGCTTACTAGTTCTGAAGGTGCATCAGAACTCAGTACATCAAAGATTGCAACTGTGCACTAGGTGAATCCACTGAGATGACTCCATTGATGCGAATCCATTGGCGACTCAACTATTTCAGCCATGGCTTCTAGAGGTAGACACACGAGGTATACTCCATAGCTTCCTTTAGCAACACCTGAAGATGACCCAAAAAAAATTATCAGAAAGGGAAAGGCCCTTCGAGAAGGGACTTCTACTGCTGAACTATGTATTTTTGATGATTTTTATTATCCTCCTTTAGAAACTCCAATATCTTCTTCCCATTTTCCTATTATACCTTCTGTTAGAGTTTCTCGAAGTTTAAAGTTTGGGAGTGTTCCTGTTGAGTTTTCTCCTCCTAGTTTTGGATTGGAGGGAGAAATATTTGTCACTCCTATTTCCCATGGAATTGTACCGTGGTTTAGACCCAATGCCTCAGAAGATTTTCCTACCTCGGGCTTTACCACCCCTCCTCCTGTTACTATCGCTACTACTACAGAAAGGGAAACTTCTGTTCCCTCAAGCCCCGTAGATTTTTCTCCAAATCCTCTGTTGTTTCCCTTTCCTCCCAGAAGCTCAGTTCCAGTCTCCCATGTTCAAAACCCTTCTCATCCACCTCTCATCCCTATGGCAGGTGCTAATTCCCCTAGAAATAGAATGGATGCAATAGTGGCTGCAAGATATGCCCCTCTAGTCTTACCTCAGCCCATGAATTCTCTCCCTGCTAGAGATTACCTAAAGTATATGCCCAAATTCAGTAGAGAGGAAGACATAACTGCTGAAGAACACCTTACTACCTTCTACAGTTATGTAGACAACCTAAAAATTGAAAACGAAGATGTTTGGATGAGAGTCTTTGTCCAGAGTCTTGATGGTGAGGTTAGAAAATGGTTTAGGGGATTGACCCCTGGATCTATTGCTGGGATTGAGGCTCTAGACGATGTCTTCTTGAGACAGTGGGGGGATAAAAAAGACTTTATGTATTATATCACAGAGTTCATGTCCCTAAAGAGAAACGAGGGAGAATCTGTCTCTGACTTCTCCAAAAGATTCAATAAAATGTACAATAAAATCCCTACTAAGATAAAGCTTACCGAAGCCTCTTCAAAAATCACTTATGTTAGTGCTTTTG
>JASDQU010736390.1:98388-110887 GCA_032191745.1 Picea mariana | reverse complement strand
TTGTTGAAGAACACCTTGTTGCCTTCTACAGTTATGCAGACAATCTGAATATTGAAAACGAAGATGTCTGGATGAGAGTCTTTGTCTAGAGCCTTGATGGTGAGGTTAGAAAATGGTTTAAGGGATTGACCCCTGGATCTATAGATGGGATTGAGGCTTTAGATGATGTTTTCCTGAGGCAATGGGGAGATAAAAAGAATTTTATGTATTATATCACAGAGTTTGGGTCCCTAAAGAGAAAAGAGGGAGAATTTGTGTCCTATTTCTCCAAAAGATTCAACAAAATGTACAATAAAATCCCTGCTGAGATAAAGCCTATTGAATCCTCTGCCAAAATCACTTATGCTAGTGCTTTTGACCCTGATTTTTGCCTCCTGCTCAGGGAAAGAAGAGGTACTTCCTTGGCTCATATGCAAGATGCAACCCTGGAAGTGGAATCCAATGTATTGGCAGTTGACAGACTTAGGAACAAAGCTGACAGAGACAGAGGAAGATTTGAGGCCTCAACCTCTGGTTCTTTTGCATCTCACCCTCAAGTGGAAGAATTGACCAAGATGGTAAAGTGGGTGTCTACAGAAATGGAGAAGATTAAATTCGAAGGGAAGCAAGGTTATGAGAATGTCCCTAATACTCATAACAGAGCCAACTTTAGAAGACCAAACACTACCCCTCAAATGCTCCTGAGTAGGCCCAAAAATAGAGATAGGGATGATCAAAAGATCCAAACCCCCCTTCAAAATAATCTTGTTGCTGATGAGGAAAGGGAAGAAGAAGAGCTTGACCCTAAAATTCATTGTATTGGAGACACCTCCCCATTTCCCCATTTAACCCAATCTGCATACGAGGAATCCCTCATGAGCAGTCAAATAAATGAGCTAAGTAAGGGAGAGAAGCCCAATAGTAGCCCCAATAAATACAACCTCAGGTCTAAGAAGACGGAAGAAAAGTCTGACATCCCTGATCCGGCTCCCAGATCATAGAAGCCTGCTAAAGATGCAACAAAAAGTAGCAAAGAAAAAAAAGCTCAGAATCCCTCGCCAATAGCAAAAGACCTCATCCCAGAGGTGAGAGAAGTTATAAAGCCCCCTCCCTCCTTCAAATTTGAGCATGAAATTCAGAAGATCATAATCCATCTACCCCTTTCAGAGCTTGTCAAGCATGAAGATTTCAAAAAATCCCTCTCTAAGTTGTTGCAGTCTGAACCATCTCCTCATTCCACAGACTCAGTAAACCTCCAAGACAAAAAGCTAGCAGTCATCTTAGGACCTATGGTAGAATATAGAGATGATTCATCCTCCCCCTTCTATACATCACTAAACATACATGACAAGGTGTTGCATAATTGTCTGATGGACTCAGGGGCATCTCATAATCTCATGCCCAAAACTGTCATGGAAGAGCTTGGATTAGAAATCACGAAAGCTTATCATGATTTGTATTCTTTCGATTCAAGGAGAGTACAATGTATTGGGGTCATCAAAGATCTGGTCGTGACCTTGTTTCAGTTGCCCATGAAAAGTGTGGTCATGGATATCGTGGTGGTTGATGTTCCTCCCAAGTTCAGCATGCTTTTGTCAAGATCTTGGATAAAAAGACTTGGGGGAACCTTCAAAATGGACCTCACATATGCTACCATTCCTATGTTTGGGGGGGAGCATAGAAGACTATATAGAGAAGCCTAGTTGGCCTACATTATCAGTGATGAAGAAGACCCCACAAATCATCCTATCTTTTCCCTTGATACTAATTTTGGATCTAGTTTGTTACAACTCACTGATACTCCTGAAGCTCCTCTTGAAATCAGAAAGAAACCCATTTCTTTTCTTGAAGTACCTCCTCCAACTACTTCTGTGTGGAAGGATTTCTTTGACGGAGCCTCTTCTAGGGAAGGTGTTGGTGCCAGAGTGGATTTTGTGTCACCTTGTCAAGAAACCCTATCCCTGTCATACAAGTTAGAGTTTGAAACTACCAATAATGTGGCAGAGTATGAAGCTCTTGTTTTAGGTTTGAGGGCTACAAAATATATGGGAATTGAAGAGATAGCAATGTTCGGGGATGTTGAGTTGATTGTCCAGCAGATCATAAATGCTTATCAAGTGAAACACCCTCGGCTCAGAAGTTACAGATATGAGGTGTGGGATCTAGTTGACAGCTTTTTCTTGGCTTTCAACATTTCATTTGTTTCCAGAGAAGAAAATGTCATGGTCAATTCTCTGGTTGTTTCAGCAAGCCATTTCAGGATCCCACTGCCACCTAAGCTCAGGTATGAGGTTGAGGTTAGATATAGGCCCTCTGTACCTGATAAAATCAAGCATTGGAAGGTGTTTGAGGATGATCTTGAAATCAAAATATTCCTGGAGACGATCGAGGAGTTCTCTGCATTACACATTGATCAGGATCATGACTCCAAAGGTGACCCTCACGCCGAAGTATTTTTGAATAAAATTTCTAATCACCATATTGTTCAGTTGCCTAGCAATCACATTCCAAAGGGACTATTTCCTTTAGAAAGATTGTTCGATGGGAATGATGTGGTAGTAAAGGGTAAGGTTTCAAAGGAGAATGTTGATGTAGCTGAGTGTAATATTGGCATGGAGAAGAGTCCAAAGTTTTTCAAGCTGTCAAGCAGCCTATCAAGGGAGCAGAAGGTCGAGTATGCTGAGCTATTAAAAGAGTTTGTTGATGTGTTTGCCTAGACCTATGAAGACCTCAGAACATACGACACGGTCGTTATTGAGCATAAGATCCATGTTGACCACCTATCCAACTAGGGGGTCAACTCCATGTCCCATGAAGAGATGCATCATCATATGTTCATTTGTCGAAGATTTTGGTTCTACAAGGCATTTTTGGCCCCAACACTTCTTTTTGTAAACTGGAATTTCCGCACCCTTGCATGGGTCAATAATGTAATAGGTCTGCATGGGTCACATTTAGGTCAGTTACATTTGGATCGGTTCACTGGGAGAGTTCCTTTCATCGAGGTTTTTTTACCCTCGGGTTATCAATTAGGTTTTTCATCCCTATTGATTTCCCTTGAGTTTTTCCCTCACACTTGCAATAATTCCTCCAAAGTGGTGAAAGGCATTCTAATGGGCTTATCTTCCAATAAATATTGTTTAGGGATGATGTAAATGACCATGTAAGACATCTTAGAAAGTTTTGTGGAATTCCGTCGAGTCTAGAATAGTTTTTTTTAATTAATTAAATTTCCCTAAGTTTGGAGGTTTAATTATTTAATTAATTAATTGTTTTTGAGAAAAAATTGTAAAAACTAGGTCCTTGGACTTTTGATAGGGGTATTTGTGCTCAAAATAAATTGAATGAGACCCCCTACACCCATGGACCAAGTTTCAGCTCAGTCGGACAACTTCTGCTATGGGTTTGTCCACCCGAAGTGTCAGTCAGTCAAAAACAGCAATTTTAATTGTTAAGTCTTGACATAGCAAAAATGTAAAAATTGTAATAATGAGTTAAAAGGATGATAAAAGGTGGAAAAATATTGAGAGAGGTTACCTATCCATTTCCTAACCCACCCAACTTGTTCTAACCTTTTCCTAATCTCTCACCCACCTCACTCATTCAACCCTCACACCCCCTAGGGGAAGTTACGCCCCCCTTGTGAGTGAAACGTTGCGACTTGATTTTAGAAGGGGTGGTGGACCCATATCCCTTATTTTTTACCTTCTTCTACCCTCCATGTCACCCCCTAACTCATCTCACTCCATTCCCCTCATTTATCCCTCTCCACTCTTTGCCAAACCCTCAAGTGGTGCGCCCTCCTTGAGAAGTTACGCCCCCCCTCACTTGGCACACTTCCCTAACCTCCCACTACCCTCTTTTATTGATCCCAGCACCCTACCACTCATCCACACCCTAGATCCACCTCTAAAACCCTAGATGGTGCGCCCCACCCTTGGGATTCTAGCTTGTGCTTGGTGGTGGACACTTGGCATTGATCCAAGAGGGGTGAGTTTGCCTCTCCAAGTATAAATAGATCCCTCTCCTCACTTCTTCCTTACCATATCTTGAGCTATTGTTATGCTACTTGATTTTCCACTCTCTCTCTCTCTCTCTTTCTTGTCCATCTTCCATTCTTTAGCTCTTAGGGTTTTGGAGCAAGTATTTCTCCAAGATCCATTTTTTAGTAATAAAAAGGAGAAACTTTGGAGGATCATTGGAAGAGCAACAAGAATTTTTGTTCTTGCTACATGTGAGGTAAAATTGTAAATGTTTGATTTGATTGATGCATAGATTAGATCTTGGGTAAAGTGTTACTTGGGTAGATCTAACAACGAGTGTTCTTCTAGATCTATATATGTGGGTTTGCTAGATAGGGTGCAAGTATTTCATCTTATTAGCATATTCAGTCATATTATCTTTGTATGCATATGATCTTGTCAAGTGTTTGTAGGCTTCAAGAACTTTATTGGGATTGCCTCAAGGAAGAGTCCTCCCTTAGAGCACATATAAACTCCATTTTTCTTATCATTACTCATTCTTCCACTTGCTTATCATTCTATATATATTTCAGCTAGCTTAACATGGTTTAATGGTCACCTAAATCATATTTTATCTTGTGTTTTGAAGTAGAAAAATTTATGCCCTAAAAACATAAATTTTTCTTCACATTATTGGTTGTGTGTAGATTTTCCAACAAGCATAGCTCGCTGGTTTTTGCAGGCTCGCAGCAGGTTGACGGGGTTAAGTTGCCCTAAAATAGCCACACAACACTCCAAGACCCTTCACTTCAAGTGGGTAACAATTATCAACCCTTTCTTGGTCTTTTTTAGCTTCTTGCACATAGATCTAGTCATTCTTACTGATTTTTAGTAGCTCAAGAGCTTGGGAGAGGGATTGGTACGGCCTCCTCCCACGTGTGAGCTTAGATCTAGGTCCATTTTCAAGTTTCTTTCATTTCTAAAGAATTTCTAGGCTAGGACGTGGGGTTAGTGAGCCTTATTTTGATAGATAGCTTGGCTTGCTTGCTTTCCTCACCATCTCATTAGCACAACAAGGTTGGCTCGCCTTCTCATTGTGTCATTGAGTTACTTGGCTTGTTGTTTCATTTATCTTTCAAGATTTTTCTAAGTCTAAATAATTGCCTACACCTTGGGAGATAAACCCCCCAAAATCGTAAGGCTAGGATAAGTAATGTGTTGTTGTTGATCTCTTATGCTAATGCTCTAAATCTTCTAGATCTAGATCTCACACATATTAATCCATAGCTTAAGCCCTTGGGGCATAATCAACTTCCTTAGATCTAGTTGCATGTTATAATCTATCTTAAAGATCTATCTCATTTACATGCTTTAATCCAACACATTAAATGGTTAATGCTTAGATGGTTTAGCAAGTGATTTTCTTTTCATGTTATCATATCCTTAAGGCCACTTGCCATCACATTTAAGTAAATATTGTTGGATTAGTTGATAGTGTAGGCATATTTCTAATTCTTCAAGCTTCTCTTACACACTTAATGCTCTGATCTTAATGCTTTAAACAAACACAAGATAAGTGGTATAAGCTTGAGTTCTTCTCTCTTTTATTCTTTGGCAAGTTGTTCTTGCCCTTGTGCTTTAGCATTCTTTAACAAGCTTTTTCATGTTTATGGTTTAATCATGGTAACACACTAAATCGTTATTTCAGCTTGCTTTCCATTGCTTTACATGGGTTAAGTGCTTCATTCATATGCTTAAGTAACACACTTAACAAGCTGAAGTAAGTTTCGGTTTTGGCATTAAATCACCACTTTAAGACGTCATAAAGTGACTAAAACACTTAAGAACATACCTAAAAGTCTAACCAATTGATATACCAACTTAATAGACTTAATAGGGTATCTTAAACCACCATCTTCGCCATCTAAAATAGGGATCGAGGAGGGCAATGGAAGGTGTTAGGCTGGGGACGGTCTCGTGGCGCGGAGCATCCTTTCCGTAAAAACTCAATCTTTCGGGCTGACCTGTGAAGCTAGGGTAGGCCTTGTTGCCATACTTCTTGAGCATCCAGCAATCATTTGGCAACCAGTGGAGGAGGTTTTTGGTGAAACGCTTAGTAAGGGTAATTAAAGTCTTACAATCTTAAGGAACCCTTAACTCACTAAGTAATCAAACCTTGGCTTAATCTAATACATCTTAAGGTTTAACACTTGTAACCCAATCTTTCAATCTCGTAATACAAGCAATACTTTGTGGGTAAAATCAACTAAGTGATTTAATCATTGTGGAACACTTGTGCTCTAAATTTATAAATCGTCTAAGTGTCCTTGTGAATCTTTATTGTGTTGATGTTGCCACTGAGGGGCAGTCCAATAGAGTAAGTGTTATTGGGGCATGCTTGGATTTGATGTGTTGTTGATGCTCATGCTTTGATCTTCTTTAAATTCGTGCACATCCAAACCAAACGTGGTTAGCTTGTTGTGTTGTATCATTGTATTTCTAGCATTCTTTATGTAATAACTTGTATCTAGCAATTTTGAAGAATAATTATTCTTTTGTAATCTTTTGTAATCATATTGTAATGAAACACCCTATAAGTCTAGTTGAACCCTTTCCCAACCTTAGGCACTAGTCTTAGTTGACCTAGGGAAAGGCTTGCTTGAAATAAATAACCCTTTCATCTTTCATTGTTGCCTTAGAATCATAGGTTAGACTCCCCCCAACCATAACAAATTAAAATCAACTCCTAGAACTTGAACTCTAAATCTTATCTAGAACCTAGGGACTACCCCCCTTGGCTTCCCTAGGAGTAAGCCTAGACGGAAGAGGTTCAATCCAAAGTGACAGTGTGGACTTTGAACCTAGGCATTGTGCCTCTAAGGACACACTAAGTGAGCAGGACCTGACTCACGTTTGCAAGTGTGTATAAGGATGGCAACAATCCCATTGAAAGAGGAGGCCAAACCATTTAGGCAAAAATTAAGACAAATAAATCCTATTTTGTTTCCTATCATGGAGAGGGAGGTAAAGAAGTTGTTGGACGCCCAAATCATCATCTCGTTGTGATATTTTGAATGGGTGACCAACCTGGTCCTGGTGAGGAAAAAGAATGGAGAAATCAGACTCAATGTCGATTTCAGGAACCTGAACTGAAGCTCCAGGAAGGACAATTACCCTTTTCCAAAGATGGAACACATATTGTAAAGGGTGACAGGTGCATCCAGGATTTCCATGATTGATGGTTTTTCTAGCTACAATCAGATCTCTGTCCTGCCTAAAGATAGAGAAAAGACAGCCTTCACCACTCCTTGGGGCACATTCATGTATGCCAAAATGCCCTTTGTATTGATGAACGTTGGAGAAACCTTCCAACGAGCCATGGACATCACCTTCATTAGAGAAAGAGATAAATTTGTGGTTATCTATCTGAATGACATAACGGTCTTCTCCAAATCTGATAAAGAACATTGTCAACATCTGAGAAAGGTCTTCTCTATATGCAGAAGGTTTGGTCTCTCCTTAAATCCCAAGAAATCGTTGTTTGCCATGGAGGGAAAATTACTGGGGCATATCGTATCCGTTGAAGGAGTAAGAATTGATCCCAGCAGGGTGGAAGCAATCCAAACCTTGTCACTCCTGAGATCTAGGAAAGAGGTCCAGTCTTTCTTGGGGAAAGTTAATTTTATGAGAAGGTTTGTTTCCAATTTTGTTGAATTGGTGAAGCATATCACAGCCATGCTCAGGAAGGGGAATGAAGTAAAATGGACTGTTGATCCCAAAGAATCCTTCAACCAAATCAAACAAGCATTGACTGAAGCACCTGTGTTGATCAGTCCTGATTATTCCAAGGATTTTCTGATTTTTTCATTTGCTTCATTCGATACAGTGGCAGTTGTTTTACTACAGAAGAATCATGAAGGGCTGGAGAATCCTATTTCCTTTTTTAGCAAAGCACTGAGAGACATAGAGATCAGATATGACATCATGGAGAAGCAGGCCTATGCCTTGGTCAAATCTCTCAAAGATTTCAGAGTCTATGTTTTGCATTAGAAGACCATTGCATATGTTCCTTCGGCTTCTGTGAAGGACGTTCTCATGCAGCCTGACATAGACGGGAGAAGAAGCAAGTGGATTGCCAAAATCCTCGAATTTGACCTAGAAATAAAGCCCACCAAACTAGTTAAAGGCAAAGGTTTAGCCAAGTTGTTGGTTGAATCTAATTGTAAATCTATGGGGGTTAACTTCATCAACACTTGCTTAGAAAATCAGCAGGCTAAGTTGTCTGATAAAAGTCCTCAGGACAACCCTCCATTGGCAGAATGCGCCTGGTATAAAGAATTAAGCCCCCCCCCGGATGGTATAGGAAGGAGCAAGGCAAGAGCTTTAAAGATCAAAGCAATCAGAAATTTCCTCATTGACCAAGTCTTGTATTCGAAAGATCCTCTAGGATTGCTTCTGAGATGTTTAGACCCACAAGAGGCCCAGAAAATTATATTTGATTTCCATGATAGCCTATGTGGGGGACATCACTTCTAGAAAACCACCACCTATAAAATTCTCAGGGCTAGGTACTACTGGCCTACTCTTTTCAATGATGTCTATGCAAATATCAGGGCTTGTATTAAATGTCAGAAGTTCTCTGGAAAGTAGCATCTCAAGTATCTTCCATTAAAGCTTGTGGTGACTTCAGGACCTTTCTAGCAGTGGGGTCTTGACTTCATTGAGGAAATTCATCCTGCTTCAAGTGGTCAGCACAAATGGATCTTAACTGCAACAGATTACTTCACCAAATGGATAGAAGCTATTCCCACAAGGAGTGTTTCTCACAAAGTAATCATTGGTTTTCTTGAAGACATCATAGCAAGGTTTGATTGCCTGAATAGAATCATCACTGATAATGCAACATCCTTCAAGGTTGAGCCACTGATCAAGTTTTTTGAGCAGTTCGGAATTACACTGATCCACTCTACTCCCTATTACCCCCAAGGAAATGGATTGGTAGAGTCCTCCAACAAAATCCTGATAATATCATCAAAAGACTGTTAGAGGACAACAAGAAAGCATGGGATTCAAAGCTCAAGTTTTCTCTATGGGCTGATAGAGTGACAAAAAAGAGGTCGTTGGGTCTCTCTCCTTTCCAGCTTGTTTATGGAACTGAAGTAGTCTTTCCTCCTCAACTTGCCCTGCCTGTGGATAAACTCTTTTAGGACTTCCAAGGAGAGCCTGATGACATGATCAGAAGGATACATCAGCTGGTAGAAGTGCAGCAGACTAGAGAGCAAGTGATGGACAGGGCACGTGACCGACAACAAAGGATCAAGCAGATCTTTGACAGGAAGAGCAGTAAGGAGGATTTCCAACTGGGATACTTGGTACTCAAATGGGATGCGCCCAGACAGGACAAGGGAAATCATGGTAAATTCGAATCCCTTTGGATCTGTCCCTTCAATATTTTTGAGATATTGCAAAATAATACTTACAGGTTGCAGAATTTGGAGGGAGACGAAGCTTTTGATGGCCCTGTAAATGGGCATTTCCTAAAAATGGTTTTTGTTTAAAGCCGCAATCGGCGTCCCACCATTGTAACTACCATATTTGTTTTATGTTTTTGTTGTTTTAATAGGAGACTCCATAACCCAAAGCAAGGCACTGGAGCTGCGCATTCTTGGCAGCTCGCAAGGAGCATGCCATCCCCCGTGGAGCCAAATGTTAGCAAATAAAGTTGTCAAAGCCTTAGGAGTTTGTGCTTTCTACCTAAGTCTGCAAATTTTTCCTGTCTCTCCTCCTTTTGCAGACCAGATCGTAAGTTTTCCCTCTCGGCTTGTAGCTTTTCTTTTGTTTTCCTTCATCCATTTGATCGACCCATTTTCCTTGTCGGCTCGCCTAAGAAGTGTCAGCCCTAAGCCTTATTGTTTTCCCTAAATATGATCACTTATCCCTTTACCTTTGTCATTGATCCTTTGTTTTCCAGGGCCCTTAGCCAGTCATTCAAGTAAACTACACAAGACGGAGTCATGAGCGCCAAGCGCAACGCTTGAAACAGTCCAATATAAACTCAAATCAAGTGAGCGGGCAAGATCATCTTTCAACGGAGGATATCCATCAGATAGATTGAATCGATGGCCATCGGGAGATTGTGATCATAGAATTGCACGAAGTATAGCATCAGGAAGAGTTGTGAAACTGCGATGCCATCCTAGTCGTTAATCTCGGGAGGACACGTGGTGCGTGATACACATAGTCGTGATTTTGCAAGGCAAAAAGGTCAAAGAGCAGAGTCATGAGGACTCGCAAAACACGAAGTCACGAAATAATCTAGGCCAACAATTTTAGCAGAATGCATGGCGCAGGATCCGCGCCGTAGAGAAAGATTTTTGGGAAAGGTGAGGTGAGAAGTGTCGATGGCCTGAGGTTCTGAAATGCCGATACAATCTGGGTCGTCCATTTCAGAGGGACACGTGTCATCCGATCCAAAGGATTGTGATTTCGTGACTCGAAGGTTTGAGCATAGAGTGCAACATGAGTTCGTGAAACGTGAAATCATGATGCACCTAAGAGTTGGGCCCGCGATCTCATCCCACGGACATATGGAAGGTGGGGTTGTAGAGAAAGGGGAAGCGCCTGTCGAAGCAGTGGGTGGCTGAAGATGTTCGAGGAAATGATCTTGGTCGTCATATTCGAGTCAAATCCAACCGTTGATCCAAATGGGCCATTTCGCAGGAGCGAGTGTTGGGATTTTTTAAATCAAGGCGAGTGGAAGCTCCCGAAATGAGAAATCCTGAGATTTCATATGGATAAGCATGAGGTCATGGCCCACAGTTGTGTGGGGAAAAGAAAAAGGAGCTACATGAAGAATCGAAGTGCCCAAGTTGGTCACAGAGAAGGATCTGCGTGGCCTCGAGGTGCCAGAATTGACTCAAAGGAATTATGAGTTCACCTAGAATGTTCATGGGTGTCAGACCTCATCTTGATCCCATTAAAAGTATTTAATGAGAATGAGGAAGGTGGTTGAAACCTCGTTTCACCACATAAATGGAAAGTATGGAAAATCTGGTCGTGGAGGGCAGATTGTCAGCCGAAAGTTCCCTGTCATGGATTTTCTTGTGAAGCCCATACTGATCTGATCTTGCGTCTGACAGAAGAAGATGCAGATGCCAAGCCTTGAATGCAGTGACCAGAGTGTGATTCTGAAAGGAGCAAGTTGTTTGAGTATAAAGATTGAGTTTTGATATTTTGTTAGGGTCGATGGTAGAGCAAAGCTCCTATATTGCAAAGTTTTAGTAAAGCCTCTGGCTTCTGTTTATGTATCTGTATTTGAGACTTCTTGTTTAATGACAGTCAGCTTTCTTGCTCCATCTTGTTTTCCTCTGATACTAAAAGAGTTCATGATTGACTGATTCACTTGAATTATTGTGACTGCATTATGTTGAAAGTTTGATTATAGTGTTGTTATAATTTCTTTCAGTTTCTTTGATATTTAAATTCAAGAAGTTCTTGTGTTTAAGTTTTTCTTCTTTGGGCTGCTGGAAGACCTGATGTCCATGGAAAACCTCTACATTTTTCTCACCAAAGTCTTCCTTCTACTCGCCTTCACTACAACCTACTGACTGAAGTTAAACCAAGACCTCACCTGCTTGTGTATATCAGTCCAGTTTCCTGAGTTAAGACAATATTTACTTGAGACTACGCCCATTTGACTTTTTTTACAACCAACCTGTGACATAAAACTCTGATGGGTATCGTGCTTACCTCTTCCGCAATCCAGGGGTGACTTCCGGTGCTAACCGTATTAAAATTCAGATTTGTACCAAATCTCTTTAACAATCCTCTTTAAAAGTTTGAAGTAAATTTTGGATCTATGTTTGAAACAATTTCCTTAGGTATACCATGCAACCTAGCAATTTCCTTCATGTAAATTTCTACAATATTAACTACCCAGTGACTTAGTTTCACTAGAATAAAATGAGAAACGTTTGCTAATTTATGCACCGCTACCATTATTGAGTCATGTTTCCTTGTTATCCTAAGAAATTTAATGATAAAATCATTACCACTTCCCATTTCCATTTTGGGATTGGTAATGGTTGTAGCAAACATGCTAGGTGTCTATGCTTGACCTTCACTCTTTTCCATTCCATGCACCTGGCAATGTAATCAATAACATCCTTCTTCATTCTTAGCCAAAAGTATTGGATCCTTATTGTTGCAATTGTTTTTTGGTAATCATGATGTCCGACATATGGAACATTATGCATTTCTTTTAACACCAACTTCCTTAGTTCTCAAAAATTAGGAACATAAATTCTTTTTGTTATGCATAAGTATTCCATATTCTCTCATCTTATACTCTTTAAATTTATGTTGTACATCTTCCTATTGTAAGATTTCTTTATTTGTAGGTAATGTCGGTCGATAATAGCAACATCTAAAATTCAACTCTTTAAATCTAAGCCACGCATACTAATGGTTGTAGCATGCATGATATGTACCCTTCTGTTGGGTGCATTAATAACCTTGTTCTTTTTTCCTTTGATATGCTCGATGTCAAAGTCATACTC
>JASDQU010736390.1:17136-77011 GCA_032191745.1 Picea mariana | reverse complement strand
AAGAAGGGAGTTTAGTTGTGAAAACCAAGGCAACTGGCACAATATAAACTCAAATTTTCATTGGAAAACCAAGTCAACTTGGCCAATCAAAATTCTCCAAAAAAAAAAAACATTTTTTTCACCTTCTAGTTTCATTTATAGCATGAATTTTTCTTGACTACATTTGTACATATCAGTTTTTGAAAGTTTTTTTGTGTAAACGACTTACAAGTCAATAAATAAGGCTGAGGGGGATAAGGTATAAATTTATGAGTTTTTGTAGACCTTCCAAGCCTTCTACAGATGTCATCATTCATTTGAAAAAGAATATATTCGAGCAAAGGGACCTGAAGAAGTACATCCAACAGAGGGACCTGAAGAAGTGTATCCAGCAAGGAACCTGAGAAAAACACAATGCATATCAAATTCATCATAGCAGAGGACCTGAGGAAGATACTAAGCAAATGAATCTAAGAAGAACTTCATCAAATTTGTCATAAGTGAGGAATTGCAGCAACATTCCAGCCAACATCAACCAAGGAACATCACCAACACAATGAGCAACAAACAAGTTAGTATAAATTTTTCTTTTTAATGATTTAAAAATTTGGAAAATTCTTCATAAGCTAGCAATGATAAATACCTATCTTTCCCTTCCCCTAAACTACCTCTTCATCACTTCATCTTATACACCCTCAAAGCATCAAAAATAGTACTCAAAGTAACTAATTTGGTCTCCAAAGGAGCTATAAGGAGAAATTAGGTTTTCAAAATCATACAACAAGAGCATGATTAGAAAGAAGATTATTCTTGTAAATATTTGTATGGTTTCGAACCTAAAAAGCTTTACAAACATTTTCAAACTGATTATACAAACACATTGTTTTGAATATGTCAACTATACAATGCTCTATTTTATGGAGACATAAGTTGTTGTTTGCTTCAAAATGAAAATAGGGGTCATAAGGAAAATGCATTTGGAGTTATAAGTTGAACGGTTATTCAAAGGAAATGAATTAAGGGAGTTATAAGTCAAATAGGAATCATAAAGTGAACACATTTGAAGCCATTTCCTATGATGATTACAAGAAAAGGAGTGGAATTTCATAAACAAGAGAGGTATAATGAATTTGAAAGGGGCATCTTCAACTATGATTGACCATTTAAAAGATTTTACAAATGAATTTTTAACCATAATACCCTTGTTACGAATGTTTATTTCCTCCACAACGTTTTCCTTTTTCCTAAAAAATGTTGTATCTTCACCTCTTTCCATATACTATTGTTTCACTTGGACGCTCCCCAAATTTGAATTGCTAAAGCATCCCTGCGTTATAATTTACCTCCCTGCTCCAAAAAACGTATCCCTGTTTTACCTCCACTCCAACGCCATACAAAATCAAGAATCCCTCTTTTTTGTTCCTTCCTACGCCTACCCAACCCAAAATTTCTCATAAACAATTACAAATTGTATGTTGACAATTTCATTGTCAACATACACCATTTTCTCCCTGTAGACAAAAAACGTGGCATTAAAAGGGAATACGTGGGAAGTGAAGCATAAACCAAGGAGAAGAGAACGTGGTCAAGTAGGAATCATCCAAGGAAAGGTAAGTTCGAATTCAATGTTAAGAATTTGTTAAGTTAAGTGCCAATTTCAACTTCCTGAATAACATTTTAAGAACATAAACCATTCATTGGTAACAAAGGTCAATTTTAAAGAAGAAAAACAAAGCTGGGTTTCAACAAGAAGTCATAGAAGTTTTAAATTGCAGATTGAATTGCTAGGTATGCCCTTTTCATCAAAATTCATGATTGAAAATAGAGAACAATTTAGGAATTAAAGGAATGATGAGATTTTCTTTATGTTAATAGAAAATTCTTGTTGAAATAACATTCACAGAGTTGAATTAAAACAAATTCTACAAGTTTGAAAAGGTCAAAACAATTTATTGAAGAATATACAGGGTTGAATTTTTTGGACAAGGATAGACCTCCTTTTTGCATAAACAGTGAAATATTTTTTAGGGTATTTCTCTTAAAAATTGAAAGAATGGTGTCTACGTATGAACCATAAAAGTTTGATCTATTAGAAATTCATAAAGACTGTATAGAAATTCTTGAACAAAATCAGTGGATATCTTTCTTTGAGAATTTTGATGGATATTGTGAGAAGGTTGCTTTAGAGTTTTCTTGTTCATTTAATGGTGATATGGTCACCGTTGGTAACATCACCATTATAATTTTTGAAGATGTAATTGCATAGATCATTGGATTACCTCAAACTGGAGAAAGATACTTCAAAACTAAACACTTTAAAGACAAATCATGGGCACTTTTTGTATCCAAATCTAGGGTTGCAGCAGTAAATTGGAAAAAATGAATTCCAAGAAGTTGGTTGATTCATCCTTGGGATGAATTAAGCTATCTCATCCAGAAATTTATTACTTGTGAAGGAAGGTTTAGTATTGTCTACCTGTATCACATCAAATTACTGAAACATTTAAAGAGTGACTGTGAGATTAACATGCCCTACTTTATACTGCAAATCCTTTTTAAGATGTCTAAGGTTGTTCAAAAACAAGGGAGGAATACAAAAAAGAGTTTATACCACTATGGCTTCATCAAAATGATCATCACACATGACATACAAAAACAAAACTTGTCATGGAAACATTTTATCATTGGAAATGGTTTTGAAACAGTGGAAGAGAAAATAGAAGAAGAACAGATCTTGATTGTGACAGATGATGAGGAGGAAATGAAACACCCCAAGGCATCAAGCTCAAAACTGCCCATGGGGAGGAGAAGAACAATAAGTACGGTGAAAATAGAAAAAGAATTCCAAGAAAATGATAATATTTTCACCACATATGAAAGAAAATCAAGAAAATTCCAACAAGTCCAAAAAGGACAAATAAAAAAAAGTGATGATGAATCACAACAAGCACAGTATGCACACATTTAGACTTTGGAGAAACAAAAAGAGGCAGAGAACGCACAATCATTAGAAGGTGATAATTTTGAAGAACAAGAGACTTCCACATATGAGAAAATGAGAGAAGAGGTGAAACAATTAATTGAAGACATGAAAGATGAAACTCAATCACCACAGAAAGTAGAACAAATAGAATAAATGGTTGGTGGGTCCACATCAGGGCTTGATAAGAAAGGCAAGAAAAAAAAATGAAGAAAAAGATCAAAGAAATATAGGTCCTAGAAAGGTACTTAAAAATAGAAAATGAAATATTGAGGAATCAAAGCCATAAAACTTAGGAAGAAAATGAAACCTTGAAGAAAAAGAATAAGAAGCTTCAAAAGAAAAACAAATTGATCTCCAAACAAACACACAAATGGTTTGAGCAGAAGAAGGCATATAAGGAAAAATATCAAAGGTTAAAAGTTCTTCATACAGCTCAGGCCAATGTGGATACATTATTGCAAGCAACAAAGGTGGCATAAGACTATTGATAGGGGTTCAAACAAATTTTGTTTTTGTGCATGAGGACATGCAAAGTCTTTCTCTTGGGGGAGATGTTGAGTACATTTTTATGCTTCCTTTCACTCCATAAAAGCATACTTTTGTCTCCAAAACCATCCATTTTGCCTTCATTTTATTCCATATTTTCCATAAAACATCCTATGCAAGGTACATTTATCATTCCTTAGCTTAAGAATTGAATTTTTTAATTTTTAACATTAAAATTAAAAATTTATCAGAAATTACAGGATTTGACTAAATCCTGTAATTGCTCCAAGGTTCGTGTACTTTCAGGATAGCTAAGTGAAATCAGAGACATGTGTCATGATCCTTGATGTACAAGGATGGATGAATACCTATCAGGTTTGAGATCTAATCTTTCCAGGTGCCCGGTCAACGCTAGTCAAACAGAGCCACTTCAGCAGAAAATACCTTGCTTTAGAAGAAAATCATGGACAATTTTAGTTTTTCTTGGGATTTGTGCATATTTTATGGATATGAAGGGGGTATTCGAACTTCCTAGCATATTTTATGGATCTGATCATCATCTTAGGAGACTCATTCGCATTTTCAGTTTCAAACTTCTTGTATAAATACTTCAAGACATGGACTAGTATGGCATCTTATGTTAATGAAGAAAAATCTGAATTTTTAGTCTTGAGATCAGTTTGGTCTTTTGTTCTTGATGATGTTTATGAGATGACTATGTGAATTCTAATGGAAGTTCCTTCTTAACTGAGACAACTCTAGGTGTATAAGTGAAGCGTTGGAGGGCCCCCTTTGCCAAGCTATTACACTTCTCCTTTTTCATTATTTTCAAGTAAATTTTGGTATGAGCTTTAGTTTAGTTTACATTTTGCTGTAGGTAATGCTTCTGTGTTTTACTTGATTTCAAAATTAGTTATGTTGCTGATGAATGTGGGAAAACAAAGAATGCATCTCTTGTAAAAGGGTTTAGTCTCTCTGACATTTACAAGCCTCTAAACTAGTTTGAATGCTTAATATTGGTTGAATGATTTTACTTTAGCTTGCTGATTAATGGTAAGAGATCTATGAATACACCTTATGTAAAAAAGCTTATAATTTCTTTCATACTCAACACTTATATTATATTTTGAATGATTTCCATTTAAAGAACTAAATTTATCTCTAAGTACATACATTTTGGATCTGTCTCTAAGTCTTACAAACACCGGATTAACAATAAAATACACTCTAATTCACATCAGTAGATTGGATACCAACACTCCCACACATAATCGTGGGTATACCCTCCAAGAAGCCCGAGTGATTTTGGCCAACGTCAATTCGAGGTACCGTGAAGATTTTCCCCTCCACAATCACCTGGTGTAAAGACCCTAAAAATATAGGCCACTAAGGTTTCCAATTACTACACTAATGCCTAGGGAAACATTCGACAGTCTGATCCATGCACAAAGGCAGGGTATCTAGCCTGAAATCAACTTGAAAGGATTCCACTCATAATTGTGGGTATACCTTCAAGCAACCCCCATAATACGCACAATATCTACACCAAGTCCAACAAAGAAGTGCGAGTAACTCTGCCAGTCTCAATGCGACCTCAGGTTTGACCCTTGTGTGAGAAGGGCTTCCTAGGACAAAATGTAGCAAGCAGATTTCACCGTTTAGCATTCCCATATGCACAATGTCCCAAAATTTTATTAAACTCATCAGCATCAAGATATTCAAGAACTGAGCAAAAGAGGTTGTACACCAATACACGATTCTTGCCCCCCCCAAGAATTCAAGACCAAAAAGGCCAAAAATCATGCAATTTCGCTACTTCAAATGCAAGGATGCCCCCAATCTAATATAAAGCAAGAAATCATTTTTTTTGTTTTGTTTCAAAGATAGATAAAAGCAATAAAAAATCTCTATAAAACAAAGCAACCCAAACAAATTTTCTCTTTTCACACAAACTATTCAATCAAAGAAAAAGTTATTTCACCAAACAATTCTAAAGAAAAAATAATGCTTTGTAACTGAAAGACACTTAATGCAAGATACCAAATCTTTCAAAAGAAACCAAAGCAAAGATGGCTAAAAACATCTCAAAAAATGTCAAGCAGACTGTAAACATATCATAATCAAACCCAAAAATTCACCCCAAAATCAAATCCAAGATCTGGGTAAGGAAAACCCATCAAAAATAAAAAATTTCACAATCGTCGTAGGCTGTCAGACTAACACAATGCAAAAATCCCTGATTTTCGCAGGCCAAAGAACCAATACAGTGTGGAAATCTGAGGTTTCCACAAGCTAGTTATGGGGTAGGATGCGAATATTCTGCACTGGCCAAAACATTACGGTGCGAAAATCAAATATCACCGCATTGTCCCTCAAAGAAGGGTACGGAAATCAAAGTAAAAATGAAAAAATAAAAAGTAAGAAGGTTTTTCCAGTGAACTTAAATAGTCAAAGAGTCAACTTAGATATCCCAGTGACTCAAAAAATAGAACCCATGAAATCAAAGAAAGAAAGCAAGACATACTAGCAAAAAAATATGTTCCCAGTGGAGTCACCAATTTTGTTATCGGGATAATTGTTAAGTGCGGACACAAATCAATCCCCATAGCTTCACTACGAAACTAGAAAAAAATAAGACAGTATACTACTCTTTCCTTAGATTTCAATTATCAAATGAGAAATGGATCGAGAACATACCTTTTAAATATTGAAGATCCAACTTCGCCAATGCAATCCAAGCTTTGTCACGAGGCTTATGGAGAAATATCTGCAAATAAACACAAGCCAACGAAGACAAGAATAACATAGTCTATTTGATATGAAACTATGTACGTGATCAAGGAATCATACAATATGAACAAATAACATTCATATAGGAAAGAAAAGTATATATGTATTAAAGAATGTAAAAGAAAGATACAACCAAATGCCTTGATGTTGTCAGGTTCCTTCCAATAGTTCATTGCTTCCCACACACTTCTAATCCATGGATTCTGAGACTGTATATCTCATAGCTACTCACAATATATCTTGACAAAGAAAATCTCAAAGCCAATATACAAGCTCCAAAAATTCCAAGCTACAAAACTCAATAACAAGCCAATCTAACCTTCTCTATGAGAGCTCCTCTCCTTTTATAAGCTGAAAAGGATAAGGTGAGGAGGTTACGATGATCCCACTAAATCATGAAAGCGAGTAATATCCAAACCGCTCGGAGGCCACCTCACCATAGAATCTTCTCCTTCTCGAAGAATCAAGAAGACGCTCGTTTTCCCACATACAAGAATTTTTGCACCCTAGCTATAGTACAGCCTGCGAAAACTCTGCAACCTAGCTATAGAGAAAGGTGTGGAAATCAGGAATTTCCACACCCTATGTATAGTGCAACCTGTGGAAATCCTCCTTAATAGGGTTTTTACAAAGGAAAATACAACTTCTTTTCTCATGGAAAGTTCTTTTCCCTTCTTTCTTCAGGAATTCAGGCTCTTGACACCTCTGAAGGAAACATATAGGTTTACATCATTAACGGTCATAAGGATGATGAAAATAATGTGTAACAACAATAGAAATCAAGGAAATATTTCATATCAGAGTGGGAAATATGGTTTTTGAGTTTTTATGTTATTTATTGTTGATGACAGTTGACTTCTGAATTTTTGGAAAACATGTTTTCTTTTGATATATGAGTAATATATTTTTTTGAAAATAATTTCAAATATCAATGAGATAAATTGTCAAATGTTCATGTGATGATGGGAGTCACAAGGAGGGGTGTTTTTCTTAATTAACTAGTTATGTTATGATTCTTAAGAGCTAAAGCAAGTCACAAGGGGTCCCACCTATTAGTTATTATTTATTTATAACCCTTATTATGATTATTATGATTATTGGTCGAGACTTTTAATTAACTTAACTAATGAGGTGGTTCAACTACTTCAACCAATTATAATTTTCTTAAAGGAAAAAGGAAAGGGAGGAACAAGAGGAGGATAGAAGGAGAAGCATACTAAGGTTTTCTCTTTGTGTTTATGCTGAGATAGGTAAGTTTTCATTCATTCCTTGATTTATCACAAGCCTAATTATTTTTTATGATAGAAGGGTCTTATTGTAGAGAGCAAGATTCAGGGTTGAATTACATCATTCAGACACTTATTTTTCAGAGGTGTTGATCTATCTTTGATAGTCTGTGTAGACTTGTTTGTTTGTGAATTAGTTTTCATGAATGACAAAGGCTATTGTGTAGAGTTGAGTGGGAAGCAATATGTGGGAAGTTGATCCAACTTTTAGAGTTCAATTTTTGATTTTATGTCAGAGTTTCTTTTGTATGTTCCATCGGGGATGTCTAAGTTTGACTTTGGTCCGAAATTTCTGCATGAAATTTTGTGAAAATAATGACTCTTTGGTGAATTGGAATGAAATAAAGGATTGATTTATGTCTCATTTGTCTTGATTATCATCTTGGTGTCTTTACTTCTATCTCTACATTTATTTCAACAACTATTATAGTAAGAAAATCACATTAAAATGAATTTTCCAGCCAGCTTTTATTTGTAAAAAAGACTAGCCTAAGCACTTGTAATCAATACTTGTGAGTTAGGAATTTATTTTCGATGACTATAAACATAGGGTGACATTCCTGTCTATTTTTATTTAGCCAAGAAGAATATGAAAATGCTTGAGTAAGATCATTTCATATATTTTCCGCAGCAGTGACCTTGTCAATGCATTAGCTGATTGTTGCTTTTGGTCGAGCATAGATTGATTGCTCTCCTAGAGTTCACGAAATATCAACGTAAGGGATCAATATGTAGATCATCGTCGGAGATATTAAAAGTGAAACTCCCCATGCAAGTTTCCATAGTGTTGATGACGATGTTGTCGTCGGAGAAATGAAGAGGAGATGAAAAAATGACATGCCAACGAGGCTCTATTAGAACCAATATGGATCTACCACATGGACATGTGAAACCCACCAAAGTCACCCCAAAGAATATAAAAAAATGGGTGACACATGTCACTCCACTCTACCACATATTCCTTATCCAATAGTTCTTGTAACTGAATTTTCAGTTCTGTTAATTCAGGTAGGCTCATCTTATAAGGTGCCTTAGATACTAGGGCAGATCCAAGTAGTAGATTGATAGAGAAATATATCTCTCTCCTTGGAGGTAGTTATTTTATTTCATCTACAAACACATATTTTAACCCACGTAGTACTGTAAAGTATTCTAAACATGGTTTTATTTCTTCCCTTAGGAGGTTAGTTACCTGTACAACATAAATTTGGCAACCTTTTTTCATACATTTCGTAAACTGCATGGCTGACATTTTGCTAAACGAAACTATTTTTCTGATCCCTTGTACCATCCTAACTGTTTTTTTTTCATATTTGTACACAAATGATTTCTCATAATAGTTTAATATCACTTTATGTTTCTTTAACGAGTCCATTCCAATGATTAAATCATAAGATCCAAAAGGTAATATGTTCAGATTTAACTTTGTACTTTGACCATCTATGCTTAGTTCACAATCATAAATAAAATTTATTACTTTTCTTTTGGTCCGTATTGCTAACTGCACTAACTAGGATTTATCATGCTTTACTTTCTTTAGCTTGTTCAATTCAACTAAAGAGGAAGTAATATAAGTTAGATTAGCTCATGGGTGAATTATTATAGAGACATTGTGGGAATGAATTTTACCTTCAACTTCCACAATAGTGGATTGATGATTTTATTGTTTTCCATCAAGAGATGCGTTGATTTTATGCATGCTTCTACCAACATCTCCGACCGTCGAAGCCTCTTGAAGGTTATGGACTGAAGTTTTTTCTATGGGATTTAGGCATGGACAAATTCTCCTCAAATGAGGTTCTCCACATTCCAAACACTTCAATGTTTCCCTCAGACTGTCCCCAACCTTCTTGAATCCCAGGTTAGCTGGTCTATTTCCCCCTTTGGTATTTTGCATATCTGAATGGTAATGTTTCCTTCGGAAGCCTTTCGCCATATTACAAAAAGGGGCTGGTTGGAAGCCTTTGTTACGATGATTCAATCTGTCATGTTTCTTGTATTTCCATGCTTTGGGAATTTTAGATCTATGTTTGTATTGATCATAGAACATCTGATCCTTTATAAACACCTCATTTAAAGACTTGGGATTGTCAAATTCAATTATGTTCTTGTACGAATCTGGTAGACAACTCAAGAACCTTTGTATATTTACCTTGTCTTCTTTGATGTATGGTACAAACCTCAACAGATATAGAAATTTATTTATCTGATTGTCCATGGCCATTTGTCTTAGTCAAAGTTAGTAGAATTCCTTAGTTTTTCTTTCATAATAACTTTCTGTTAAGTACTGCTTCTTGAAATACTTTTTAAAATATGACCATTCCATTCCTTTTTCTTTCAATCCCTTGGCTAATTTCAGGTCTTGCTACCAGATACCAGCTTTTCCTTTTAAGTTGTAAATGGCCATTCTTACTTCCATATTACTAGAGTAGTTATAAATCTATTAGTATTTATTTATATATAATAACCATGCTTTAGCCTCCTCCCCAGTATTTGATTCTCCATCAAAGTTGGAAGGTTTTATTTTCTTGAATTCACCTTCTAGGTGATCCACTTGTTTTCTTTTCCTTCCCATAGATGCTTTTTTTTTTTTTTCTGTCATGTGTGTATCCTTGGAAGAACTATCTGCCTTTTCTATTTCATGACCAGAATTTTTAGAGGACTTTTTTCTGACCTCTTCCTCTTTTTCATGGTCGTTTGGAATTTTCTTTGTCATTATGCTGCATAGTAGCATTTTGTTTATTTCTTGTTGGTCTTCCTGTTCTTTCTTCATTTTCTCGTTAACTTGTTTGAACCCTTGTAATTCTACAATGAGGTTCCACATCGTTTCCAATAATTGAGTGGTTGAAATTCCTTCACTCTTATGTTATGGGTCTCTAGGAATCTCTTGATTTGGATTCCCTTCAGATCTGTTTTCTTCTTCATTTTGTGCTGACATTTTTAGAATAGATAAATTGTTTTTTTGTTTGCAATAGTAAAGGTGTTTGTTAGATTTTCTTCAAGGAAACAATTTTTTTTTTTGAATTCTGGTGTTTCCCTGAGGTCCAAGTGTTCTAACCTATATCTCTTATACCATATGTAATGTACCCCAATTTTCACTAAAAATAAAAAAAAAATTGATCAGGGGAATAACAACTAGAAATTATCGAAACTGTCGTGACATACAAAATAATTATTATAAATATACATCAATGTTTATGCACATAAAAGTGTTTCTCTACTAGATTAACATCATGTATGAGGTTTAGTACCTAATGATAACTTACTGCTACTATTGAGGAAAACATTCCATAGTCATCTCATTGGATTTATTCGAAATCTATTCATCTTGCTACTGCATTAAATTTATAACTCTGAATATTGTTATGAGCATACTAGGAATATTTAGGTCGAATATAAAGTTTGATTACAAAAAAAAATTGGGGTTTCATCGAACCCATGTTAACCATATTCAATAAAGTCATAACAATATCCCCATCCCACTACTATAAACTATGGTATGAATAAACATATATATTACATAAGTCGAGACTTAAATTAAGAACTATGACTATACTATTATAACCACTCTAGTTCATAGTCCACGCGCTAGGGTACAATTGTCCCCCTACTAAGCATGTTCCAAAGTAGAAGTGAGAGTAACATATGATATGTAATATAGTCTATGTATGAAGTTATACTAGGGAAATTTATTATCAATCCGGCATAGGCTTACCTCTCCACTCAACAATTAAGTGAGCTTGAAATGGAAAAATAAGTGGAAGCCAGGTCAGGCCTGAACCTCGATGAGTGTTTGGCCTTGGCATTTAAGTATAGGGAAATTCCATTAATGGAGGACTGACCATCCTATTAATCTATAAGAATGCCACTGTATTCAACCACCCACTGCGTCCTTGACACTTCGAACAACCCACATGGAAAGGAGTGGGGTGGCATACCTGACACTCCTCCAAGTTACAACCTTCTCCACTTCTCGAGTTCTGAAATAACGAATTTCAAGGATGTGAGATTAACAACTCTCGTTGATTCGAATCCAATGACCTCTATTCCTCTTGAGCTTATGATTGCTAAGAAACACTCGGGCTTAATCTCTCCTCTAGCCTATGAGATCCAACAGTCCATGAAAAATTGAAACTTCTCCTTGAAGTGACTCCACCGTCCGTCCCAACTTTCAATATTCCTCCACTGAACGCTCTGGTGTCAACTCTACTGAGATTTCTGCCTATTGAGTAGCTTCGACACTCGCCTTCCCTTGAAATCTTCAAGGTTCTATCCCTTCTGAGATTTTACTTGAAAACTCTAGGGCTTCCTTAGTGATTCTGCACACACTCCTTGCGGCATTCACAAATAACCTCTGGTTATTTGGTCCTTCAAATCTATGCACTCCTTGCAACCGCAGTCCTTCAATCCTCCCCTTGTTTGTAAAAGTATCTGACTCCCACATTCCTGTGCACACCTTGCATGACAGTGTGCTATCCCCCACTTCTACTGGTATGAGAACAACGATATCCCTCCTGAGATTTCTGAGATAAAACTCAGACCCTCATCAACGCACACCTTGCAGACGTTCATTGCACTCTTTGCAGGAATTCTTAGGAAGAGAAACAATTGAAACTCATTCTTCACTCCTCACAGATTTCATTCATTGAACGTAAAATCTAGAGCATTCATACACACACAACATTGAAATAAATGCATAAACAAAGAATGTAAGCAACTGTATAAATACCATTCAACAGATGCAAACAGTAAGAATAACAACACCATAAAATTGAGTCAAATATTTCATATATTAACTCAAGTGTTCTGGTACATGGGTTATTCTCTGTGTTCTTTCTCTCTACATCTCTATAGCTTATAGCTTACAGAAAAATTCTGAATAATCTTTATCTCTCTTTTTCAATGATACAAGCGAGGGTGTCTTTCTATCTGTTTTCCCTCCTACACTACAAGCTATCTAATTTGAAATAAAAGCTACAACAACTTTTCATAAGTTACAATAAATGCCTCTTTATTCGACAGATGTGAGCAACGCTCAAGATCTGTTTACAATCCCCAAAACATAAATGTAAATACATCTCCCAGCTATTTACATTAATTTCTCCTCATTAAATATTTAAAACATTTTCAAAATGTGCGCTGGTGCATTTCCAGCTGTCTTCCACCTTTGCACTTGCTTCGTTGGCTCCTTGCAATTCTTTTGCATCATACTCCCTTGGCTGAAAAATTCATGAACTCCCGTTCATGAGCTCTTGCACCATCTGTCCATGTATTTGGATATCTGCTTCACTCTCCCAACTGCCATCTTCAATCGGGTGGCCTTCCCACTTGACCAAATATTCATAGTATGTCTTTCTTAGGGTTTTCTTTCCAACTCTCTGGTCAATTATCTTTTCTATCTGCTGCTTTTCATCTACAGGAAATTGTTTAATCCATTGAACTTCTTTCTGATTCTCCTCTGCTTCTGTTTCATCAACTCTGTAAGGGTACATATCCACTATGTTGAATATGGGCGACATTCCTACCCCATCCGGTAATTCAATCTCATAAGCATTTGCTTCAAACTTCCTTATAATCTTACATGGTCCAATTTTCTTCATCTTCAGCTTGTTGTATGTTCCCATTGGGAACCTTTCTTTTCTGAGATGCACCAGAACCAAATCACCTACTTGAAACTAATGTTCTCTTCTCTGTTGATCTGCTCTGTGCTTGTATTCTTGATTTGAATTCTGTAATCGTCCCTTGATTTTGCTGTGGAGCTCCTGCATTCCTGCTGCAAAATCCTCTGCACTAGCACTTCTAAATTCACTCCTCTCTGAGTCTCTCATCTTGGATACTCCTCTCGGATTCATTCCATACATAATTTGGAATGGAATTTGTTCTGTACTCATGTTTGGTGAATCATTATATGCAAATTCTTCTTGCGGCAGAATCTGATCCCACTGACTGTGATGTTCAACCACCAAACTCCTTAACAAATCTCCCAAGCCTTGGTTTACTACCTCAGTCTGCCCATCCGTCTGAGGATGATATGCTGAGCTAAAAGATAGATTAGTCCCCAACTTTTTACATAGGGTTCTCCAAAAATGACCAACAAATTTGGTATCCCTGTCCGATGCAATACTCTTGGGTAAGCTGTGAAGTCTAACAACTTCCTTGAAAAACATATTTGCAATGTGAGTTGCATCACTGGTTTTCTGACATGGAATGAAATGTGCCATTTTAGAAAATCTATCGACTACCACAAAGATTGAGTCACACCCTCTTTACATCCTTGGAAGTCATAACACAAAATCCGTATTTACCGCATCCCATGGCCTCTCTGGTACTGGCAATGGATGATACAACCCTGTATTCTGTCTCTTTCCTTTTGCGTGCTGGCAAATTCTGTACCTGTTCACAAACTTCTGGACATCGATTCTCATCACTGACCAATAGTATGAGCCATTCAATTGTGAAAAAGTCTTATCATGGCTGAAATGTCCAACCAATCCTCCACTATGCTTTTCCTTCAGAAGGTTCTCTCTCATAGAACTCTTCGTAATACACAACCGATTACTCCTGAACAGTAGTCCATCCTAAACCATGTATTCAGTCCATTAGCTTCTATCTCTGAGAACTGGATTCTCACATGCTTCATAGGCTTCTTTGAATCTGCATCACCTTTGTACATTTCCTTGAGGTTATAAAAAACTAAGGTCTTTACTCTTAACTCCTGCAGAATCAAACATTTTCTGCTCAAAGCATCAACAACTTTGTTAGCAGTTCCAGAAATATGCTTTATAACAAAAGTAAAATTATGCATGTATTCAACCCATTTTGCATGCTTCTGGTTCAATTTCTCCTGTCGAGTTATGAATTCTAATGCATGGTTATCGATATACAAGACAAACTCTTTTGGAACCAAGTAATGTCTCCATTTTTTCAACGCCTGTATGACTGCATAAAACTCCTTGTCATACGTGGAATATTTTAGCTTTGCATCGTTCATCTTTTCACTGAAGTATGCAATCAGTCTATTGTCTTGGCTTAAGACCGCTCCAATTGTGAATTCACTAGCGTCACATATCACTTGGAATGTCTTGCTGAAATCTTGAAAAACCAGAACTGGCTATCCAATTATCTTCTCCTTTAGCAACCTGAAACTCTTCTTTGCTTCCTCTTTCCAATGAAAAGATTTGTGTCTTTTCTTGACTGTGTCCATCATTGGTGCACATATTCCACTGAAATTTCTAATTAACTTCCTGTAAAAACTAGCCAATCCATGGAAGCTTCGAACTTCAAAGATACTCTTCGGCGATGGCCAATCCTTGATTGCTTTTACCTTCTCCGGATCCATGTTTAATCCATTCGAAGAGATTACAAAACCCAAATAAATGAGTTCTGTCTTCATGAAAGACGACTTCTTCAAATTAATCAACAATTTCTCTTGCTGTAATTTCCTCATCACTGCAGCTAAATGCTTTAGGTGTTCTTCTTCAGTCTTATTGAAGATCAGTATATCATCAAGATATACAATTACAAACTTTCCTATGAAATATTTCAAGACTTTGTTCATTAGCCTCATGAAAGTATTGGGTGCATTTGTCAAGCCAAATGGCATGAAAATCCATTTATACAACCCTTCATTTGTCTTGAATGTTGTCTTCCAGTCATCACCTTCCCTCATTCTAATTTGATGATACCCGCTTTTCAAATCAATTTTTGAAAAAAAAATTTCTCCACTCAAGCAATCCATCAGATCACCCATCCTTGGTAAAGGAAATCTGTACCTTATGGTGATTTTATTTATAGCCCTCGAGTCTATACACATTCTCCAACGACCATCTTTCTTTGGACTTAACACTGTAGGTACAATGCATGGACTTAATCTTTCTCTAACCAATCCTTTGTCCATCAAATCTTGGACTTGCTTCTTAACTTCTTCATTCTCCTGTGACATCAATATGTACGTTGCTTTGTTTGGTAAACTCTCTCTAGGTATAATATCAATATGATGGCTTATGCTCTTGATGGGTGGCAAAGAACAAGGTAATTCATCCACCACTATATCAACAAACTCATTCAGCAATTCCTGAATTTCCTGAGGTAGATCATCTATCTTGGTACTGATCAAGATGACTCTAGGTTTTGTCACCACCACAAACTACATGTCTTCTACTTTCTTGACTTCATCAAGAAGTTCCTTCCCACTCATGAGAAGTATGGTATTGTTCACCTCTGTTTTTACCTCCTTGTCTTTAATTGGCAACAACATATGCATTCTACCATTCTTTTCAAGGGTGTATGTGTTCTTTCTCCCATCATAAACAACATTCCTGTCATATTGCCATGGTCTCCCCCAAAAAAGATGACAGACATCCATGGGAATAACATCACATAAAATTTCATCTTTATATCCCCTTATCTTAAATTCAACTAGACATTGTTTAGTGATAGTTACCTGATGCCCCTTTTGCAACCACGAGACTTTGTATGGGCTTGGATGTGCAACAGTCTCCAATTCCAACTTCTCCACCATCTCTGTGGATACTAGATTATCTATGCTTCCACTATCCACTATTACCTTGCATAACTTGTCCTTGGTCTTGCAAGCAGTTCTGAACAAACTGTTTCTTTGGACTGGATTCTCCATCTCTTTCTCTAGTTTCAAGAGAATTTTCCTCATCATTAAGGACCTTCCGCCTTTTGCATCTTCTGCCTCAACATTTCGCTTCTATGCTTCTAAAATGTGAGCTTCACCTCCATCTCTTTTTCTGTCAGGGAATTCGAAGGATTTATGTTCGAACTTTCCACAGAAAAAACATTTTATCTCACCTCCTCTGCCTCTTCCTCTTCCTCTGGCTCGTAGAAAAGTATTTCTATTGGCATACTGTCCTCCCTGTGAACTTCCTCCTCTTTCAGGGTGAGTATGAGGTTTATTTTCTTCTTCCTTCAGCTTCTGAGTCTTGTCCTGGGCAATTGCTTTGCCTCTGCTTTGACTTTGACCTCGACCTCTTTGACCTTGCTTTCAGGCTAATTTCTCTTTAGCCTTCAGAGCCATTTGATAAGCATCTTCAACATTCCTAATTCTCATCATTCTCATCTCATCTTGAATGTCATATCTCAGGCCATTCATGTATCTGACAACCTTTTCATCATCACTTTCTCGATGACCTGCTCTGATGTTGAGCCTGTAAAACTCTTCAGTGTACTCCTTCACTGTCATCATCTTCTATCTCAAATTCTGCATTCTTCCAAACATATTGATCTGGTAGTCTCTGGGTATAAGCTTGGCTTTCATTTTTGCAACCATCCTATCCCATCTTTTGATTTTTGGTTTGCCTTTGCAATGCCTATCATCCTGCAGTTCATCCAACCATAGTGTTGCATTCCCTTTAAGTCTAGTGACAACATGTCTGGCTTTCTTATCTTCCTCGACATCCTCATAGTTGAATTATTTATTCAGATCCCTAAACCAATATAGCATCTCTTCAACGTCTAAGTTGCCTTCATACATTGGAATGTCCATCTTTGCTCTGGATCTAATTCTTGCAACAACTTTGAATAGATGTTGTTCTGCAGCGTCTTCGGCCGTGACTTCTTCTTCAGCTCCAACCTCATTTTCAATTTCGGCTTCACTGACATCTCCAACATCAGTTGTCCATATCTGTGTTGTTTCCATAGCATCCAATCGAGCATGAAGTTCCCTTGATTCCCTTTCTACAGTTGGATTGGGCATTGGTCTTTCTCTCCTTCTTGGCGACATTATTTCAATCTGTTTCCTTGCAAAAAACAAAAATAAATCATAGGCTAATCTCTGATACCACTCTGACGCAGTACCCCCTACCTCAGCAGGTTCTATGTGACCTCCCAGTTGTAGGATCATTCTTTATCTTCCCAAGAGTCTGATTGACTCTTCGATTTCCCCACAGGAAATCACTCACACTCACAAGTGCGTATCCACAGGTCCTTCTTTGGAGCTGCACCCATGCGAAGAAACACTAAGCACCAAATCACTCCCACGTGATCTCTGATATGAACACAGCCTTTACCCAAACGGGTATTTCAGCTTTCACAACTTCGTGATTTCAGATATGATCCCCCTTGACGTGAAAATACCTGAAACCCAAAAAGGCTAATGGGAAATTGATTCCTCCCTTGAATTTTCCCTGATGTGACCTCTGACTTGAGTTGGGGCCAAACACTTCGACATCCGGTATTTCGTGTATCAACATTTTTCTATGAAACAACTCATTTCGCTGACCTATGAAAGCAAGACAACTCCTTTCCATGGATCAATGGATCTGATCTCCCCTATGATCTGACGGTCGTAGTTCTTTCAGGAGTTTGCGACTCAGGAGTTTGCGACTCTCGACTCCAAGTTACAACCTTCTCTACTTCCCGAATTCCGAAATAGCGAATTTCAAGGACGTGAGATCAAAAAATCTCATTTATCTGAATCTAATGACCTCTATTCCTCCTGAGCTTATGAGTGCATAGAAACACTCGGCCTTAATCTCTCCTCTGGCCTGTGAGATCCAATGGTCCATGACAATTCGACACTTCTCCTTGAAGCGACTCCACCGTCCATCCCAACTGTCAATATTCCTCCACTGAATGCTCTGGCATCGACTCTGCTGAGCTTTCTACCTGTTGAGTCACTTTGACACTCTGCTTCCCTTGAACTCTTCAAGTTTCTATCCCTTCTGAGATATTAGTTGCAAAATCTATGGCTTCCTTAGTGATTCTACACGCACTCCTTGCAGCATTCACAAATAACCTCTAGTTATTTGGTCCTTCGACTCTGTGCACTCCTTGCAACCATAGTCCTTCAATCCTCCCCTTGTTTGGAAAAGTCTATGACTCCCACTTTTCTGCGCACACCTTTCACGACAGTGTTCTATCCTGCACTTCTATTGGTATGAGAACAACGATATCCCTCCTGATCTTTCTGAGATAAAACTCAGACCCTCATCAATTCACACCTTGCGGATGTTCATTGCACTCTTTGCAGGAATTATGAGGAAGATAAACAATTGAAACTCATTCTTCACTCCTCACAGATTTCATATATTCAATGTGAGATCGAGAGCATTCATACAAACACAACATTGAAATAAATGCATAAACAAATATTGTAAGCAACTGTATACATACCATTCAACAGATGTAAACAGTGAGAATAATAACACCATAAAATTGAGTCAAAGATGTCATATATTAACTCAAGTGTTCCTGTACATGGGTTCTTCTCTATGTTCTTTCTCTCTATAGCTCTACATCTTACATCTTACAGAAAAATTCTGAATAATCTTTGTCTCTCTTTTTCAATGATACAAGCGAGGGTGTCTTTCTATCTATTTTCCCTCCTACACTACAAGCTATCTAATATGAAATAAAAGCTACAACAACTTTTCATAAATTACAATAAATGCCTCTTTATCCGATAGATGTGAGCAATGCTCAAGATCTATTTACAATCCCCCCAAAATAAATGTAAATACATCTCCCAACTATTTACATTAATGTCTCCTCATTAAATATTTAAAACATTTTCAAAATGTGCACTGGTGCATTTCCAACTGTCTTCCACCTTTGCACTTCCTTCGTTGGCTTCTTGCAATGCTCTTGCATCACACAACCTCATCTTGAGTTATTGTGCTAGGAGGTATCGTGAATTATGAGCCCTGGGTGAGGGTTTATAAAGAATGTAGTGAAACTTTTACAAAAACTTAGACCTGGTCATAGTTTGGGGAACTTCTTGTATTAGATTTAGTATGTTTAATTTGCATTCAAAATCTTCTTATTCGTATTTACTAGTTATCATATTTCTCAAACCCAATACTCGTGGATTGATTACCATTGTTTAAAAGTTATTTTTTATCTTTTTAATATTTCTCTGGATACTTCTTTCCTTAATAGAGCTATTCCTCTGAACTGATCAATAATCTAGGTTAATCCAAGAAAAAAAACCTTACGGTTATTACCTCCGCCATCATTAGGTTTCTGTCTGTGTAAATAAAGGCAACCTTGTTTTATTTGTAAATTGTTTAAACTAGGCTTGGGTATTTAACCTCGTGGCCATCAATTCCTTCCATTTACTTTGGTCCATCTGAACAGGATTTTGACCAAAATTCTAAGTTTATTTTTGTTGAATAAAGTTCTATAATTCGCCCATAGTCTTTATCATTATCATTCTGGCTTCCGTAAGGAGGAAAATAACTTGTTATTGCTTCTTTTCTATTAAAACATACATTTCCCTTAATGATTGCAATTCTGCGTTTCTTCTATAAATCTATTCTTTTTATTTTAGATACTTAAGATGTTTAGAGAATATGTACAAGGATATAGAAATAATAGAGTTTTTATTTACAATCTTCACTTTTCTTTAAATTGATTAATGAAAAATTTATGCATGGATAAAAATTAATGATGGGCCCCTTATTGTTTGTGAGGGTACCCAACAGATGGTTACATATCCACTCCTCCTCCTCCTGGATCATGGATCGATCACAAGGATTAAATGTGATCTCACATTCACCTGAATCCAAGATAAGTTGTGTCCTTGATTTATTTTATTTATTTTCATAAAAACTCGAATACTAGTGAAGTTACTAAAACCCTTTCTTTACTTCTCTTGCAAGTTGGGAGAGTCAATCCGCCCGGATGAAGGAAGAATTCTTCCACAAAAGGTATTCGAGTTCCATGTTCTTCTTTGACTGACCTACGCGTGCATTAACTCTGGATACATACAGTTTTTGTGTAGACTTCCTTAGAGCTCTGCATTTTAAAGCATACAAGGTTGTGGAGTTTTGGTCTATGGTACCCCAACTATAATGTTTTGGACAATGATCTATTGAATATAATAGTTACTTTTGCAAGACATTTGGAGGTCTATTGTATCACTATCTTTCTCTGGTAATAGATACAAATAAAGAATGTATTCAGACTGATATTCTTTCTATCTATTCTCAACATGATAGAAAATTAATAAAAATACACTCTGATTTTATTCCCTTTTGAATTATTTATTTGAAGTGTTTGATTATCTACAAATTTGAATAGAAATCAAAATAAATATCTTTATTACCCAATAGGAACATAAACATAGTTTTGTTATTTCTTTATGCATATATATATATATGTATGTATGTATGTATGTATTTGTGTATAACCATCATATTTCAAATAAATATTCTTATCAGTATCATTAGACTATGATAAGCTATAATATAACATAGTTATACAATCCCTTAAAACCGATTTCACTTCTATGTACAACGGTCAACATATTCCTAACATATAACAACCATAAATATAATATTGAAAATGGAATACAAAGTTGAGATACATATCTGAAAACTGATGTTGGGAGACAAATGGAACAACCACATTCCACCCAACCATAGAACAAAACAACCAAAATCACTTATCCTCCTCACCCCCTATCCCGACCATGAGTCCATAAGGGAAATACAATGATCCTCCTTAGCTCTAGTAACCATCAACACATTTGAAAATGCTTTGCTTCACACTAATAGTTCTCATAACAACAAACAATTCTCCATTTCCAACATACTAAGTAGCGTCCTGCCTCCCACATATGTTGTGTGTGTGTGTGTGTGTGTGTGTATTCTTGTTCCTAGGTCTTTCATTCCTTCCCCTCCTTGGGGAAATTCATAGCTTTACAAATCCATGCTTTTTAGGGGCTAGTAGTGGAATGTGGCTATTTCATTTGTTTCTCGACATCAGTATTTCAGATATGCATCTAAACTATGTACTTTATTGTTGATGTTATATTATGAATAGCATCTTGTTGTTAAACCGTTTTACACTTTATACATATAAGTAAAATCAATTTTAATTGGATTGTTCAATCATGTTAGATTGTGTCTTACTATTGTGTAAGAATAATTGTAGTGGTGTTTTAGATGAAGTATAAATGTTTTGTGTGTGTGTGTGTGTGTGTGTGTGTGTGTGTGTGTGTGTGTGTGTAATTAGAAAAACTGTGTGAATCTGCATTTGGGCTAATATGAATCTATATTATTAATTGTTGTACATTATTGTGCAAAATCAAATACTCCAGAGAGAAAAGTGTAAATAAGTTGTATTGTATAATACTATTATGCTGAGTATAAAGAATAAAAGTCCCAAATACATTTTGTCACCTATTATCCAAGGAAGACATTGGACGTAGAGAATTGTAGAATATATGTCAAAATTTAATTTATTCCAGTCAATAGGTCGCTGACTAAAATGTTACAGTTTGATTTCCTTAGACATAATAACTCCATAACTAATATAAACATATTTTTTTTAAAGTACTACATGAATTGTCTGCGAGTGCACATGGACTAGTGGAATAAATATGGAACTCAAATACCTTTTGTGCACAATCAATCTTCTTTACCAAGTGCATGATTATTTTTCTTTCAACCTGCAAAGGAGTAATGCAATATTATTAGCAACCTACTATTGTACAAAATATTAAAGAATATGATAAATGAAAGAGTCAAAACATACTTATCAGAAAACATGTTTGAATTGTTGAGATTCAACAAGAAGATCCTAGTGAAAATTATGCACCTACACTAGGATGGAGCCTCAGGCTATTTTTAGGTGGAAGTTAATTTTTAGATGATGAGCAAATTCTATTTATAGATGATGTATATTTATATATGGTGAGTGAATTCTATTTATAGATGTATGTCGACTATTATTATCCCTTAATAATAGTTGGACAATAAATATTAATCTATTCTCAATGAGCACTTGGAAATAGTTAACTGAAGTGGAAAATTAGTTAGCTATAGGAAATTCGAGTTGAAAGGTTGACTGGAGGGACATGCAAGTCGAATTAGTTATAACTGGGTGATTCGAAGTTGTAATAGAGTTGGATGTGTAGTTATGTGAGTTGTGAAGTAGTTTAACTCAGTTAAGTGATTTAAGCTCAGTTGTACTAGTTGTAACTGAACTTACACTAGTGAGAGATCAGTGAATTAATTATTAATTAATTCAAAATCAGTGATCTCACATGCAATTGAAGATTTACCACTGTTAACTACATGCATGTCAGATCCAGTGGAGACCCAGTTGAGATAACAGGTGAAAGGAACAATTTGACTAATTTGTGACATTAGTGAGTGCACTCATGCAACCACACACACAGTGGATGTGCCCATGAGGATTGTGGAGCCTAGGCAAGAGGGATTCATTCATTGAAGGTATTTCCATCTACACGGATTGAGTAGAGGAGGCAGGTTGTCTGGAAGCAATAAATTGGCACATGAATTTGTCAATTTTTGTATGACAGTGTGAGACGATTGTATATTGTACTGAGAGCTCTTGGATTAGAGTTTTGTATGATATTGTTTCATGATCCATCATATGTACATAATATATGATAGTGGGGATTTTAGATTTATGCTTTCCCGGTAAAACATCTGTGTTATGTGTGATTGATCTTTCTCCCTGATATTGCAATTGGTGATCGTGTTTTAAATTACACAATAATATTTGTAGAATAAATTTTGTATTTAACAGTGGCATATAATTGTTAGATTAGGAGAATCAAGGCAATACATAATTTGTATTAAAATTTCTACATGGTGTCAGAGCACAGAAGATTGCAGAAGTTGAGTTTGTGATTGGATAGAATTGGAATTTGCAGAAATACTTTCTTGATGCATGGAAAAAGAAAGTGGAAAAGGTGAGGAGGATCCTGTAGGAAGGAGTAGGAGACCACATTGTCTCAAGCCTCCATGGGAAAGTCACACCATATTCAATGTGGAAGACTTTGATAGATCTATTCCAAAGCAAAAGCGACCATAAGAAATTGGCGCTCAAAGATAAACTCAAAAAGATCAAGATGGAGAAGGGTGACTCCATTCCAAAATATCTCATGAAGTTTTTCCAATGTTAGGATGAGTTGGGGAGTGTGGGAATAACAATCGCTGATGATGATTTGGTGAACTTGGCTCTCCTAGGACTTACCAAAAATTGGCATAGTTATCAAGACTCTATCAATGGAAGGGAAAATTCTCCAGATTGGGAATGACTATGGTCGGATTTGGTGTAGGAGGAGTTAAGGTGGAACACCAGAGATGGCTCTTCATCAAAGCATGATGATGAAGAGGATTGTGATTTGTCTTGCAAGGCAAGTAAAGGGAAGTGGAATAAGTTGCAATCAAAATCCATGTCTAAAGGCAAGAAGCTAGATTTGTCCAAAGTAAAGTGTTTTAACTGTCACGAACATGGGCACCTCGCTACTAACTGTCCACAAAAGAAGAAGAACAAGAAGGTTGTTGGAGTTGTAGCTGGTGAGGCCCTTGCCTCACAATTTGAACTTGACTTCTCCTTGATTAAATGGATGGCGTCAAGTTCATTCAGATCAGTGTGGTATTTGGATAGTGTCGCTTCCTTCCACATGACGGGAGATAAGGAGATTTTCAGTGACTTGGAGGAGAAAGATCTCAAAATGCATATAGAGATGGGCGAAGATGGATGACACAGTGCGACTGGAATTGGTACCATTACCTTTCAAAGGGAGTTAGGTAAACCATTTCAATTGAAAGATGTTACGCATGTTCCAAGTCTGAAGAAAAACTTGGTTTGAGTTGCAATGTTGGAGGACAGAGGCTATGATGTTGTTTTCAACAATGGAAAATATTTCCCGTGACATAAAAAAAAGGGTCAAGTCAAGAATATATGGATTTGAGTTAAGAATATCTACAATATGGAGGTAGATGGTTGTGCTTCCATGATGGGCAAGGAAGAAAAAGTGGTGAGCTGGGATGAGGGTGAATTATTGCATAGGCGATTGGGCCATCTTCATCATGGAGACCTGAAAATCATGCAGAAAATATCTACTGGACTTCCAATGGGAACAATTGCTCAGTTAGATCAGTGCAAGGGTTGCACCATGGGGAAGTATGTAAATTCCACCTTTCATGAAAAGGAGAACCATGCTTCAGTGATCCTGGAGAGAATTCACACAGACATGTGTGGACCATTCTTAGTTGCTTCAACAAAAAAACATAAGTATTATGTTATTTTTGGTGATGAATTTTCTCGTAAATGTTGGATCTTCTTCATGCAGAAGAAGGATCAAACATTCTCAAAGTTCTGTGATTTTAAAGCATTGGTGGAGAAAGAGTTAGGGAAGCAAGTGAAGGCTCTGAAGAGGGATAATGTTGGAGAATACATTTCTAACGAATTCAAATACTTCTGCAGAAAAGAAGGAATTCAAAGAGAAATCATAGTGCCTCATAACCCACAACAAAATTAGGTCATGGAGAGGAAGAATAGAACGATCGTGGGTGCAACACGAGCGATGTTGCATGATCAGGGCCTACCAATGAATTTGTGGGTGAAAGCATGAAACACTATAGTTTATGTGAAAAACCGTTGTCCTCATAGAGTACTTGGCATGAGTACACCTAAAGCATCTTTCACTGGTAATAAACCTGATGTTTCTCATTTTAAGATTTTTGGCTCATCTGTTTATGTGCATGTGACCAAGAACACCAGGAAGAAGCTGGAGCCGACTGCTAAATTTGGGATATTTTTGGGGTACACAGAAACACCCCATAATTATCATGTGTATTTTCCTAATAGTAAGATGACTATTATGCGACGGGATATAAAATTCGATGAGGGGAAAGCCATGTGGTTGTCACTTGAGAGGGAGCTAGACTTGCATGTAAAGGAGGAACTTCTAGTTCCCAAAGATGATTCTTAATATGTGTATCAACCACATGAGGAGGTTCATGGAGTGGAGGAATCCACTCATGTAGAGCCATCCATCAGAAATGGCAGAAAGTGCACCACTAAAGCTGATAGATTGAGACTAGATGCTGCACAGAATGTAGGAGCCCCTACTTCATAGCACAGACATAGACAATGTCCTGATCGATTTATTGGATACATGGCTCTCATGAGAAAATGTATTGTGACTAAACCATCTTCCTTTCAGGAAGTAGTGCAAGATCCAACTTGGGTTGATGCAATGGTGGAGGAATATGACTCCATTGTAAAAAACAGTGCATGGGAAATTGTCCCAAGACTAGTCGACAAATTAGTGGTAGGTTCAAGATGGATCTACAGGGGTAAGGTTTTAATCATTGTTATTTATGTTGATGATTTAATACTGACTGGTGATGAGAAACTGATACACTCATGGAAGTAGGACCTTGCAAATTAGGAGTTCAAGATGAAGGATATGGACCTTCTTCATTATTTCCTTGGATTGGAAATATGGTAGCAAGATGGTGAACGTTTTGTGTCTCAAGGCAAGTATGCAAGGGAGATATTGGGTAAGTTTCACATGGAGGGTTGCAAACCCATGGATACTCCTCTTCCAGGAAACTGGAAGAAAGAGGATGCTACTTTTGGAGAGGTAGTGGATGCTACTATCTATCGACGGTTAGTAGGTTCACTAATGTATCTAGTGAACACAAGACCAGACATTTGCTATGCAGTTAACCAGCTGAGTCAAGTGATGGTTAAGACTACCAAGCTCTTTTGGAAGGCATGTAAGCATGTCCTAAGATACCCGAGGGGCACATCTGAGTATGGATTATGGTACAAACAAATGAATGAGGTGAAGTTGCATGGATTCACGAATGCAGATTGGGTAGGCAGCCCAACAGACATAAAGAGAACATCAGGGGGGATCTTTAGTATAATATCTATAATTGTTTCTTGGTACAGCAGGAAACATATATCTGTGGCACTCAGTTCAGTGGAAGCAGAATACATGGAAGTGAGTCAAGCTACATGTGAGGCTATCTGGATGAGAAATATCTTGGTTGGATTGTTTGGTTCTCATTTAGATCCGATAGTAATTCATTGTGATAATCAAAGTTGCATTAAACTCTCAATTAATCCCGTGTTTCATAATAGATCTAAGAATATAGATATCTGGTATCATTATATCATATATTGTGTGTAGCGGAAGATCATGTTGCTTTAGTACATTCCTATGGAAGATCAGGATGCACACATTCTGATGAAGGTGCTCACCAGGAGAAAATTCGAATACCATAGAGACAGGATTAGGGTGAAGGATAATCCCTTTCTTGTTGAGAGGGAGTGTTGAGATTCAACAAGAAGATCCTAGTGAAAATTATGTACCTATACTAGGATGGAGCCTCATACTATTTTTAGGTGGAAGTCTATTTTTAGATGATGATCAAATTCTATTTATAGATGGTATCTATTTATAGATGGTGAGCGAATTCTATTTATAGATGTATGTCGACTATTATTATCCCTTAATGATAGTTGGACAATAAATATTAATCTATTCTCAATGAGCACTTGGAAGTAGTTAACTTAAGTGGAAAATCCGTTATTTATAGGAAATTCGAGTTCAAAGTTTTGATTGGTGCGAAATGCTAGTCAAATTAGTTATAACTGAGTGATTCAAAGTTGTAACAGAGTTGGATGTGTAGTTATGTGAGTTGTGAAGTACTTTAACTCAGTTAAGTGATTTAAGCTTAGTTTTACTAGTTGTAACTGAACTTACACTAGTGAGAGATCAATGAATTAATTATTAATTAATTCACAATCAGTGATCTCACATGCAACTGAATATTTACCATTGTTAACTATATGCATGTCAGATCCAGTGGAGACCCATTTGAGATAACATGTGAAAGGGACAGTTTGACTATCAGTTGTGACATTAGTGAGTGAACTCATGCAACCGCACAAACAGTGGATGTGCCCATGAGGATTGAATAACCTAGGCAAGAGGGATTCATTCATTGCAGGGATTTCCATCAGCAGGGATTGCGCAGAGGAGGCAGGTTGTCCGGAAGAAATAAATTGGCACATGAATTTGTCAATTTGGCACAGTGTGAGACGATTTTTTATTGTACTAAGATCTCTTGGATTAGAGTTTTGTATGAGATTGTTTCATGATCCATGATATATGCATAATATATGATAGTGGGGTTTTTAGATTTATGCTTTCTCGGTAAAACATCTATGTTATGTGTGATTGATCTTTCTTCTTGATATTGCAATTGGCAATCATGTTTTAAATTCCACAAGAATATTTGTAGAAGTGATTTTGTATTTAACAGTGGCACATAATTGTTAGATCAGGAGAATCCAGGCAATACATAATTTTTATTAAAATTTCTACATGAATTCCATAGCGTCAGTGTTGCTTTGCGAAGTTGTTGATCCATGAACCAGGAGGAGGAGTGGGTTTTTAATCCATCTAATGGGTTCCCTTGTAAGACAAAGGGACCCATCATCAATTTATATACATGCGAAATTACTACTCATGCAAGTACTCCATAAACAGAGAAAGTACTCCATAGAGAAACACACATTGCAGAGACCGAGAAATTATTATATAGTGAACCTATTACGTGACAAAAATAAGGAGTGGTACAGACCACAAGTGAAAAGTAAATGCATATCTCGAGAGATCCCTTTTAAAACTGTACTGTGGAGATAACAAGGTACTTACCACACATATGGAGAGAATTTACAAAGAGCCCTTGACACCACTCTTGACCAGGGAAGAATGCCATTACAGAGCTGAAGACAAACGCCTGTCACATACAATGCAAAGACAAACTGTTTTACAAAAAAAAATGAGGCAACTACAAAGAACGGTTGATACCTCGAGCCCCTTGCTAGTGGAGTAAGAGTGATTTTATGCCCCACACCTCTTCCATGCGAATCAACAAAAGTTTCCCTATCGCAACAGTTTTGGAGGGTACTAGACAGATCCATCACCATTAATGGGCCGACTAGAGCATAAATGCCTACAGGCTAGAATAACCTAGGTTCAGTCTTGACCTATCATCCACCTCACCTTCGTATTTGAACCACTTAAATGCTGAGTGATAGGTTTAAAACTAGGTGTCGGGTTGATTTGTGTTAACTTGCACGTTGGGTGTTAACTCCATACATAGTATGTAAATCATATGCAAATTCAAATATATCCCCATAGTATTAATCCTAAAATGTTATATTATGGAAAGAGTTATGACATGGATACGTTAAAACCCTAGCGTGGACTATAAACTATAACATTGATGTCTCCTAGTCTTCTAGGGTCATCAACTATGCTATAATATATGTTAGTTTTACTATGTTAAAAAAATTCATGTAAGAAAAAATATAACATACGTTTATGACATGTTAAGTAAGGATAACACAGGTAGGAGGTATTATTAATGTGTTATGAAACTTATGCTATGGACCTTGGTAGTCTTAGGTTATCATTTTAACAATGTGTGACTTTAAGTTCAATAGGATAGTACATTGATTACGAGTTAATGTAATGGAAGTGTTATGTTTTTATGCTAACAACAATAAGTTCTTTGTTGGACAATAAACTTCCTACAGAATATTAGTATGGATAGTCCAACAGAGTAATAGTTCATAAAATATCAATGGTAGAGATCAAGATGTAGATCATCTTCAGGAAGATAAAAAGTGAAACCTTCGACGCAAGTTTCCATAGTGTTAATGACGATGTTTTCGTCAGAGAAATGTAGAGGAGATGACAACATGACATGGGAATAGGGCCCTATTAGAACCAATATGGCGCTACCATGTGGACATGTGAAACCCACCAAACTCACCCCAAAGAATATAAAAAATGGGTGACACATGTCCTTCCTCTCTACCACATCAGCACCAACGTTGACTAATGAGAGGGCGTCATGGGTCCAAGGTGGCGTCAACCTGAAAATGTTCATGCCTTAGTCGATTTTCTCTTTGGAACACAAAAAAATCAACGCACCTCGTTTGATCTCCTATTCCTCCGATCAATTATTGATATTAGTCATTGTAGTTATATTATCAGAGTCCCACTTGAGCCTGATCCTTCGGCAATATTAATGGACCACCTCCGATGAATGACCTAGATCTCATCATGCCATCAACCATATCCTTAGAGATCAATGACCCAGATTTGATCACTAGTATCACAACCTCCTCGCCAAGTGTCACGTCAGTGTATGGTTACAGACAATATATATTTCCATGTGGATAGGTGGAACCCACCAAAATCAGCCCAAAGAATATCAGATCTAGTTGACACATGTCTCAGTCTCCTACCAGTTCAACGTCCTTGTTGTCCAGTAGAAAGTTACCATGTGTCTGGGCTGGTTTCAGCATGAGGATTCTATCCTCAGTCAATCTTTTTATTTCGACCATGCCAGATCAACGAATCTTAGTTGTCCTCAGATCTCCGATGGAATACCAAAATTTATTTTAGAGTTCCCTTTTCTGAGTCTTGTTTGAAACTAATTTTGCATCACTTCCAAGAGGCACCTATGATGGAATGTACAAATATTCTCTCATGCCTTTTAAAGTAATACCAATCAAGAGTCTAGATTAGCACCCAGGTATCAACGCCTCATCGTTAAGTGTCGTATTAGCCTGTTAGAAGAGATATGTCAGAGGAAATCAACGACTGCCACATGGATAAGTGGAACCCACTGGATGCATAGGTAAATGTATCGAATCTCGGTGACATGTGTCCTAGCTTCCTGGCACATCAACACCAACATGGACCAGTCAAAAAGTGCAATGTGTCCAAGGTGACGTCAGCATGAAAATGTTTATTCCTTAGCTGAATTTGGATTTTTCAAGGTACATTATAACTACAAGTTAGATCCACCCTTGAGACATACGGTTGACATAGGTGTGTTGCATGTAGAATTCAACTATTTTTTAAACCGCTCATCACCCACTTGGAAATTGTTTACCACCTCAAAGGTGGTTTTTTGACAAACCCTCGAAAGATGTAAGATATAGTAGATGCACTGGGTCCATGTGGATAAAACAAAATCAACTAGCATATGACAATTGTCCAAGGGATTAAATGTCCATTAACATCCACTCAATATATTTGTATAATTGGATATTTGAGAAATTAATTTGATTTTGAAAAGAAAAATTATGTTGACATCATCTAAAAAGGTGGTTTAATACCCTCTTGATGATATTGAATCATTACTTGAAGTTAAAAATTACAACTGATAATTTTAAAATGAAAGAGTCCCATGGGTATGCTTGTCTCTCATAATTTTATTATTTCCTTTGATCATTTATCATTAATGGTTTTTTTTAATTACTACTCAAGGGAAAACTAACATGTTCATGTTAAACCTAATTCCCAATACTTTGATCTTGAGAACCTAGTTGACTTATTCTATTATTTTTTTAAACCCTATGTTACTAGGAAAAACCATTATAATCTCCCATAGGTTGCATTTGGGAAATTTAGGGATTACCTTCATAAAATCCCTACCATAAAATCTAGTCTCACCCAAGCTATCATCCCAACCACTTACCATTTTCCATAATTCATGTCCATGTGCATTGAATCATACAACCCTTCCAAACAAGTCGTAATGTCCAATGATGCTTCTTAGGTTATTCTCTTTGTAAGCCCTACCTAAATGGCCTAAATGTTGCTATTATTTGATAATTCCATGTCATCCGATCATGAAACCATAGTGTAGGAATTAAGAGCATTGACCTTAACTTAGGTGAGAAATACATTTTCTTGATATTGCTGAAAGCAGGCCAGTCTCCTGCAGATTTCTCTACCACTCAAGCCCAATCTTTTTCCTTGTTTTGAATAAATATATTCCATTTATGAAAAATATTGTTTTGGAAAAATAAATACTAATCAACATTGAGGTTTAAATATATCATCAAGTGTGAGAAGGTTACATTTTGATTAATTTATTATGATCTATATAATGTATTTATGGTAAATTATTCAAATAACATGTTTTCAAAATTAAAAAGGTAACACATGCATAAATTTGGTTTCAAAATAGGGTTGAGTGGCATAGAATTAGTGGTTCTCTTTTTGTGGCAATTAGGTGCCCCATTTTATATCATTTCTATTTGAGTTTACTTAAAAAACGATGTTTGAAACTTTGTAGATTTTAAACTTTCTAGTGCTTAGAGAATGTATTGTAAATTTAATATTGACAAGGAAGGTGGTGTTATGGAATTTTAACACTGGTTTTTATAGTTAGATTCTTCCATATTTATTAACTGAACGGTTACACTAAATATCTTCTTTCAAATACAATGTTAAGGTTTCCATACTAGGTGAAAAAGGGAATGCTTAAATTTTAAGGGTGTATTATATGGTTTTGTTAAAATTTAGGGCGTTTGTTAGTAAATTAGTCACGTATATAATGAAATTAAACTTTTGTTATATGTGTGGATAGTCCAAATATAAAATCTTTCATTCAATAGTATTTTGTGTCTATAATTTTTTTTAAACATAAAGTTAATTTATTAATTTATATAAGGCATAAATTGAAATGTCATAAATATTTTATTTAAAAAACAAAAATAGCATACAATTTCAACATTAAATCAATACATAAGAAAACTAAACCAAATGTTTATGTTTCTTCACATTCTTCTCTCATGGATTACTGTAGGACACATATTATTCACTTATGTTTCCTTTCAATAACATAATGATGAAATTACATTTTCATTAATCATTTACAAATTATATATAGACACACACATACATACATATTAGAAAATCATATATTTTAGTTTTATAGAAGGGAGTGATTTATAAGTGAGGGAATCTTACTCCATCCTAAGACAATTCTAATTTTTTCTTTGGATGTAATATTCAAGAATGAAGAAAATTACAGAAGAATTTTGTTTTTCACTATCTTATTTAAAATATAGTAATGTTTAGAAATTGTTAATTTATGTAGTTAACTCCTATTTCTCTAAACTTAGACCTTTGAATCAGAATATAGACTTAAACTATGTTCCAAAAGTGTGATCATAGGTTTTTTAAAATGTAATTATTGGTTTCTAAAAGTATGATTATTGGTTTAAAAAAATGTAATTATCAATTTCCTATGAGTACACATGTCCCTCATAATTTTGTTATTTCCTTTGGTTATTTATTATCCATGTTTAGTTTCAATGATTGCTTGAAGGAAACCTCCCTCTTTGGTTTCAACTATTGCTCAAGAACAATACCTATCTTTCATGTTAAAACTAATGTGGAAGCCTCTTAGCTTGAGAAAGTGGTTTATTTATTTTATGATGTTTTTAAATAACATACACATCTTACCAACAAAAACTATTATAAATTCCAACATTATTTATGGATTCCTGACCTAGTCTATCATCCCACCCACTTAACATTTTCTATAATTCTTGTCGATGTGTAATGTATCACAAAACCCTTCCAAACAAGCAATATTGTCCAAGGATGATTTTCAAGTTATTCTATATACAATGCATATCTCACTTTCCAAAATGTTGCTATTATCTTAGAATTCCACCCCATTTGATGATGACACCGTAGCTCAGGAAATTAGAGCTTTGATCTTAACTCAAGTATCAATATTTCCTAAAGCAAACAACTCTCCAAGACATTTCTCTAACACCCAATGCCAACATTTTGACGAACTTATAATCTGTACAAGATATTGATGACAAATAATTCAAATAACATATTCATATCTTTTCAAATTGAAGTGTATAATTAGTGATTCTTGAATTAAGTGAGATGATGATACTCCCATTTCATATAATCATTATTGGATTTTATTAAGAAAATATGCGTGAAATATAAATATTTTTTATGTTTAAATTTTAATAGTGTATTATATTGTTTTAATGGTTTATTATATTGTGATATTAAAATATTACTTGAATTTAATCTTGTATTTTTTTTTAGTAAATTAGTTGCATTTGTTATGAAATTAAACACTACTGATATATTTAAATCATCCAAACATAAACTCTTTTCATTTGATAATACTTTATATTTATGATTTTTTATTTTTTATTTTAAATTAAGTTATCCATTTATATATATATATATAAATAAAAATATAAACAATATTTATTATTAAAATTAAAACTTTTTCATAACATTAGCATTTTTATTTAAAAAATTCAAATATCATAATAAATAAATTACTTAAAATTTAGTTTTATCGTGACATTTCACTATTATTATTTTATAAAATTATATATTTAAAATATGATATATTATTACAACATGATATTATTGTATATTTTAAATTTTATATAAATACATTATAAAACTTGACATTGAACTTTAAAATATGACAATTTATTTATCTATTAAACAAGTGTTGCATAGTAGCTTAACCTTCCTAGGTAAATTTAAAAATGTATACATTGTTGCTAGGTTAAGATTTCGTGATTTTCTTTTTTCTGAATGGTGACCTGCAATATCGAGACTACCAAAAAAATTGAAAAAAATAATAGCATTATTTATTCTACTTGTCATCTCATATTACCATCTATTAATAAATTTTGATTTGTATCTGAAAGATAGTATAAATAAATACTGATTGCTATAATTTCTTTTGTATTTTTAGTATATTTTCTATTTTTAAAAGTGAATAATTTTATTTTTTCATTTTCCACTTTATCGTGTTTCCTAAAATTTTGAAACTTTCCATTTCTTAAACCCAACCTGTTCTAGAAGCGTTTGCACAACTTCTCAATTGTAGTACAATGATGTTTTGCTAACTTATGATAATATACATTCATACTAATCCATTATCAAAATTGAATATAGATGGTGGACGGTAATAATATTCCTCACTCTCTAAATAAAAATAGTCTCATGGAGGGTACTAACATTCCTCTCATTCACTAAATAGAAATAGTCTCCTCAAAACTTCACTGAAAAAAGAACTTTCAAAAGAGTTGTTTGGGAGGTCTCTATTTTTTCATCTACATAAAATGCAAATTAACCATGTGGCATTTGTGTTCGAAGGGTCTCTCAACAATGTCCTAGGAAATGGTGTAAGCAATAGCATCTACATTGATAATGTTATTAAGCTTGTTTTCATGAATACAATTTTAAAGTAAATCTTTTAATATGAGATAGTAGTCCACTTGTTCAAGGAGTCCATGTCAGGTTATCTTGTTTTCATGACTTATAATCTTACCTCATAGCCTCTATAATTTTTCTAAGCTATTTGCATGACTGGAACTTTGTGAGAGCACTTATGAGTAGTCTACTTGTCCAAGGAGTCCATGCCAGGTTATCCTGTTTTCATGAATTATGATCTTACTTTGCGGCCTCTATAATTTTACGGAGCTCTTTGCATGACTCAAGCTTTGTGAGAGCATTAATGAGTGCTCCAACATATAATGCAGCTTTGTATAGGCTTTAACTGACATTAGAGCTTTGTCTAGTGTGACAGTTGGGAGAGACACGTGTTTATTATCGTTAATATTTATGATCATATTGGATTCCATATGTATTGAATTATTTACCACTTTTGAAAATACATACAATTCTAGTGACCAAGTGTTCATTGTGGTCCCAAATACATACAACAATTAAAGACTAGGAATTGAATATACCAAGCTTGAAAAATATACTACTAGAAATATGTGTAGTTCCAAAGACATTGTATTTTCATTCGTCCCATTTGGGAAATCCGTCCAAACAAGATGCCTTCATGATCGACATTTTTGACCTCCTTCCTGTCAATATATTGTGTGGATATGTATGCACCCACTTTGTAAGAATGGTTCAATGCATTTTAGAAAAATTCTTCAAGTATCCTACAATTCATCATTAAAGTAAACTAATTAATTAAGAAAGTTGTGAAAAAAAGGCATCATGATCATACCCTGACGACCAAGATCCCATATAACCTTATCCTTAGGAGTATCAAAGAGTTGATAAAGAGCCATGGTTATATTGAAAAATCCAAGGCTACTTTGGCCTGTAGTTTTCGACACACTAAACACAAGTTCTGCTCTAAATTTCTATTGGCAGTTGCTCTGGATCCTACTAATTATTGTTGATTTACACATAATTATGAACCTACTGAAATAAACCACCAATAACAATGATTTATATTCTTGGAAATAAATATATAACAAAGGAGAGAAATTAGGCTTCATATCCATATAGAGACATTTTTTATGTGTATTGGGCAATTGATGGTGTCAAGCAAAGATGTGGAAGGTTTTTAAGCTGAGATATCATTGTTTGGAGCAATCTCCAAAGCTTCCCTCACATTTTTCAATTTTTCTGCATTGGAATTCAATTTTTCTGCAACCTCCGTTCACCTTCAACTCTGGCCGGCAACCAGCGCAGCTGCCGAGTCCCGCCTCATTAAAATTGCAACCGGTTCGCCCCAAAATCTTCCCGGTCTGCTCCATCACGGGAAGAGTTAGGTTCCATGACTCACCTCTCCCAAGTTCTCGCCCCCCGTTTGGATTGACGAACCCCGCCAGTGGCCCCTTCAAACACAAACTTCGTATCACAATCTTCCTATCGCCAGTAGCCCCTGCAAACACAAACTTCGTGGGTTGATGAATTTATATTAATATGTTGGAACTTTGGCAAGGTCGGGCATTTTCGAAGGGACTACAAGGAAAATAAGAATAAGAAGGAAAAGAACGATTATGACAACGAGTCTATAAAATATTCTCAAGAAGATAATGGAGTTTTGAACATTTCAATTCTAGGATGAAGCCTATTATATGTAAGCACACTTAATGATGCATGTGTTTAGGTTGTTTTCTATAAGAAATAGTGTAAAATGGTGTGAGGAGATATGGTAATTTCTAAGGGTGTTTGTGTGGGAACTTTGTTCTATTTTGTTGCATGCATTATTGAGTGTAATAGTTCTTTGATTTTTATAGTTAAGATATCTATAAGATTTACATGTTCACGATCAAAACTTTTAGTATTGTATTGGTTCTTGCAATTAAATAGAGAATGATTGAAATTATAAGGTTGAGATCATACGAGTTAGCAACATAAACTCAAGCTTCAAGAGCCTTTGCGTAGTTTATAGTCAAATTTTCCTAAGGAAGAATGGTCAAATAACAAGAAAAATCCATTCCCTTGTGGGAATAAGGCATAAATTAAGCCCTCGGGTGCTTATTGCAGTCCAAAAGGGGCTTGTCGTGGTCCAAAAGGGGCTTGTCGCAGTCCAAAAGGGATTTTTTCTTGGTCAAGAAAGGGCTTGTCGCATGCGAAAAGGGGCCTAAGTCTATTATCCTAGGAGTCTATCATAACACCATGACCTAAAAGCACAACATTTCAGGAGTTTTTTGGGCCCGAAAAGATCGACAACTCAGATCGCGTCACACGTCTGACCTGTAAATGAATGGTAATCTAGGTTCCCTTGTCAAAGTTCCCCTTGCAACCTAACTATCGAACACCCTCATGGGTGCACCTCTAAGGAAAAACCCATATTTGATAAGTTTCATCAGTCATGCCCCTGAGAAGATTAACGGTCGATATATTCTCTCTAGTATTAAAGACTCGCGTCAACACATGAGTGAGGCACTCTCAGAACAAATAAGAGAATGCCAAGTGGACATGTGGAACCCATAATATGCATAGGTAAATATATCAAAACTAGGTGACATGTGTCTCGTTTCGCTGCCATCTCAGTGCCATCATGGATCAAGGAAAATATGCCACATGACTATGGTGACATCAACGTGACCTTCTCAATGCATTAGCCAATTGTGAATTTTGGTCAAGCATAGCTTGATGGCTCTCCTATCATTCATGAAATATCAATGATAGAGATCAAGATGTAGATCGTCGTCGGAGACCTGAAAAGTGAAGGCCCCCACGAAAGTTTCCATAGTTTTGATGATGATGTTGTCGTCAGAGAAATGTAGAGGAAATGACAACGCACTATGCCAATGGAGCTCTGTTAGAACCAATCTAGAGCTACAACATGGACATGTGAAACCCACCAAAGTCACCCCAAAGAATATAAAAAATGGGTAACACATGTCCCTCCACTCTACCACATTAGCACCAACGTGGACAAATGAGAAGGTGCCACGGGTCAAGGGTGTCGCCATCCTGAAAATGTTCATGCCTTAGCTATTTTTTTCTTTTGAACACAACAAAAACAATGACCCTCGTTTGATCTCCTGTTCCTGTGATCAATTATTGAGATTCATCGTTGTAGTTATCTGATCGAAGACCCACTTGAAACTGATCCTTTAGCACTTTGAATGGAGCACCTCTGATGGATGACCTAGATCTCATTGTGCCATCAATCATATCCTCAGATATCATTGGTGCAGATTTTCTCATTGGTCTCGCAGCCTCCTGACCAGGTCCCACGTGAGTGTATGGTTAGGGAAAATCAGATACTGCCACATGGATAGGTGGAACCTATTAGCACTTTGTAAATCTATTCAGCTGATAAACAATTGACAGAGGTAACTGTTTCAACCAACTTTGAAGCCCAAAAGTAGCCTTTCGGACCTAAAGAGGGCTCTCTCAGGAGACTCTGTCTCCGCACGGGATATGGCTTTAAAGCTATGGATAGATTTAACACCTTTGAAATAATGGGTTCTAGTTATATTGGCGCAAGAAAGTAAGACTTTGGGCTATGGAGTCGATTCGAGAAAACGACAGAAACAAATGACTCGGTGACTGAAATTGAGAGGATAAGGCTAAGAGAGCAACATTCTTTAGTGAAAAATCGTAATGTGTGGCAGGGAGAAAACACAGGAAGTAATTGGGAGCACCATTGTGGATGAATTCAGAGTTAACTTTTAGAAGAGAAATGTTTTTTCTAAATGGCGTGAATAAGGGGCGTTGCGCAGTGAATCCACAGGTTCGAAATTTAGTTCTGATTTAGACATAAAAGTATATGAATAAAGAGAACAGGAAGCATGTATGCAAGAAAGGGAAACAATACATCCAACTGCTACAATTAGAATTTTTTCATCAAAGCTACATGACTTTTGCATTAATTTTCGATCGGACTCAAATTACATCCAATAGTTACTGTCTATACTAATTTTTCCAACCAACCTGGCTTACATCGAAAACATCAAATATATAAACAGGGGCACCGCTTGGGATACCCTACTCTTCTAACTACTATCTCTACAAACTAGAAAACTGACTGTTCTTCATTACAAAAACTCTCTGCATGACGTTTTCCAAAAATAGACAACAAATACATCTGGCTACATCATGATTGTTTGTAATTCGCCACAAGGATTTGGTTATTGATCAGGTATCATCATGGGGAATGATGTGTCAATTCTTTCCTTTGACCAGATATCTGGGTGGACAAGTGTTTATCAGATTCCTGTTGTCTGTTGTAACGGATTTGATTTTGTGTCGTGCACTCATTTGCTGGAGGGAAGTGTACGCAGCAAGTGGCTGTATACAGTCATGACCGTTATTAAAATGGAAAAATGTCTTGGGCGATGTCTCCAAAATTGTCAAGATTTTCCTTTCGTTTGCGAATACAGGAACGAACTTGATTAATCTTGTTTCTTCTGCTTTCTGGCGAGAGATGTGCGGGCTATCTCTTTGGTTGCTTCACATTCTCTGGATTGTTTGGAATACATTTCTTCTGACAGTCGTTGTGCTATTCCCAGCTGTACAATCATATCTTGCAATTCTCTGAGTTGTTTTTTGAGCCACATCACGTTCCCTTCGCAACCTTGTGTTGTTGATGCTTTCGTGGTATTTGTCTCCATTTGTTGTCTCAGCTCCCTGTTTTCTTGGTACAGTTTGGCGATGGCTAGCTTCGCTTGCTTCAGCTACTAAGATTTCTATTAATCATTTGTACCTGCTACATACATCCTCATTGTTCTACTCCCACTATCTCGGCTGGTACCTTCCAAAGGCCCCAGGCAGACGATGTGCATAAGTAATTGTTCAGCGATCGGTCGTGCATGCGGCTCATCTGAGATTCAAGTTTCCCAAGACTCCTTGTTATTCCTTGGTCTGCCCCTTCTATGAGGTATCTGTTGTTGGGGAGACATGGCTTCCAGTTTCCTTCCTTCCTGTGCAGTTCCTTCCACTCCAATTTATGCACGGTGTGATGTCGTCGTTCTCATGGGTAAAGGAAAAATCCCTTTTTTATCCTTGGGGATTCTTGATGTGAGTGAGAATGAATTCCAATCACTTTGGGTCTTGGGTATGGTGATCCTGCCACTACGTGTACCCTTCTTCATGTTTTGCGAAGTCTCCATGGTGCGATCGGTATCTTTCTTGCACGTAGTATATCGGGTGGATGCCCAAGATGGAGAATTCGATCAACCTGGGCCTACGAGAAAACTTATAGATAGAGTCTGAATGTGATTTTGTGAACATAATGGGTCTAGAAACTATGGGATTTATAACATATCAGGCGGAAGGAATAGTCGTGCCAAATAGCACTAAATTCATGGCGACTAGATGTTTTGAATCAAACCTTATATTTTCCATAACACATCCCTGCCTGTAAGGTACATGCGATAAGGGATGCAGGTCGTACGTGATGTGAACACCGTGATTTTTTATTCCTTCGGCCTTCATGATGAACTGATAATAGTTACAACACCTGTCGACGCGACCTCCATTAACTACTTGACTCAACCTGGGGCACGTAGAGACTAACTTTGATAGGACCCGACTTTTTGGGAACAACATACCCGTACCATTCATGTATGTTTCGACTCTAACATCCCTTCCCACTTCCAAGGGACAACAAACCACATGATGACTTTGACCCCTTCATTTCTACATACCTGACTTCATGTGTTTTGACACATGGGCTATAAATCGACTGAAAACTAACTCTAATTGAAAGAAAAAATTGCGGTGCTAACATCTGGCTCCCACGGGGATGATATTCTTCTTGTGAGGTTGCAAAGAACAATAGACCAGGTGCCTGACCATTGGGCCTTATTTCGATTCTTCGACACTGTAATTTGAAAAATAGGACACAACAAAAATCTATCGACACAGTTTCTAAAAGACTCATCATAAAACTCAGGGCCTTCACTTCGGGCTTCAATTTTTTGTTGACCTATTGACTTGACACAAAATAAAACGACTATTTACAATGACAAATGACTTAAATGAAATTTGTTTCATCAGATAATGTTTGAGGAACCTATTGTTTACAGGCCCCCAACCAACGCACTCCCCATTTAGTTCTTCCAGAAAATAAGCAGTATTTTCGCGGTGTGCACTGGTTTTGAATGGACCTATCCATAGGTTACCGAACTTTCCGTGCTTTCCTTTGTCCTCATTTCTCGCATCCCATCTCAACACTAGATCACCCAACTGAAAATCCTCTGGCTTGGAATGCTTTCGAAAGGATTTCTTCATATTTTCCTCGTGGAGCTGTGATCAATTGTACACTTGTTCCCTCATCTGATGTGTGTGAACCGGATGATTTATTCTTCTCTGAGCGTCATTTGGCTCGGCCTCCTACTCTTGCAACAATTTTATGACGGGAAACCCCGGTGTGGTAGGGAAAATTTCTTTTGTGCCGTATACAATCTGGAAAGGCAACGTTGAGATGGACTTCTTGGTGGTAACCCAATCTACCCACAGCGCATGGATACGATTTTTATGCCAGGATTTCTTATTGTCTTGTAGGATCCTTTTGATGATTTGGGTTAGGATTTCATTCGAGGATTCTGCTAACCCGTTTCCTTGTGGGTAGTACGCCCTAGAATGCCCCAAGGTTATATTGTAATCTTGACAAAACTTTTCCATCCTCTTAGAATTGAATGTGGCCACATTCTCTGTTATGATATTGACGGGGCATCCGAACCTCGACAAGATGTTTGTCTCTAAGAATTGGATGATGATTGCATCGATATCTTTCTTTGTGGGGATCTCTTCTATCCATTTCGTGAATTAGTCAGTGGTCGTGAGTATCCATTTTTGTTGCGCTGAGGATGGCGGATTTATTTCCCCTATGAAATCCAAACCCCACTACATGAATGGTGCCTCGACTGAGATCAGATTTAGTGGCAAGGGTTGCAACTTCCTTCTCCCATCGAAAATCTGACATTTGTGGAAGTTGGAGACTTCTTTGTACACGTGTACGAATATTTTAGGCCAATAGTAACCCGCCCTTAGTATTTTGTGCGTGGTGTTTTTCTAGTAATGGTGTCCCCTGCAGTATCCCTTGTGAAATTATTTTTTGGCTCGCTTCACATCATTCTCTAGAAACAACTCAACAACATTCCCCCAGGATCTTTCCAGTAGAGTGAGTTGTCTAGGATGCAGAACTTAACCGCTTTAAGTGTGAGAAAGCTGGCCTTAGTCTTACTTATGGCCAGAGGGGCCTGGATATTCTTCAACACATAGATGATATCTGCATACCACGGAGAATCGATGAACTCCTGGGACATTTGCGCAGTCGTTTCTTTTTTATGACTCTCTAACAGATCGATGATGAAATTAATTCCCACAACATTGCAATCCGAATCCACCATTAGTTTCGCAAGTCCCTAACCCTTAATTTGTTTCGTAGGCTTGATATCCAGGTCATATTACAACATGGCTACTATCCACTTACCTCTCCTTCCTTTGGGGTCAACATGATTCAGGATATCCTTTACTGAGTTGTTGGGAACATAAGCAATGGCGTGGGAATGCAATATGTACATCTTGAACTCCATCAAGGCTCTCACTAAAGCATATGCTTGTTTTTCCATAATGTCATACCTTAGTGGAGCATCTCGCAACATCTTGCTCAAATAAGCTATGGGCTTCTCAAAGTTTTGTTCGTCTTTCTGTAACAACACGCCAAAAATCGTGTGCTTTAAGGCGAATCAAAACAGGATGAAATCCTTTGTGAAATCTGGACTAGATAGCAAAGGAGCTTTAGGCAATGCCACTTTGATATCTTCAAATGACTTCTTTGCCTCCAGGTTCCACTTGATTTCATTTCCCTTTATGAGCATGCACGTGATATGTTTTATAATCTATGTTAGTTTCAGGATAAATCTCCTCAATATGTTTACTTTTCCGAGGAAGGATTGCACTTTTTTTTTACTGCGCAGAGTGTCAATCTTCAAGATTCTTTTGACCATGTTGGGTTCTATGTTAATGCCTTCCCTTGAGATAATGTGTCCCAACAACTTCCCTTCTTCCACCCCGAAATGTGATTTCTCTGGATTTAGCGATATGCCGAACTTCCTACACTTATAGAAGACTTTATTCAGATGCTCGAGGTGTTGTTCGTTGGAGGCAGAGTATACCGTGATGTCATCCATATAGATCAAAATGAACTTATCTTTTTTGCTGGCAAATGAAATGTGCATTTCCCTCTGGAAAGTGGCTTCAACGTTCATTAGGCCGAAAGGCATCTTGGCGTACATGAATGTTCCCCATGTAGTTGTGATTTTTTTTTCTCTATCATTTCGGTGGACCATGATCTAATTATACCCTGAAAAATCATCCAGCATGGACATCTTCTGGGGCAACACCACCTTTTGCAGGATATAGTCCATTTTGGGAAGAGGGTAGTGATCCTTGAGGGACACTTTGTTTAAATTTTAGAAGTCTACACACAGTCTTATATCCCCACTCTTTTTTCTTACGACCACCAAATTAGCTACCCATTTCGAGAACCGCAAAGAAATGATAATCTTAGGGTTGAAAAGTTTATTTACCTATTTCTCGATCAACAACAGTAACATGGGATTTATCCGTATTAGCTTATGTTTGAAAAGTTTCTAATCTTCTTTGAGAGGGATAACATGTTGGATAACATTACTATCATACACCATAAAATCATCATAGCTCCATGCAAAAATGTTGGGGAACTCCTTCATGAGATTGACGTATTCTTGCTTGACCTCTGGGCTGAGCATTTTTGATAATTTGATTATTTTTGGGTTCTCCTCAGTCTCGATGTTGTAGTGTTCCATGTCCTCTTCGTTTTCATTGATCTTGGGGTTTTTAGCCACGTCATTTTCATCACACATCTTATCCAGCGACAGTAACCCCTTCATAATGATGTTATTCTTCAATTGTATTATGTCCCTTCCCATGATTTGGTTCTAGAAAGGGTCGTCATTACTGCACGCATCCACACTCCCATCTTTGTTGCAACATCATTCGTCATCAATGTTTATGTTAGCGAACTCGTCGCTCATATGAAGAAATCTTTCTACCTGCTTGTCATCCTCAAAAACCTGCCAGTATTTGATATTATCAGGCACTGTCGGCGTGTGTTCGACTTCAATATCGTATTTTTTGTTTGGGAATATCGAGATTTTGAAAACCAAGGCCGAGGTGGCCAATGCCTCAACGACCTGGTTTTTCTCCCTTGGGATAGCGAAAATGTCATATTATGAAAATTCCTCGTGGAGTTCCAACACCAAGTTTTGTACGCTTTCAGCCTAGGTTGCTTTGTGTGATATATGCCTCTAACCTGGTTTATGACCAGTTCAGAGTCTCCATGCACTGCTGTCCTCTTTGCGCCTATTTATTTCAACACCTTCAAGCCCAAAAATCAGTGCGTCATACTCGACCATGTTATTTGTGCATTTGAACGTGAGATTGTATGAGCACAGTTTTGTGCCCATTTCAGGCGGGCTTATCGATACGTTGGCCCCATCCCGTTATTTGTTGACAGTCGAAACTCATGTTCCATATCCCATTTTCTGCGTGGTCCTCCGATTCAGTGCACTCTGCTGCTTTCCACGCGGTTTCATCATCGAATGTCATGATGGTTGTTGACTCTTCTTCTTCAAAACTCAGGTCATTATAGAATATAGAAGAACCAACCTCAGTGTTGATGGAGTATATGGGATGGTTATTTGGATGCGTATTACTTCTCACCGTGTATTTTAGCAGCACTTCTCTATGCAATTGTCTGTCCTGGCCAAATATAGGAATGGTGGCATATGACATGTCCATTTGCAGGGTCCCTTTTAACTTCGCAGCCCATGACCTCGACAACATGATGCAAAACTTTGGGGGTATGTCTCCCACGACCACACCTATCACCATGTTATTCGAGTGAATCTAGGCCAATGACATGGCCAAGTCTTTGATGAGGACCAGGCACTTGAATTTCCTTGAGTCAAAAGAGAAAAGGTCCTTATAAGGTCCAGTGATGTCCAGACCCAATTTTTCCATGATCACCTTTGGCATGAGGTTGTGTGACACACTTGAATTCAGCATGGTGTTATGCAAGGTCATGTCATGGACCTTCAGACTTACGTAGAAGAGAGGGAAGTCCTCAGTATCACTTGTCTCTTCAACGCGTAGACCAAACAAGATAGCGAGGTGATCATCTTGGACATTCAAAGTGTCGAGGGTCCCTCCCATTTTCAAAATTTTAATAATTTTCTCCCGGTATTCACCCTTTCTGATAAGTTTGTTGAAAGGGACAGAGATTTTGATTTTATCCATTTCATGTTCAAAGTTAAAGGGAGGACATGCTTTCTCTACCTCTTTTTCACTCGCTTCTCAGCTTGCTTCCAGAGTTTTCTTCGGGGCCTCCTCCTTCGACTTTGCCTTCTCTGTCACATCCTTGTTCATGCTGTCAAGCCTCGGTAGGCTTGTGGAAGGGGTGTCCAGTGGAGGTTTCCTTATGGGATTAGTCTGCTGAGGCTCGGTAGACGTTTCCTTGCACCTGAGGTTATATTTCTTCTAAAACTACATGATGGCATTTTGATAACCTTTTCTAAACTCTTTCATTTCCCAGGACAGCGCGTCATCCACTTACCCAATCCATGCATCGTCTCTCTCCAGCATAAAATCACCGTTTCTTATCATGTACCGATCATGTTCTCTCTTTGTCAAGAATACACACGAGTTCTTGTCATCGCAACAATGCATTTGGTCTTTGAACATCTGATCAAAGTATTCATCCGCATAGTTGTTTTGGAACATAGGCCTTGTCTGTTGGTCGCCTTGATCTCTGTGCTCCCTTTGTTAACTCTTTCTAATATAAGAAACCTGACCCCTCCTGAGGTTATGATTCCTGGGCTGGGAGTCATGATGTTCTCGGGTAGCGGTTCTGCTTCCCACAGACGTCTTCTCCATTAGCTTCTCCATGGTTCTCATCATTAAGTCGAATTTGTCGTCTGCAGATATCGACGTTGATGGATGCATGTCTCCTTGGGACTTCTTATCACCTCTTTTGAATCTCTATTTGATTTTCCCCAACGCCATCATATTTACCTCGACTTTGATTGCATTGCTCATTATCACATCCAAGTTTGTTTATCTTCTTTCTCTCAATAGCAAAGCGAAGTTGTTATCGAAAAAGTTAGTGTATTGCAACTGCATAGCCTCGGGAGGTGGCTGGACTTCTGCAGGAATCGAGTTATAAACCTTCATGAAACGGGATGAGAATTCTTGCACCGTCTCCTTCGACGCCTTCTTCATATTATTATACTATGTTAACAACTGCAAGGGGTTGTTCTTGTCTCCCCATCTCTTGATGAAATATGTTTCGAACGTAGAAAAGTCTTGGATACTTGCTGGTCGTAGGGATTTGAACTACTTCCTCACCTCCCCCGCAAAACACTACACGAACAATCTCATTTTTGCGTTTGCATAGTCTACCTCTTCCAATTCGATGAAATCGTTGAACCAACCTAGGTGCTTCTGGGCTGAAACATTCCCTTCAACATCGTAGAGTTTAATCCTATGGTTGTAATTCTGGGGAGGATCATGTAGCTATGATGGTAGAATTAAGGGGGTGAATCTGGTGGCCATGGCTCTAGGAGGGTTTGGGACTTGAGGAATATTATTAGACACTAGGTTTTGGAATCTCTTGTGGTCAAAAACTATCTCGTCCAAGCTGGTTTCTAACTTAGACCTGAACAAGATTTTCAAAAAATGTGTCGAAATAAAGGTCATCGATGCTTTACACACCATCTTTTGTTAAGGACAGACTTTTGTCCTGGCAATATAATGGGTCCGATGCTTTCTCTCTAGTCCTGCGCAAAATTTTCTCAGGGCCGTACATAGGCTCTGCAGGGTTTGGGTCATGATTTATTCTGGTATAGATCATCTTCGGAGCCAAGGTTATTGAACTGCGCTACTTGGGGCTACTAGTATTTTTGATTGGAGTCGCTAGGGTAAAGGTTTCAGCCGGTATAGAATTTTTTTCCCTTTGTTACCCTCAACATGATTTAGGATATCCTTTACTGAGTTGTTGGGAACATAAGTAATGACGTGGGAATGCAATATGTACATCTTGAACTCCTTCAAGGCTTTCACTAAAGCATATGCTTATTTTTCCATAATGTCATACCTTAGTGGAGAATCTCGCAACATCTTGCTCAAATAAGCTATAGGCTTCTCAAAGTTTTGTTCGTCTTTCTGTAACAACACGCCAAAAATCGTGTGCTTTGAGGCGAATCAAAACAGGATGAAATCCTTTTTGAAATCTGGACTGGATAGCACAGGAGCTTTAGACAATGCCACTTTGATATCTTCAAATGACTTCTTTGCCTCCAGGTTCCACTTGATTTCATTTCCTTTTATGAGCATGCACGTGATATGTTTTATAATCTCTGTTAGATTCAGGATGAATCTCCTCAAGATGTTTACTTTTCTGAGGAAGGATTGCACTTTTTTTTTACTGCGCGGAGTGCTGATCTTCAAGATTCCTTTGACCATGTTGGGTTCTATCTTAATGCCTTCCCTTGAGATAATGTGTCCCAACAACTTCCCTTCTTCCACCCCGAAATGTGATTTCTCTAGATTTAGCGATATGCCGAACTTCCTACACTTATAGAAGAATTTATTCAGATGCTCGAGGTGTTGTTTGTCGGAGGGAGATTATACCGTGATGTCATCCATATAGATCAAAATGAACTTATCTTTTTCGTCAACAAACGCAATGTGCATTGCCCTCTGGAAAGTGGCTTCAGCGTTCATTAGGCCGAAAGGCATCTTGGCGTACATGAACGTTCCCCATGTAGTTGTGAATTTTTTTTTTTCTCTATCGTCTCGGTGGACCATGATCTGATTATACCCTGAAAAATAATCCAACATGGACATCTTCTGGGGAAACACCACCTTTTGCAGGATATAGTCCATTTTGGGAAGAGGGTAGTGATCCTTGAGGGACACTTTGTTTAAATTTTAGAAGTCTACACACAGTCTTATATCCCCGCTCTTTTTTCTTATGACCACCAAATTAGCTACCCATTTCGAGAATCGCAAAGAAATGATAATCTTAGGGTCGAAAAGTTTATTTACCTATTTCTCAATCAACGATAGTAACATGGGATTTATCCGTATTAGCTTATGTTTGAAAAGTTTCTGATCTTCTTTGAGAGGGATAACATGTTGGATAACATTACTATAATACACCTTAAAATCATCATAGCTCCATGCAAAAATGTTGGGGAACTCCTTCATGAGATTGACGTATTCTTGCTTGACCTCTGGGCTGAGAATTTTTGATAATTTGATTATTTTTGGGTTCTCCTCAGTCTCGATGTTGCAGTGTTCCATGTCCTCTTCGTTTTAATTGATCTTTGGGTTTTTAGCCATGTCATTTTCATCACACATCTTATCCATCGGAAGTAACCCCTTCAGAATGATGTTATTCTTCAATTGTATTATGTCCCTTCCCACGATCTGGTTCTAGAAATGGTCATCATTACTGCGTGCATCCACACTCCCATCTTCGTTGCAACATCATTCGTCATCAATGTTTATGTTAGCGAACTCGTCGCTCATATGAAGAAATCTTTCTACCTATTTGTCATCCTCAAAAACCTGCCAGTATTTGATATTATCAGGCACTATCGGAATGTGTTCGGCTTCAATATTGTATTTTTTGTTTGGGAATATCGAGATTTTAAAAACCAAGGCCGAGGTGGCCAACGCCTCGATGACTTGGTTTTTCTCCCTTGGGATAGCGAAAATGTCATATTATGAAAATTCCTCATGGAGTTCCAACGCGAAGTTTTGTACGCTCTCAGCCTGGGGTGCTTTGTGTGATATATGCCTCTAACCTGGTTTATGACCAGTTTAGAGTCTCCACGCACTGCTATCCTCTTTGCACCTAATTATTTCAACACCTTCAAGCCCAGAATCAATGCGTCATACTCGGCCATGTTATTTGTGCATTCGAACGCGAGATTGTATGAGCCTAGTTTTGTGCCCATTTCAGGCGGGCTTACCGATACGTTGGCCCCATCCCGTTATTTGTTGACCGTCGAAACTCATGTTCCATATCCCATTTTCTGCGCGGTTCTCCGATTCAGTGCACTCTGCTACTTTCCACGCGGTTTCATCATCGAATGTCATGATGGTTGTCGACTCTTCTTCTTCAAAACTCAAGTCATTATAGAATATAGAAGAACCAACCTCAATTTTGATGGAGTATATGGGATGGTTATTTGGATGCGTCTTACTTCTCACCATGTATTTCAGCAACACTTCTCTATACAACTATCTGTCCTGGTCAAATATAGGAATGGTGGCATAAGACATGTCCATTTGCAGGGTCCCTTTTAACTTCGCAGCCCATGACCTCGACAACAACATGCGAAACTTCGGGGGTATGTCTCCCATGACCACATCTATCACCATGTTATTCGAGTGAATCTAGGCCAATGACATGGTCAAGTCTTTGATGAGGCCCAGAAACTTGACTTTCCTCGATTCAAAAGAGAAAAGGTCCTTATAAGGTCTGGTGATGTCCAGACCCAATTTTTCCATGATCACCTTTGGCATGAGGTTGTGTGACACACCTGAATCCAGCATGGCGTTATGCAGGGTCATGTCATGGACCTTCAGACTTACGTAGAAGAGAGGGAAGTCCTCAATATCACTTGTCTCTTCAACGCACAGACCAAACAAGATAGCGGGGTGATCATCTTGGACATTCAAAGTGTCGGGGGTCCCTCCCATTTTCAAAATTTTAATAATTTTCTCCCGGTATTCACCCTTTCTGATAAGTTTGTTGAAAGGGACATAGATTTTGATTTTATCCATTTCATGTTCAAAGTTAAAGGGAGGAAAGGATTTCTCTACCTCTTTTTCACCCGCTTCTCGACTTGCTTCCAGAGTTTTCTTCGGGGCCTCCTCCTTCCACTTTGCCTTCTCTGTCACATCTTTGTTCATGCTGTCAAGCCTCGGTAGGCTTGTGGAAGGGGTGTCCAGTGGAGGTTTCCTTATGGGATTAGTCTCCTGAGGCTCGGTAGATGATTCCTTGCACCTGAGTTTATATTTCTTCTGAAACTACATGATGGCATTCTGATAATCTTTTCTGAACTCTTTCGTTTCCCAGGACAGCGCGTCATCCACTTACCCAATCCATGCATCATCTCTCTCCAACATAAAATCACCGTTTATTATCATGTACCGATCATGTTCTCTCTTTGTCAAGAATACGCACGGGTTCTTTTCATCGCAACAATGCATTTGGTCTTTGAACATCTGATCGAAGTATTCATCCACGCAGTTGTTTTGGAACATAGGCCTTGTCTGTTGGTCACCTTGATCTCTGTGCTCCCTTTGTTAACTCTTTCTAATATAAGGAACCTGATCCCTCCTGAGGTTATGATTCTTGGGATGGGAGTCATGATGTTCTCGGGTAGTGGTTCTGCTTCCCACAGACGTCTTCTCCATTAGCTTTTCCATGGTTCTCATCATTAAGTCGAATTTGTCGTCTCCAGATATCGACGTTGATGGATGCATGTCTCCTTGGGAGTTCTTATCACCTCTTTTGAATCTCTGTTTGATTTTCCTTGACGCCATCATATTTACCTCGACTCTGATCGCATTGCTCATTATTGCATCCAGGTTTGTTTATCTTCTTTCTCTCAATAACAAAGTGAAGTCGTTATCGAAAAATTCAGTGTATCACAACTGCATAGCCCCGAGAGGTGGCTAGACTTCTGCAGGAATTGAGTTATAAACCTTCATGAAACGAGCTGAGAATTCTTGCACCGTCTCCTTCGACGCCTTCTTCATATTATTATACTGTGTTAACAACTGCAAGGGGTTCTTCTTATCTCCCCATCTCTTGATGCAATATGTTTCAAACGTGGCGAAGTCTTGGATACTTGCTGGTCGTAGGGATTTGAACCACTTCCTCACCTCCCCCGCAAAACGCTACATGAACAATCTCATTTTTGCGTCTGCATAGTCTACCTCTTCCAATTCGATGAAATCGTTGAACCAACCTAGATGCTTCTAGGCTGAAATGTTCCCTTCAACATCGTAGAGTTTAATCCTATGGTTGTAATTCTGGGGAGGATCATGTAGCTATGATGGTAGAATTAAGGGGGTGAATCTGGTGGCCATGGCTCTAGGAGGGTTTGGGACTTGAGGAATATTATTAGACACTAGGTTTTGGAATCTCTTGTGGTCAAAAAATATCTCGTCCAAGCTAGTTTCTGACTTAGACCCGAACAAGATTTTCTCAAAAATTGTGTCAAAATAAAGGTCATCGATGCTTTACACACCATCTTTTCGTAAGGACAGAATTTTGTCTTGGTAATATAATGGGTCCGATGCTTTCTCTCTAGTCTTGCGCAGAATTTTCTCAGGGTCGTACATAGGCTCTGCAGGGTTTGGGTCATGATTTATTCTAGTATAGATCATCTTCGGAGCCAGGGTTCTTGAACTGCGCTACTTGGGGCTACTAGTCTTTTTGATTGGAGTCGCCAGGGTAAAGTTTTCAGCCGGTATAGAATTTTTTTCCCTTTGTTACCCTAAGGGGTAAAACTACAAAGTTAGTCATTCTCGCAAGGAAAATCTATTCAATTTTTTCCTCGACAATGGCGCCAGAATGTTAGCACTCTATAAATCTGTTTGACTGATAAACAAACGCCAGAGGTAAATGTTTCAACCAAATTTGAGGCCTGGAACTAGCCTTTCGTACCTGGAGAGGGATCTCTCAGGAGACTCTATCTCCAAGCGAGATATGGATTTAAGACTATGGATAGATTTAACACCTTTGAAATAATGGGTTTCAGATATATTGGCGAAGGAAAGTAAGACTTTGGGCTATGGATTTGATTCAAGAAAATGATAGAAACAAATGACTCGGTGACTGAACTTGAGAGGATAAGGATAAGTGAGCAATAGTCTTCAGTGAAAAATCGTAATGTGTGGCGGGGAGAAAACAAAAGAAGTAACTCGGAGCACTGCTACGTATGAATTTAGAGTTAACTTTTAGAGGAGAAACATTATGTCTAAATGGCATGAACAAGGGGCGCTGCGCAGCGAATCCATAGGTTCGAAATTTTGTTCTGATTTAGACAGAAAAGGATATGAATGAAGAGAACAGGAAGAACATACAAAAGAAAGGGAAATAATACATCAAACTGATACAATTATAATCTTTTCATCAAAGCTACATGACCTTTTCATTAAGTTTCAATCAGACTCAAATTACATACACTAGTTACTATCTATACTAATTTTTCCAACCAACCTTGCTTACATCGAAAATATCAAATATATAAACAAGGGCGTCACTTGTGCTACCCTACTCTTCTAAGCGTTATCTCTACAAACTAGAAAACTGACTATTCTGTGTTACAAAAAGTCTTCGCATGACGTTTTCCAAAAATAGACAACAAATACATCTCACTACATCATGATTGTTTGTAATTCACCACAGGGATTCGATTATCGATTAGGTATCGTCATGGGGAATGATGTGTCAATGATTTCCTTCGACCAGATATCTAGGTGGAAAAGTGTTTGTCAGAGTCCCGTTGTCTGCTATAACGGCTTTGATTTTCTGTCGCGCACTCATTTGGTGAGGGGAAGTGTGCGCGGCAAATGGCTATAGATAGTCACAACCGTTATTAAAATGGAAAAATGTCTTGGGCGATGTCTCCTTCAAAATTGGTAATATTTTCCTTCCGTTTGTGAATATATGAATGAACTCGGCTAATCTTGTTTCTTTTGCTCGCTGGCGAGAGCTACGTGAGCTATCTCTTTGGTCGCTTCACAGTCTCTGGAGTTTTTGGCATACCTTTCTTCCGACAGCCAATGTGCTTCTCATAGCTGTACAATCATATCTCGTGCTTCTGTGAGCTATCTTTTGAGCCACATCACGTTACCTTCGTTACCTTGTGCTATTGATGCTTCTGTGGTCTTTGTCGCCAACTATTGTCTTAACTCCCTTTTTTCTTGGTATAGTTCGGCGATGGCTAGCTTCACTTGATTTAGCTGCTGAGATGTCTCTTGATCATTTGTACCTATAGTATACATCCTCCTCGTTCTACTCCCACTATCTCAGTTGGTACCTTCCAAAGGCTCCAAGCGGATGACACGCATAAGTAATTGTTCAGTGATTGGTTGTGCGCACGGCTCATCTGAGATTCTAGTTTCCCCAGATTTCTTGTTCTTCCTTGGTCTACCCCTTCTACAAGGTATCTGTTGTTGGGGAGACAAGGCTTCCACTGTCCTTCCTTCCTGTGCAGTTCCTTCCACTCCAAGTTCTGTGCGGTGTGATGTCGTTGTGCCCATGGGTAAAGGAAAAATCCCTTTTTTATCCTTGGGGATGCCTGTTGTGAGTGAGAATGAATCCCAATCACTTTGGGGCTTAGGTATGGAAATCCTGCCACTATGTGTACCCTTCTTCATGTTCTAAGAAGTCTCCATGCCATTACTAGTATTTGTCTTGTGTGCAGTATATCGGGCGAGTGCCTAAGATGGAGAATTTGATCAACCTGGGCCTACGAGAAAATTTATAGACATAGCCTAAATCTGATTTTGCAAATAGAATGGGTGTAGAACCTCTGTGATTTATAACATATTGGGAGGAAGGAAGAATTGTTCCAAAGAAGAATGAATTCATGGTGACTAGATGTTTCGAATCGAACCACAGATTCTCCTTAACACATCCCTATGTGTAAGGTACAAGCGATAAGGGCTGCAGGGCATATGTGATGCGAACGTTGCGATTTTTCATTCCTTCAGTCGTCATGATGAACTGATAATAGTTAAAACACCTGCCGATGTGACCTCGATTAACTACTTGACTCGACTTGGGGCATGTAGAGACTAACTTTGATAGGACCCGAATTTTTGGGAACAACATACTCGTACCATTCACGTATGTTTAAACTCTGACATCGCTTCCTGCTTCCAAGGGCCAACCAACCACTTTCTGAATTTGGCCCCTTCATTGCTATGTACCTGAATTCACATGTTTTGACACATGGGATGTAACTTGACTAAAAACCGACTCTAATTTAAAGAAAAAATGGCAGCGCTAACAAAACCCACAAAAATCCACCCCAAAGCATATCATATCTGGGTGACATGTGTATCACTCTCCTTCCATTTCAACGTCCTTGTTGTCCAATAGAAAATTTCCATGTGTCTAGGCTGGTGTGAACATTAGGATTCTTTCCTCAGTCAAAATTTATTTCAGCGTTCCCTTTTCCGAGTCTCACCTGAAACTAATCCTCCGACACTTCAAAGAGGCACCTACGATGGAACATACAAATATTCTCTCATACCTTTTTGAGGTAGGACTGATCAACAATCTAGATTAGCTCCTAGGTATCAAAGCCTCTTGGTTAGGTGTCGTGTCATCCTTCTAGTAGATCACTGTCAGATCCAATCAACGACTACCACGTGGATAGGTAGAACCCATAGGATGCACATGTAAATGCATCGAATCTAGGTGACATGTGTCTTAGCTTCCCATCACATTAGCGCCAACGTGGACCATTCGAAAAGAGCCACATGTCCAAGGTGATGTCACGGTGAATTTTTTTATGCTTAATAGTTGAATTTGGATTTTGCAAGGTCAAGTATACCTGCAAGTCAGATCCACCCTTGAGACATACGGTTGACATAGGTGGATTGTAGGTGTAATTCAACTATTTTTTAAACCGCTCATCACCCACTTGCAAATTGTTTACCACCTCAAAGATGGTTTTGTGACAAACCATCGAAAGATAGAAGATCTAGTAGATTCACTCGGTCCACATGGATAAAATAAAACCAACTAGAAGATGACAATTGTCCAAGGGATTAACTGTCCATTAAGATACACTCAATATAGTTTTAGAATTGGATATTTGAGAAATTAATTTCATTTTGAAAAGAAATTTTATGTTGACATCATCAAAAAAAGGTATTTTAATACCCTCTTCATGATATCGAATCATTACTTGAAGTTAAAAAGTACAACTAATAATTTTAAAATGAAAGAGTCCCATGGGTATGCTTGTCTCTCATAATTTCATTATTTCTTTTGGTCGTTTATCATTCATGTTTTGTTTTAATATTATTGCTTAAGGGGAACCTAACATGTTCATGTTAAACGTAATCCCCAAGCCTTTGATCTTGATAACCTAGTTGACTTATTCGATTATGTTTTTAAACCACATGTTACTGGGAAAAACCATTATAATATCCAATAGGATGCATTTGGAAAATTTAGGGATTACCTTGATAAAATCCCTACCGTAAAATTTGGTCTCACCCAAGGTATCATCCTGACCACTTACCATTTTCCACAATTCATGTCCATGTGCGTTGAATCATACAACCCTTCCAAAAAAGTCGTAATGTCCAAGGATATTTCTTAGGTTATGATCCAGGAGGCTCCCCAAGCTCAGAAAATGCTCAAAAATCAAAGTTCTCAGAATTGGATGAAACCAATGCCATTGCGTCCATCTTGTTCTCCCGATTCCGACCATATATTTACTTTCTCAAACGGACGCTATATGCGAGAGTTATCGTACTCTGATCGTTTTCTCAAACAGGGAAAAAGTCAATAGGTCCAGTCAAATGATGACATCAGCATGACATCACCAATGATGACATGGAAGAGACAAGTGGTGACAAGTGGAAGTCCAACAGAAGGTGACTGGTCAGTGACAGGGATCCAACCAATAACTGACAAGTGGCATTTGTTTGGAAAATGGTTGGGTGCCACGTGGCCCAGTCATGGGCTGCCACGTGGCACCATGGTGTTGGTTAATGGTTGGTGGCAAAAGTTTTATTGGATTCCATGGGGTTTGATCCCATGACCTCTTGGGTCAGCCCAAGCCTTTGACAAAGGTTCCTTGCCAATGCGCCCTTGGTGGTTCTTGTAACACTAAAACACAAAATAATATAAATAAAGGTGATAAAGTAACAAGGGGGGCACCCAATGGATAAACCTCAGCCCTGGTTTTGAGGAGAATCCCATGAGACTAGGGGGGCGCCCTCCAAAAGGGGCTTAGCCCAGCTAAGCGCCCTCCTTTTTAGCTTGTGATCCTATGCATATGCCTAATGACCAGGAGCCAAGGGTGCGCCCAGCCCAAAAGGGGCTACTCTATGTATTTTTGTTAAAAATGGGTTTTTTAACTTTAGAAAAGCCCAGATTTCACTATTTTTTGGATATTTTGGCCATTTAAAGGGGGATTTGATCCTAACAAGAGGCCATATCTTTAGGGGAAGTTGGGCTTCTCTTGTTGGGCCTAAATACTGTAAATTTAAGACTTTTTGACCTTGAGAGGAGACTTTTTGATGCAGGATTTCGAAGGAGCAGTTTGAAAATTTTGGCCTTTTCTCATGTTTTGAGAGGCGTTTTTCTCTTGTTGTTGAGGGGATTTTGATGGTGCATGCATGAATCTGAGCAAGGAGGTCTTGCACAACAGACATGAAGCATTGTAATGTAACAACAAAGAGTATTGTAAGAGAACTTTGAGTATTCTAAAGAGCAATAAAGAGGTCCTCCACTTGGAAGCAGGCCCGGAGACGTAGCCAACGATTGGTGAAGTCCGTTATCAACCTCTTGTCCCTATTTTTCTTTCTGTTTTTCTGTTCTATTCTCTTCATTTGCAACATGAATATTAATGGCTGATCTCTTTATACTTTAATAAGCATCAAGTAAAAGTCACATTTGATAATTCCGCAAACAAGACAACAAGTTTATGTATTTCGTATTCTTAACGATCTGATGCTAAAAGTACATTAAACTAACTTGTGATTTATCAGTAATACCTTCGTTTTTGGATCAGGTTATTATCTCTGTAAGCCTTACCTAAATGGCCTAAATGTTGTTATTATCTGATAATTCCATGTCATTTGATGATGAAGCCATAGTGTAGGAATTAAGAGCATTGACCCTAATTCAAGTGAGAAATAGCTTGTCTTGATATTGCCCAAAGAAAGCCACTCTCCTGCATATATTTGTACCACTCAAGCCCAACCTTGAGGTTTAAAAATATCATAAATTGTGAAAAGGTTACATTTTGATGAATTTATTGTGATCTATATAATGTATTTATGGTAAATTATTAAAATAACATATTTTCAAAATTAAAATGGTAACACATGTAGAAATTTGCTTTCAAAATAGAGTTGAGTGGCATATAACTAGTGGTTCTCTATTTGTGACAATTAGGTGAGATGAGGATGAGGAGATTCTCCCATTTTATATAATTTATATCCTGGTTTACTTTAAAAAAGATGCTTGAAACTTTGTAGATTTTCAACTTTCTAGTGCTTAGAGTATGTATTGTGAATTTAATATTCACAAGGAAGTTGGTGTTATGGAATTTTAACACTAGTTTTTATAGTTACATTCTTTCACATGTATTAATTGAATGGTTACACTAAATATCTTCTTTCAAATACAATGTTAAGGTTTACATACTAGGTGCAAAAGGGAATGCTTAAATTTGAAGGGTGTATTATATGATTTTATTAAAATTTAGGGTGTTTGTTAGTAAATTAGTCATGTATATAATGAAATAAACATTTCTTATATGTGTGGATGATCGAAATATAAAATATTTCCATTCAATAGTATCTTTTGTTTATAATTTTTTTTAAACATAAAGTTGATTTATTAATTTATATAAAGCATAAATTGAAGTTTTATAAATATTTTATTTAAAAACCAAAAATAACATCAAATTTCAACATTAAAGCAATACATTAAAAAACTAAATCAAATTTTTATGTGTCTTCACATTCTTCTCTCATGGATTAGTGTAGGACCCATATTTTTCACTTATGTTTCCTTTCAATCATATAATCATGAAATTAAATTTTCAATAATCATTTACAAATTATATATAGACACATACATACATACTAGAAAATCATAAATTTTAGTTTTTTAGAAGGGAATAATTTAGAAGTGAGGGAATCTTACTCCATCATAAGACAATTCTAATTTTTTTCTTTGGATGTAATATTCAAGAATGAACAAAATTAAGACTTTTGTTTTTCACGATTTTATTTAAAATATAGTAATGTTTAGAAATTGTTAATTTATGTATTTAACTCCTATTTCTCTAAACTTAGACATTTGAATCACAATATGGACTTAAATCATGTTCCAAAAGTGTGATTATAGGTTTTTTAAAATGTGATTATTGGTTTCTAAAAGTATGATTATTGGTTTTAAAAAAATGTAATTATCAATTTCCTATGAGTACACATGTCTCTCATAATTTTGTTATTTCCTTTGGTTATTTATTATCCATGTTTAATTTCAATGATTGCTTGAAGGAAACCTCCCTGTTTGGTTTCAAGAAGGATACCTATCCTTTTCATGTTAAAACTAATGTGGAAGCCTCTTATCTTGAGAAAGTGGTTTATTTATTTCATGATGTTTTTAAATAACATACACACCTTACCAACAAAAACTATTATAAGTTCCAACATTATTTGGGGATTCCTGACCTAGTCTATCATCCCAACCACTTAACATTTTCTAGAATTAGTGTCCATGTGTGATGTATCACACAACCCTTCCAAACAAGCCATAATATTGAAGGATGGTTCTGAGGTTATTCTATGTATAAAATTTTAAAGTAAATAAAAAATATTTATATGATCGAGAAAAATATTTTAATATGACATTGTAATCCACTTGTCCAAGGAGTCCATGCGAGGCTATTTGCATGACTGGAGATTTCTGAGAGCACTTATGAGTTCTCCAACTGACAAATCAACTCTCACAACCACTATCCCATTTTGAAAGTAACATTCATTAAAATTTACATGGTGTTAAAAATTTCATTTCTATGACGACTTGTTATTGTCAGAGACCATATTGAACAATATGACATAGTAGTCTAATTATCCAAGGAGTCCATGCAAGGATATCATTTTTTCATGAATTATGATCTTACCTCGCGGCCTCTATAATTTTACGAATCTCTTTGCATGACTTAAGCTTTGTGACAACATTGATGGGTGCTCCAAAAGATAATGCATCTTTGTCTAGGCTCCAACCGACAACGCAACTCTGTGTAGGGTCAAAGTTGGGAGAGACACATGTGTATTATCATTAATATTTATGATCATATTGGATTCCATATGTCTTGAATTATTTACCACTTTTGCAAATCCATAGAATTCTAGTGACCAAGTGTTCATTGCGGTCCCAAATACCTACAACAATTAAAGACTAGGCATTGAATATACCAATCCCGATAAATATGCTACTAGAACTATGTGTAGTTTCTAAGACATTGTATTTGCATTCGTCTCATTTGGGAAATCCGACCAAACAAGATGACCGAAGTCCTGATTGGCATTTTAGACCCCCTTCGTGTCGGGATCTTTTTTAGATATGTCTGAACCCACTTTGTAAGAATGGTTCAATACATTTTATCAAAATTCTTCAAGTATCCTACAATTCATCATTAAAGTAAACTAATTAATTAAAAAAGTTGTGAAAAAAAGGCATCATGATCATGTCGTGATGACAAGGATCCCATATAACCTTATCCTCAAGAGTATTAGAGACGCGATAAATATCCACGGATAGATTGACAAAATCAAAGCTACCTTCTCCTACAATTTTCTACACACTAAACACAAGTTATTCTCTAAATTTCTATGGATAGTTTCTCCATATCCTACTAATTATTGTTGATTTACACATAACTACGAACCTACTGAAATAAAACACCAATAACAATGATTTATGTTCTTGGAAACAAATATACGACAAAGGAGAGAAATTAGGCTTCATATCCATATAGAGATATTGTTTAGGTGTATTGGACAATTGATGGTGTCAAGCAAGGATGTAGGATGTTTTTGAGCTGAGATATCATTGTGCCTTCACATTTTTCAATTTTTCTCCATTGGAATTCTTTAGCTTAGTAGAAAAAATACAACTCTTATGCATATTATACCCTACAAAAAACAAAAATTATTTATTTGCAACATGATGCCTGTGCACAATGTTGTAGTAGCTGTCATATGGCCAAACATAGAATCACGAAAAACAACTCTCAAATGAGGTTATAACATATGTGTGTTATGTTTATGTCAAGCTTGTTGGCTGACCACTTCACACGGTGGGGAATGATAACACAGATGAGCAGGAGGAAAGATTGGATTATCTCCAATATGATCACTAATATCCAACTGGATGTGACTTTGTGGATGGGGGAACCATTATGAATATTCTTGAGCACTCGAATAACCAGTTGGGAGTCTCCGTCAATGATGAGCATATGATAGTTTTCTCTCTCGGAAATGATGAAGCCTGCTTCCAATCCATGTAATTGAGTCACATTGTTGCTATCGTTACCAATAAAAGAGACATATATTCTCACAATGTTCCCTAAGTTGTTTTGAAAAATGCCTCCATAGCTAGCTAGTCTTAGGTTTCCT
>JASDQU010736390.1:2744-13136 GCA_032191745.1 Picea mariana | reverse complement strand
AAGGATAGAGAGTTCAAATCTCTCTTGATATTGGAGGATTGTATCTTCCTCTTGGAGGTTTATCCCTCCCTTTACATTTGGAAGCTGTAGCTACCTTTGGAAGTCATTACTTCCCTTGAACAAAAACTATTGATTATTTCTCATATATTGTGCATGGTGTATTGTGGTGTATTGATGTACTCTTATACTATTGTTCATTACTCATTGGATATAATTGAATGGTTTAAGTATAAGTTGAAAAAGGTTTTTAAATTGTACTTGACACTGATTCACCCCCCTCTCAGTATCAACATAGTCAACTAGTCGTTAACACCGACCAATGAGGTAGGCAAAGTTTTCTTCGCTATTGCCACAAACTTTTGTGGCAATAGCCACGGAAATCCTGACTAGGTTAAAATAACTCATTCGTGGATATTACGACGAAATTTCGTGGCAATATTGACAAAAATCTTGCCCTGTTTAAAAAAAAAGATGAAAATAATGGAAACGTGAAAAACTTTCATGGAATAATCAGCCCATATGTACTAGTGTGTGAAATGCTCACAATTCGAGAGTGCAATCATTCAATCCATAAACAAGATTTCATTTTTTCAAGGCTGAAAGGCCCTTCTCACCTATATGGTGGTATCTTTGGTGCGATATTATTCTCTTCTTTGTGCATAACTTGATTTGCAAGAGATTGTTTAGGTACCCAAAAAACATGACCATATAATGGTTTTAATTGTGAACATGTAGCTCCTATAGATATGTTCACTATAGAAATCAAAGAACGATTACACTCAATAGTGCATGCAGTAAGCTAGGACAAAGTTCCCACACAAACACCCTTAAAAATTACCATATCTCCTTATTAGTATATTTAGAAGCATAACCAAAACCTCATTCATGGATTTAAAAGCACAATGTCTCACCTCCTTTAAATGTAAAGAAGCCATAACCTCATGAAGCAACAATGTATTTACAATGCTTCCAATGTTAATATTAAACATTTATTGTAGTAATCACTAAATATAAAAATTATGAATAAAAAAATGTTCTCATATTACAATATAATATACCAATTGAATGACTAACCATAAAATCATACATAAATTTATTAATATAAATAAAGTGAAATCATAGTAAACTAAGTCATTAAATTACATATAGAACTTTCTCATTGATTATTTATTTATTAAATTATTATTAATTATAATATCAAATCAATTAACCGTTGAGACAAATTTCGTTCACTACCTATAAATATTTAGCGTGGATAAATCAGGAAATCTATATCTATAAATCAGGAAATCAGGAACCGGTTGCAATTTTAATGAGGCGGGACTCGGCAGCTGCGCCACTGGTGACTGCAGTGGGCAGCTGCAATGTAAAGTCGGGGGCGCCATCCCGATCTCATCGATCGGATACCAGCTCTACGGGATAAAATAACTCGGACTACCACTATGTGTCCCTCGCCGAAGGCTTTAATCTGCCCATGTCTGTGGGTCCATTGACTCCCAGGACATAGTCCAAATGCAACCCTGTGGCCTGCAAGAAAGACATAAACGATGTTTGCCCGCGAGAGTTAAAGGTGAACGGAGGTGTCCATAGCGCCTGTGGGGATTTTCCTTCTAACGATCTCTACTGCTGCAACGGTGATTACGCTCAACAGTTCCCTGCCAACAACTACTTCAAGTTTTTCAAGGGCCAATGCCCCGAAAACATAGCTTATGGATTTGACAATCAGCACTTCCAACAACTACTCCAAGTTTTTCAACGGCCAATGCCCAGAAAACATAGCTTATGGATTTGACAATCAACAACCAGATATCTACTGCCCTAACAGTACAGACTATAAAGTGCTCTTCTGCCCTGGAATCTCTGTGTCTCTATTTTGGTGAAATGGATTATGAGTAAATAAATGAGATTTATAGTATAATTGGTCGATCGTATTATGTTAATGTATAACCTCCTCCTTTTATTATTATTAGTAATAGGGTTTTCTGTCCTTGATTCATTTTTTTTGTTTGATTGCATAATATGGTACCTGAAATCTCGTTATGAGAGTTAATTTTGCATATTATTTAATAGATAAAGAAATTGGTTCAATTTTACAAGCACATCAAATTGGTGTATGAGACCCCTTTGTTTGTGGGATAAGGGACTTCCTAGCGATTTGACTGGTAAAGTTTACGAAGGTATACATACCTTACTCCATCTGGATTTGAACCTATAACTTCTTAAAAAGAAACACATATTCTTAACTATTAGACTTATTCATACTGTATAATGTATTTATATTTCAAAATTAAAATATATAACCTAATGTTATAATAATATATCATATTTAAATTATATAAATTTATAAAATAAATGTCAAGTTGTATTATGTATTTAAATATAAAATTTAAAATATATAATATAATGTTATAATAATATATCATATTTAAATTATATAATTTCATAAAATAAATGTCAAGTTAAGTTGTATAATGTATTTATATATTAAATTTAAAATATATAATATAATGTTATAATAATATATCATATTTAAATTATATAATTTCATAAAATAAATGTAAGTTAAGTTGTATAATGTATTTATATATCAAATTTAAAATATATAATATGATGTTGTAATAATATATCATATTTAAAATGTATTAGTTCATAAAATAATAATAATGTAAGTTCATTAAAAAAAACTAAATTATGATAAATAATTTATTTATTTTGATATTTGAATTTTTATAAATAATTTGATAAATACAAGAACTGGTCATTTAGATCTTTGAATGCCAATCTCCTAGTATTTCTCAAAGTTGTTTTTTAGGCCATGCTATATTACTTATTTTCGGTTTTAGGGGCATCTAAAGCAATCCTCAAGGCTGTCAAGAATTTTCAAAGGACTTTTCTTTTGGGAGGAACTCATAAGGAGAAGAAATGGGCACTCATTGCATTTAAGAAACTCTACCTCCCCAAGCTCAAAGGAGAGCTTGGTGTTGAAGATCCAGAAACCTTTAGCTCACTATTGGGAAACAAAACATGTTGGAGAGGGCTTACTGCCAAAAACAAACACACCCTTGGCATATCTTTGGCACAAGAAATACTTCCCACAAGTGGAGCATCATAATCTCATCAGACTCAAAGGCTACATCGTGGGATCACTTATATGGAATTTTGCTTGGGCTAACAAGCACCTCATTTACAATCGCTACTTTTGGGAAATGAGAGAAGGAAAATCAACACTTTTCTGGGAAGACTCCTGGAAACAACTTCCCCCTCCCACACAACTTACAGCTGAAAGAGTTCATGACAACCCATAACCGTCTCTGGATTCACAAATATTGGCTTCCTCCAACCCCTAAGGATACATGGAGAACTTGGCTCCCCAATGATCAATGGCCTCTCAACATCCCCCCTTCCATCAGGGATCCATTTTGAAAAGAGCTAACTCACAAGAAAATTTGAATTCAAGAAGGCCTGGACAAGCTGAGATGGGCTTATCAACGGAAAGGAGGTTTCTATATCAAGAGTCATATCATTTAGCAACCAAGGATGACCAAAATCAAATCAAGGACATCTAGACCAAGATCTAGGCACAAAAGCTATGGCCAAAGGTCTCCTTCTTCCTTTGGCTCCTCAGCCGAGGAAAAATCCTCAATTGGGAGAACATTCCTAAATGAGGATTGCAAGGCCCAAATTTGTGTCATCTTTGCAAACAAGATCCCCGGTATATGGAACACATGCTCAATACTTGTCCCATCACTTCAGAAATCTGGGACAACTCTACTCTTCTTTTCAGGACTATAGATTGCAATCGGGATAGTCGCATCCACACCTCATCGCATTGGCAATGAGATGCCTTCATTAACCCCCATTGTTAATCGGGCCTAGATTCTTCTTCTAGTGTTCCTCCTCTGGGAAGTATGGAAAGAACACAATTGGTGCATCTTCTTGGACAACTCTCAACATCCTCACTTAATATGGGAAAAAAAATGACATCAAGGAAACCATCCAAGAAGAACCTTGGTCCTCTCAGAACTGGCAAGGCAACCCCGAGGACCTATGCATTATTCAGGAGTTGAATCTCTCTCCCCCCTCCTACCCCTACGCCCAACTCCCCTTCACTCAATGTCTCTCCTCCCACTTCTTGGGCCCCTCCCCTACTCGGCTTACTGAAACTTAACATCAATTGTGCATCCAAAGGAAACCTAAGACTAGCTAGCTATGGAGGCATTTTTCAAAACAACTTAGGGAACATTGTGAGAATATATGCCTCTTTTATTGGTAACGATAGCAACAATGTGACTCAATTACATGGATTGGAAGCAGGCTTCATCATTTCCGAGAGAGAAAACTATCATATGCTCATCATTGACAGAGACTCCCAACTGGTTATTCGAGTGCTCAAGAATATTTAGAATGGTTCCCCCAACCACAAAGTCGCGTCCAGTTGGATATTAGTGATCATAGTGGAGATAATCCAATCTTTCCTCCTGCTCATCCGTGTTATCATTCCCCACTGCGTGAAGTGGTCATCCAATAAGCTTGACATAAACATAACACACATATGCTATAACCTCATTTGAGAGTTTTTTTTCATGATTCTATGTTTGGCCATATGGTAGCTACTACAACATTGTGCACAGGCATCATGTTGCAAATAAATAATGTTTGTTTATTGTAGGGTATAATATGCATAAGAGTTGTATTTTTTCTACTAAGCTAAAGAATTCCAATGGAGAAAAATTGAAAAATGTGAAGGCACAATGATATCTCAGCTCAAAAACATCCCACATCCTTGCTTGACACCATCAATTGTCCAATACACCTAAACAATATCTCTATATGGATATGACGTCTAATTTCTCTCCTCTGTCGTATATTTATTTCCAAGAACATAAATCATTGTTATTGGTGTTTTATTTCAGTAGGTTCATAATTATGTGTAAATCAACAATAATTAGTAGGATATGGAGAAACTATCCATAGAAATTTAGAGAATAACTTGTGTTTAGTGTGTAGAAAATTGTAGGAGAAGGTAGCTTTGGTTTTGTCAATCTATCCATGGATATTTAGCACGTCTCTAATACTCCCGAGGATAAGGTTATATGGGATCTTTGTCATCACGGCATGATCATGATTCATTTTTTTCACAACTTTCTTAATTAATTAGTTTACTTTAATGATGAATTTTAGGATACTTAAAGAATTTTGATAAAATGTATTGAACCATTCTTACAAAGTGGGTGTAGACATATCCAAACAAGATCCCGACATGAAAGGGGTCTAAAATGCCAATCAGGACTTCGATCATCTTGTTTGGTCGGATTTCCCAAATGAGACGAATGCAAATACAATGTCTTTGAAACTACACATAGTTCTAGTAGCATATTTGTCGGGATTGGTATATTCAGTGCCTAGTCTTTAATTGTTGTAGGTATTTGGGACCGCAATGAACACTTGGTCACTAGAATTGTATGGATTTGCAAAAGTGGTAAATAATTCAAGACATATGGAATCCAATATGATCATAAATATTAACGATAATACACATGTGTCTCTCCCAACTTCGACCCTACATAGAGTTGCGTTGTCGGTTGGAGCCTAGACAAAGATGCATTATCTTTTGGAGCACCCATCAATGTTGTCACAAAGCTTGAGTCATGCAAAGAGATTCGTAAAATTATAGAGACCGCGAGGTAAGATCATAATTCATGAAAAAATGATATCCTTGCATGGACTCCTTGGATAATTAGACTACTATGTCATATTGTTCAATATCGTCTCTGAAAATAACAAGTTGTCATAGAAATGAAATTTTAAACGCCATGTAAATTTTAATGAATGTTACTTTCAAAATGGGATAGTGGTTGTGAGAGTTGATTTGTCATTTGGAGAACTCATAAGTGCTCTCATAAACCTCCAGTCATGCAAATAGCCTCGCATGGACTCCTTGGACAAGTGGATTACAATGTCATATTAAAATATTTTTCTCGATCATATAAATATTTTTTATTTACATTAAAATTTTATACATAGAATAACCTCAGAACCATCATTCAATATTATGGCTTGTTTGGAAGGGTTGTGTGATACATCACACATGGACACTAATTCTAGAAAATGTTAAGTGGTTAGGATGATAGACTAGGTCAGGAATCCCCAAATAATGTTGGAACTTATAATAATTTTTGTTGGTAAGATGTGTATGTTATTTAAAAACATCATAAAATAAATAAACCACTTTCTCAAGATAAGAGGCTTCCACATTAGTTTTAACATGAAAAGGATAGGTATCCTTCTTGAGCAATAATTGAAACCAAACAGGGAGGTTTCCTTCAAGCAATCATTGAAATTAAACATGGATAATAAATAACCAAAGGAAATAACAAAATTATGAGAGACATGTGTACTCATAGGAAATTGATAATTACATTTTTTTTAAACCAATAATCATACTTTTGGAAACCAATAATCACATTTTAAAAAACCTATAATCACACTTTTGGAACATGATTTAAGTCTATATTGTGCTTCAAATGTCTAAGTTTAGAGAAATAGGAGTTAAATACATAAATTAACAATTTCTAAACATTACTATATTTTAAATAAAATGGTAAAAAACAAAAGTCTTCTATAATTTTGTTCATTCTTGAATATTACATCCAAAGAAAAAATTAAAATTATCTTAGGATGGAGTAAAATTCCCTCACTTCTAAATTATTCCCTTCTAAAAAACTAAAATTTATGATTTTCTAGTATGTATGTGTGTGTGTTTATATATAATTTGTAAATGATTATTGAAAATTTAATTTCATGATTATATGATTGAAAGGAAACATAAGTGAAAAATATGGGTCCTACACTAATCCATGAGAGAAGAATGTGAAGACACATAAAAAAATTGGTTTAGTTTTTTAATGTATTGCTTTAATGTTGAAATTTCATGTTATTTTTGTTTTTTAAATAAAATATTTATAAAACTTCAATTTATGCTTTATAAAAATTAATAAATCAACTTTGTGTTTAAAAAAAGTTATAAACAAAAAATACTATTGAATGGAAATATTTTATATTTCGACCATCCACACATATAAGAAATTTTTATTTCATTATATACATGACTAATTTACTAACAAACACCCTAAATTTTAATAAAATCATATAATACACCCTTAAAATTTAAGCATTCCCTTTTGCACCTAGTATGTAAACTTTAACATTGTAGTTGAAAGAAGATATTTAGTGTAACCATTCAATTAATACATGTGGAAGAATGTAACTATAAAAACTAGTGTTAAAATTCCATAACACCAACTTTCTTGTCAATATTAAATTCACAATACATACTCTAAGCACTAGAAAGTTGAAAATCTACAAAGTTTCAAGCATCTTTTTTTAAGTAAACCGGGACATAAATTATATAAAATGGGAGAATCTCCTCATCCTCATCTCACCTAATTGTCACAAAAAGAGAACCACTAGTTATATGCTACTCAACCCTATTTTGAAAGAAAAATTATGCATGTGTTACCATTTTAATTTTGAAAATATGTTATTTTAATAATTTACCATAAATACATTATATAGATCACAATAAATTCATCAAAATGTAACCTTCTCACAATTTATGATATTTTTAAACCTCAAGGTTGGGCTTGAGTGGTACAAATATCTGCAGGAGAGTGGCTTTCTTTGGGCAATATCAAGACAAGCTATTTCTCACTTGAATTAGGGTCGATGCTCTTAATTCCTACACTATGGCTTCATCATCGAATGACATGGAATTATCAGATAATAGAAACATTTAGGCCATTTAGGTAAGGCTTACAGAGATAATAACCTAAGAAACATCCTTGGACATTATGACTTGTTTAGAAGGGTTGTATGATTCAACGCACATGGACATGAATTGTGGAAAATGGTAGGTGGTTAGGATGATACCTTGGGTGAGACCAAATTTTACGGTAGGGATTTTATCAAGGGAATCCCTAAATTTTCCAAATGCATCCTATTGGATATTATAATGGTTTTTCCTAGTAACATGTGGTTTAAAAACATAATCGAATAAGTCAACTAGGTTATCAAGATCAACGGCTTGGGGATTACGTTTAACATGAACATGTTAGGTTCCCCTTAAGTAGTAATTAAAACAAAAAATGAATGATAAACGACCAAAGGAAATAATAAAATTATGAGAGACAACCATACCCATGGGACTCTTTCAGTTTAAAATTATTAGTTGTACTTTTGAACTTCAAGTAATGATTCAATATCATGAAGAGGGTATTAAAATACCTTTTTCGATGATGTCAACATAAATTTTCTTTTCAAAATAAAATTAATTTCTCAAATATCCAATTCTAAAACTATATTGAGTGTATGTTAATGGACAGTTAATCCCTTGGACAATTTTCATCTTCTAGTTGGGTTTATTTTATCCATGTGGACCGAGTGCATCTACTAGATCTTCTATCTTTCGATGGTTTGTCACAAAACCACCTTTGAGGTGGTAAAAAATTTACAAGTGGGTGATGAGCAGTTTAAAAAATGGTTGAATTACACCTGCAATCCACCTATGTCAACTGTATGTCTCAAGGGTGGATCTGACTTGCAGGTATACTTTACCTTGCAAAATCCAAATTCAACTATTAAGCATAAAAAATTTCACGCTGACATCACCTTGGACATGTGGCTCTTTTAGAATGGTCCACGTTGGTACTAATGTGATGGGAATCTAAGACACATGTCACCTAGTGATGGCACAGGCGCACTCCTCGGAGCATGTCCGCTTCCTCAGGACCTTCTCTCGTTCACGGCCTGAAGAACTCCAAGGCTCTTCTATTTACCTATTGGGAAATATATACCCACAGATTCTCTTCTCCTACACGATCCCCCTCCTTGACTTATCGGACGATCGGAACTCGCGGCTTCGCAAGTTCTCCGTTGATCACTGGGCTCTCAAATCTCCGAGACCCGATGGCTTTCGTCAACACTGACTTTCTCTCACCCTATCGGGACTTTTATCCTTATCGCAATTTCGCAACTCGCGATATCAGACACTTCACTTTACCGACTCCTGACTCGCGATATGCCAAAACTTCGACACACACATGAGCTGTCTCTTCGACTCCCCCTTCACTTCTATCGAGATATCGGACTTCGCGGGATCGCGAATCCGGATGTTGATGGATCAGAACTTTCGCTGCGAAAGTCCGATAACTCGCGTCACCTATCCACGTCACCAACTCCTGTGGCCCACACTATTTACGTAACCGTCGGGATATCGTGTATCGCAATATCGCGATTCCTGTTACCAAGTCTTGGATACTTTTCTCACGAGATCCCGATAAGCGATCTCGCGAATAATCCAACGGCCCTCGCTGACTTGGATCAACGACTCTGCCCTTCCTCAGCTTAGAACCTTTTCACACTTGCGCCGTAACCTTCTCGCGCCTCCGTGAGATCCAACGCCCATAGAAATTCGTGAAATCTCTTCAAAGGATTTCAACCGTCCCTTCTTCCTTATGCAATCCAAAAAGTGAAGAAGTGTCTCTCCACAAGACTCGTTCGTCCGCTTGCCAACCTGCGACGCTTCTCTCAGACTTTCCACGGCAGCCTCCCTGCACTTATCCTTCAGTGAATTCAAAGGCCTATTCTTCCTAAGCTGGTTCTCGACTTCTCAAGTCCTGCTGAGAACTCCTTGCACGCACTCCTTGTGGCAACCCTTCAATGACGCTTCCGTGTTGAAGTTTCTTGACTCTGCGCACTCCAACAGCAGTAGTCTTCCAACACTCTGCTCAGAATCGCAACTCTGAGACTTAGCTTGGAATGTGCACTCCTTGCACGGCACTGTGCCTAACTGCACCTGCTGAATGAATGAGAACAAAAGCTGACTCTAATTGAACCCTTCTGTCAACGCACTCCTTGCGGACAATTCAACTGCACTCCTTGCAGGAATCCTCTGGCTCAATTAGAGAAATCATTGAAACTCATTCACTCACCCTCTCAAACTTCAATTCAACCATGAAATCACATACACAGCATATAAAAGCAAATGTATGATAGAAAGCAAACATCCATGAGCATAACATCAATACACAGATAAACAACACAAACCATGAATTTGAATCAAGCTTTATTCTATTAATTCAAATGCCTATACATGGGTGTTCTTCATATACAGCTCTCTGCTTGCTCTCCTCTTCTTGCTCCTTCTCTCTATGTTACAATGATACAATGAGGGTGTCTATATCTATTTTCCCTCTTGGACTCTAAGCTATCAAATCTAGAATTAAATCCTATCTACCAGCATTAACTAAATTAAATGCCGACTATCTACTAAAGGACGAGAGCTATCCACTCAAGGTCCATTTACAATATACAAAGGCGCCTCCTCTTAAATGA
>JASDQU010736389.1:159660-181667 GCA_032191745.1 Picea mariana | reverse complement strand
AACCAAGGGAAGTATGCAGTTGAAATACTAAAGAGATTTGACATGTTGGAATGTAAAGCCATGATCACACCCATGGAAACGAATTTGAAGCTCATGGTTGATATGTTGTCAAAGTTGGTTGATGCTACTTTATAAAAACAGATTATTCGATCGTTGATGTATCTAATGAATACTTGGCCAGAGATATGCTTTGTTGTGAGCACCTTGAGTCAGTATCTGGTGGAGCCCAGACGTGTTCACCTTGTAGTTGCAAAGCATGTGATGAGATACCTTAAGGGTACATTGGATTATGGTGCCTGTTATACTGGAGATCATGACTGCAGACTATATGGCGATACTAATTCAAATTGGGTTGGAAGTGCTTCAGACAGAAAGCGCACTTCAGGATGTTTCAGTTTGGGGTCACCCATGACTTCATGGCAAAGCAGGAAGCAATCCAGTATTGCTCTCAGCACGGCAGAAGCGAAGTACATTGCAGCATGTTCCGCCAATTGTGAATCCATATGGCTTCGAAAGTTGTTGACAGGTCTGTTCAAACTGGAGATGGAAGCCACCGTGATTCTATATGATAACCAGAGTTGTATAAAGATGACAAAGAACCCAATGTTTCATGATAAGTAGAAGCACATAGAGATCCAGTACCACTACATTCGTTATATGGTGTTGAGGGGAGTTGTAAAGCTCCAATATGTTGGCACAGATGAGCAGGTTGCAAATGTGTTGACCAAACCTTTGTCTCGTGTGAAGTTTGAGTACTTCTGAGACAAGCTTGGTGTAGTCTGAAAGGACCTCCCTCGAAAGGGGGAATGATACTGATGATACTATGGTATCCTAACTGACAGCAAGTAGCTCAGTGAGAATTTTATATCTTAGGTGATTGATCATCCTTGCGCAGATCCCGAAGGTACAATAAGGGCGGTCTGTCAGAGTACCTGTGCTTGTATATGATTATATCCTAGGGAATCTTATGATTCTTGGGCAGATCTTGAAGGTCCGGTAAGGACAGTCTGTCAAAGTACCACATGGTAGCTCCATCAGTGTTTTATATCCTAGGGAATTTCATATTCCTACAACAATGATAAAACTTGGTGGAGGGTAGATGCCCATATATTCCTCCAAGGATCTAGCCAATAACAAGCATGGAACAAGAAAGAAGAGCTAACAAAATGCATATTTTTCCTTACCAATTCCAAGAGCACGCAAGACAAAACCCTAGTTACCAAGAATTTTCATCACCATACCAAGAGAAAGAGGCTCCAAGAGATAGCACACCACTTCACTCCACAAGACAATCATTAACCATACCATAAGAGAGAGAGAGAGAGAATGATATTGCCCAAGAGGGGCGCAAATTTCAGCCAAGTAGCTCTTCTCATGTGAGAGAGTTATGATAAAATGAAATGAAAATGATTCTTATTTATACAAAACTCCTAAAAAGTGTTTGTCCACATAAATTAGGGTAAACCACAAAATAAGGGAGCCATTCCCTTTTTATTTTGCCCCTTTACAAAGTAATTTCAAATTTAAATTTAAAAATGCACATAAGAAACCCAAAAAGATGACGTCAACCCTCTCTAGGGTGATGTTTTGACACTTTAGCAAGTCGTTGAACAAAGGGCGGAGGTCGTTGGGGCTCCTAAGGCTCCTTCTTCATGTGCTAGGCTCATCTCTGTGATGTAAAATGTCTTTCTCCTCCAAAAATGCCAAGCACCCATCAAAACAACACCATCACCACCCAAACCCTATCTAAAGGGTGACATCAAGCCCTCCAAAGTGACATTTTAGCCTCCAAAGGCAAATCGTTGGGCTTGCAAGGGCTAGGTGAGATCCTCCAAGGTCTCTTCCTTTGCCTCCAAAGGCAATGTTCCTCTCCTGTACTGCCCCAAGGTCTGGGCTATGGCATCCAATCGGTGGGCTTCCAGCCCCAATGAAGGCCCAAGTTGGGCTTGTTCCTCCAAAATGTCCATCAAGAAGGTCCTGCAAAGACAGACAAGTACGCCCTCCAAGGATCTCAAGTCAAAGCAACATGGCAAGTGAAATCACATTTAATATAAGAGCCATTAAAGCATGTACATCAAAAACTACCTCATCAAATTAAATAGGTGCTCAAAGACCCTATGCAATTTGCCAAGTTTAGGTATGGGAGGGTTGACAAAGTGATCTATTGGGTGAATCGGTACTTAAGTCAAGGAGTGTATCCTAGGTGGAAACCTCTCTAAGTCATGTGAAGAAGATGAAGTGGATGGGGGGTAAGATTTTTGGGCATGGGGTTCATGACATACAAGGGTTTGAATTGTCTCATTTATGGGTGCCTTTGTAGAGGGTGTTATGCACCTTCGTTTTCAATGCATCATTTTTCCAAGCCCATTTATTGCCATTTGTTGTTTACAATGTTTCCAGGTTGAAATCAAGGTGGGGCTTCTACCTAAGCATGAAAAACATTGCCCACCTTGACTCTACCCTCGTCACACTATGCTTCCCCAAGTTGAAGACAATGTGTGGGACTTCTACCTAAGCATGAAAAACATTGCCCACACACTCTCTACCTTGGTTGGAAATTTTATGTTGTTATTTTTCACAGATCCCATCAGTTTCTTACTAGAAACATTTCATTGTCCTCGAGAAACCTGGGCGAGCATCTAGAAGGTTTATGATTGGCTTTTATCTTTTGCAAGCTACAAACCTTTGGGCCTTCAGCCCCTTCTTCCAATGAAATGAGGTGCAATCCCTTCTTAGGTCAATACACTCGAAAATCTCAAAAGATAAGGGGACGAAGCAGGGAAGAAGTGTGAAAAGTGGTAAGTATGATCAGGAACGACACGATGACTCGTCAAGGAGACCTCCTAATAGCAAACCCATCCCTAAGGGTGACCACTTACTAGGGCGCAATGTCAACCACCAAGGTGAAACAAGGCAAAAAGCATAACTTCCAAGCAAACATTCTATAATCAATAGCGGCTTTAAATGCAACATACTTAAATGCCTGAAATATTAAAGTGACACTTACCACAATACCTGACTTGTACCTCATGGACCAAGACCCATCGTCTTCCTAAAGCAAGTTGATGTGGTTGATGCCATCGTCACGAATCCAGGAAATGTGGTGGTGAAGCGGGTCTCTGTCTGTGCATGTGGACGTTGTCGGTCATCTGTCTCTTGGTACTCCATGTCTGCAACCTGAGGGCCTCGAGACATCATCTCCTTAGTTATCCCTAGAAAATGGGGATAACATCTCTCTCCTACTCGGGGACATGTACTCGTCGTAGAGTGTGTGAGAACCTCAGCATCTCCTAGTCAGACCTGTGCCTACACTGAAACATAAAAACATAAAATCTAGGGTGATTCACTCACTCTTTGCTCATATCATCAAAAATCCAAAATTTCAAATGACAAATAATCTAGAAAAGAAAATTTTGTACTTTTCATATAATATGATGAAAGAGAAGCATGTAAATAATAAAATACAATTAGAGCAAAATGAAATGTAGCTAAACTACCATGAGCAATCAAGATGCAAAATGCAAGAAAGTAATATGACCTACCTACTTACCTGGGCCCCTGAGGCCCTAAAGATTAGGTCCTGAAATGTCGGAGGAAATCATCCAACCAGTGCAACCACATGTTCATCATTTCATCAAGGTATCTCCCCCTGTGCTTAATCATGTAATACAATAAAGATAAGTTAAGCACAAAATAACCATGAGCATAAATACACATAATCAATCATGAAATGAAACTCCTGGAGGAGGGAGGAGATCCTGTGGGAAAGAGAAATTGCAAACCTAATCATTCAGGAAATCCTACCTGGAACGATAGCCACAAGCTCGATCAATCCATCTCTGAATAGGGCTACCATATATAGATGATGTCTTGTCTTCGTCTTCCTTTAGTACATCATCGCTTCATGAAAACTGAGATGAGATGAGAGATCCCAAGAAGACCCTAAAGCTTCCTGGAGAAGGAGAGGTTAGATAAGGGACAACCTTGGGTCTAGAGAAAGAGTCCTCCCCAAAACCCCAAGTGTGTCATTTCTTTATCCACAAACCCCTGCAAAAAGCCCCGAGATGAAAATATTGTTGTTTTGTAGAGTGAGTCCAGATCTGAGCATGATGGCAGATGGAAATTCTCACGGCATAATGAATTTGAGTCCTCAAAAGGATACACATCACCAGTCTCAAAGTATGATGGAAAATCGTTATGAGCACACTGCAACAAGTCTTCCTTCAAACAATGAAATAAATTCGTGACCATATCATCATCGAGTGGCCAAGAGTCTGAATCATATGTAGGTGAGGACCAATTTCTTGGAGATGATAACTCCATCCCTTTTGCACGAGAACCACCCTCGATGTCATAAATGGGGTCTCTATCAAATATGAAACGACCAACATACCATCTACGTCTCTGAGTCTGTATGAAAGTGTCTATATGCTCATCAAAGTGTTCATCAACCATGTCTGAGAGGTCCCCCATGGAACTATCTGTGTCCTTTGGACTAATCACTTATTCATCTTTATGTGCAGGAGGAAAGCAAGGCTAAGCAACTTCATCTTCGTCAAGCAAGAGAATGGGCACTGATGTCTCATCTGGATTCTCAGCATGCGGCACTTCATCAGAATTCTTTTTTTCATGGGCATGCCCCTCCATCACCTCTTCATCACAAGGGGCTTGATCCTTAATGCAGAGCGCTTTGTTTGTTTCTTCCATAAAGGAAAACTCTCGTTCTTCTCGTCATTGCAGAATTGCTCTTCGACAAGTGATGTTTGGTCAAGATTTTGTACTTCCTTGGAGTCTTCCTCTTTGTAGAAATGTTCTTTAGAGGGAAAAGCCCTTAAATGCTCAATCAAATCCAAAGAAAACATCCTTTCCTGAAAAGCATCCTCAAGATCACGAGTAGTATCTTTAAATTGTTGAGACTTCGGTCCATAGCTCTTGAGAAATTCTCGGATAAAGATGATTAATTCCTCTAAGATGCAAGTATGCTTGACCAACACTCTTTGTTTCTCATTTAGGGATAGCAAGAACGATTGTGTCAAAAAATCCTTCTGGGTTATTTGATACCAACGAATGAATTCGAAAAACTCGCCAACATGTGTAATGGCTGAACATGGATTACCATCAAATTTTTGGAYATCATCCCATGCTTTCAGCAAGTATTTAGCATATACCTCCATGGTTAAGAAGATGGAAAGGATAATCGGRGAAAGGTGGATTCTTGGCTTGCGAGGTCGCCAGATGATCCTAGAAAGTTCATCAAGGAAAAGGGGAGAGGGAACTTCCTTCATGTGGAGTCGTCGGGCAAACTAGGGAAAGAATTTGGGATAGCTTGCCAAAGTGTCGTTACGACTCAAAAGAGGATTCAAAATCCTCCCCGGCAACGGCGCCAAAATGTTATCGCACAAACTGTAGGTTGGAAAAATCCTGACCCAATCCACAAGATGACGAAAACTACAAGAGAGTCTACCCACTGTCACCTTAGATAAACCCTCCCCTTGCTTTAGTGAAGGAAAAATCCTACACAAGGGGGGAATCTCAGGTGACCCTAGGGGAAAATGAGATGGAAAATGGAGTACCTACAGAAGATAGTTATACCTACCTGAGACAAGAGAAAGACAAGTATACAAGCCTAATATTTCAATCGAAAAGCAAGTGAAGGTTGTTGTCCTAAATTACAGCAGTAAACAAATGTATATATCAGCGATGAAATCAATTAATTACTGCAGAAATAACCATCAAAATTGTCAAATAATCATTGGAGAATGAAGCACTAAACCAATAGATAACTTTCCAATATTAGAGCACAAACTTTGATAGTGAAAGAGGGTTGTTAGATAGTGTTTTAAGAGAATAGTTGTAACAGCCAAATGGCTGTAGAAAAGATTTACTACAGCAGCAAGTTTCAACCACAAAAATAAGCAAGTAATCCGACAAAAAGTTAACCAATAAGTAGTAGAATGACAATAGTGGCTTACAAGCAAATTTCCACGGTTGAAATGCAAGTAAAAGTAAGAAATCGAGTATGTTTTGTTGTAGCCCTAATGGTTGTAGCTTTTAATTGATTACAACTCAAGAACTACTAGGCTAATCAAAACGCCCTAGTGGCTTTGGCAAGTTTAAGACACCAAGAACAGTTTCCAACTTGAACAAGATCAATATCTCTCAAAATCACATTTACCAATGCAAGTAATTTATTTCTCCAATGCAATAAATGATTAGTACCTTGCCAAATGGGTTATGGAGTCTTTCTTGTCAGCCCTTTTACTCCCTTGAGCAAGTAACCCTAACAAGGTAAAGTCTAGCAGGGCATAAACCATTTTACTCCTCCTAGCAACCTCTGCAGTAGCCTTTTCAACCAACAACAATGATAAAACTTGGTGGAGGATATATGCCTTTATATTCCTTCAAAGATCTAGCCAATAACAAGCATGGAACAAGAAAGAAGAGCTGACAAAATGCAGATTTTTCCTTACCAATTCCAAGAGCATGCAAGACAAAACCCTTGTTACCAAGAATTTTCATCATCATACCAAGAGAAAGAGCCTCCAAGAGATAGCGCACCACTTCACTCCACAAGACAATGATTAACCATAGCATAAGAGAGAGAGAGAGAGAGAGAATCAGGTTTCCCAAGAGGGGCAAAAATTTCAGCCAAGTAGCTCTTCTCATGTGCGAGAGCTATGATAAAATGAAATGAAAATGATTCTTATTTATATAAAACTCCTAAAGAGTGTTTGTCCACATAAATTAGGGTAAACCACAAAATAAGGGAGCCATTCCCCCTTTATTTTGCCCATTTACAAAGTAATTTTAAATTTAATTTTAAAAATGCACATAAGAAACCCTAAAAGTTGACATCAACCCTCTCTAGGGTGACGTTTTGACACTTTAGCAAATCGTTGAGCAAAGGGAGGAGGTTGTTGGGCCTCCTAAGGCTCCTTCTTCATGCGCTAGGCTCATCTCTATGATGCAAAAGGTCCTCCTCCTCCAAAAACGCCAAGTGTCCATCAAAACAACATCATCACCACCCAAACCCTAGCCCTAGGGTCACGTCAAGCCATCCAAAGTGACGTTTTAGCCTCCAAAGGCAAATTGTTGGGCTTACAAGGACTAGGTGAGATCCTCCAAGGTCTCTTCCTTTGCCTCCAAAGGCAACGTTCTTCGACTACATTGCCCCAAGGTTCGGGCTATTGCATCCAACCTGTGGGATTCCTGCCCTAATGAAGGCCCAAGCTTGGATTGTTCCCCCAGAATGTCCATCAACAAGGTCCTGCATAGACAGACAAATATGCCCTCCAAGGATCTCAAGTCAAAGCATCATGGCAAGTGAAATCACATTTAATATAAGAGCCCTTCATGCATGTACATCAAAAACTACCTCATCAAATTAAATAGGTGCTCAAAGACCCTATGCAATTTGCCAAGTTTAGGTATGGGAGGCTTGACAAGGTGACCTATTGGGTGAATCAGTCCTTAAGTCAAGGAGTGTTTCCTAGGTGGAAACCTCTCTAAGTCATGTGGAGAAGATGAAGTGGATGGGGGGTAAGACTTTTGGCCATGGGGTACCTAATGGAGCAAGACCCATCTTCTTCCGGAAGCAAGTTGATGTGGTTGATGCCATTGTCACGAATCCAGGAAATGCGGTGGTGAAGCGGGTCTCTGTTTGTGCATGTAGATGTTGTCAGTCATCTGTCTCTCAGTACTCCGTGTCTACAGTTCAAGGGCCTCGAGACATCATCTCCTTAGTTATCCCTATTAAATGGGGATAACACACCCCATTGGTGTCCCCCATCTTAGCAATCGACCTGGTCAAAGACCCCCTGAATTCTTATTAGACTTCCTCAATTACCCTCCACAAATCCTCTTTGAAACACAAATCCTCTTTGAAATACTTCCAGTGATGCTCTTGAAATGGCCAGCCATTGGTGATTAATGATTCACCACCTTGTACTGTCTTCTTAGGTCAGAAGGCCATCTCTTCAAAGTTCAAGATAGTACCGGCATGCTAAAATACACAATATTCTGAGTAATCTTTGAATTCACTCAAAAAGCACTCAAATGTGGGCTGTGGAAACCCCACCATTATTGCCCAGCAAATCCTTGACACTCAATTGAGTGACCTTTAGCTTGTTATAGTATATATTGGGCCACACATCCTGGCTGCTAACACTTTCCCACGTCAACCTCTCCAAAGCATTAAAACACCAATCTCCAGGTGTGAGTTATGTTACTTTTCTCTGTAGCAAGGATTTCTCTCCAACAATATGCTTAGAATAAAATCTCAGTCTAGGACTATCTAGCAAGTCTAGTCTGTGATCCGTTTTGTATCAAAACGCCAAGATAGCCTGTCTGAAAATATAAAACTAGGAGGCTCGTAAGAAGGTTTGCAAATATTGTAGAGAGCCTTCGTTGCAGAAAATATGAAGTTTTGTTTTGAAGTCCAAGGATAAAAGCTGATGGTCCTATAACAGGACATTTTGTAATATTGCTCATTATCAATAAAATCAAATATAATAATAAAAACATAATCTGGGAAGCATTTTAGAGTTTTGATCCAAGTGATTCATGCTTAATGATGCAAGATTAACTGCTTTGGACAAATGAAACTTATTCTGCAAATTTGTCATAACTAATGCATTAGATTATAACATCAACATAACACAAACTGGTTGAAGAAAGGCACATCCAACAAGATGTTACTATTCCAAGACACAGCCCAGAGGTTCACTCAATCTCTATATTATGAAAAGCTTAAAGAGATTAAATACACATTGAATTCACTCATAACTCCCTGGCAACTTCATGTTAATCAGTACAGATAAACTTCTCCCCTTCTCCACTAGGGATCCTGATTCCAGCAAACAGGTCAAAAGTTCCAAACCATCCATAAGAAGCAGCTTCACAAAATTCATTACCTGTGGTGCAAACAAGTAGCCGAGAGCTCCAAACACAGCTCCTCCTAAAAAGAAACCAGCAAGAAAATCACCTCCATTACTTCCTCTCCCTCTGCCACTGCTATATCAATAAACAGATACAAAAATATCAAGTGAATTATTACAGTTACAGTTATGTCAACCAAATGTGAAGAAATGCAACTCGATAAAAAACAAGAGAGAACTAAAAAAATATTCTCATCAACTTTGAATTCCACTTAAAATATTTAAATCATTAACGTAAATATATAAAGTAAATCACTAAGTAATTGAAAACTGAAGAAATTAAGAGGTTTTTCTTTTGGTACAGTAAGAATGAACAGAAGAAAAGTTGGAGGGGGCTACAATGACCATTGTTTTCCTTCAAACTAGTCAATCATTGAATCCTCTTTCATTAAGAAGAATTAAACTTAACTGTCAAAATTGTGTTTGTTGAAAATTGTAGTATATAAGCAGCAACTCCTTACCCCTCATCCCATAAGCTAGAAGCGAAAGAGAGACAGGAATTGAATTTATAACTTCTTAGAGTTATTTAAAAATAGTTAGATTTTCCATTTACCTGATTCTAGAAAATGTCAGAAACCCTTAATACTATGAAACCCAGCTTAAGCTATATTTTATTCAGGCAAGGAAAACGAGTGTCTTTACTAACCATCACCATTGTCCAATTCAGGAGAAAGAAAACACACAATAAGCAACACTGAGCAGCCATAAGAAAACTTCAGAGAAGTGCACAGGCAATGTATCTAATGCACATCTTCTATTTCATTTTTATAGGAATTACAAAATTGGAAGAGTAGTGTACAGGTGCAAGTTTTTTAAATTTTAAGTAACCAAGAAAATTAGTGGCATTTACCCACAAACTGAAATGCACTCAAGTGACAATACATATTGTTGATATTATGGTAGCTGCGGGAGGTATTAACCTCCATGTGTAACCTTTGACTAGAATTGAATATTCCGGAAGCCAGAAAAATCCTTAACGTATGTGTAAAAATCCTAGAAGACAATTCGGCTCAGAAAAATAATTAATATTAAAGTATTAGCTTCTAGACGGACAAGTCGACCCAGACAGGTCACAAGAACCACTTTAAATAGGAGGCGCTTGATCTCATTTTGTACACACTCACTCACTCACTTATATAAGCTAAGAGTTGCGCAAGTCTGGAGGAGAGTTGCAGCTACTGCAGTGGTGATTGGTTCTTGGTATGTGGTCTTGGTATATCTTTCTGGTGCACTATCCTTGCAGAAGGTGCGCTTTCTTGATAATATTGTGGTTTTTCGGAATCATTCTCTCTGTCAAAGGTTAAAGTGCTCGTGGGTGGTTGCATGCCTATGGTTGGTAGGCAATATTGGATTGTCTATGGTCAAATGAGCACATCAACATTTTAATAGGTTATGGACCCACACTACCTTCAGAATAGTCTAACCGCTAGAAGGTAGATCGACAGTTCTTTGTCAAGCTCGTTGTAGCACCAGTTGCAGCTGCAACTGGGGTTTCTAATTTTGCAGCTGCAGCAAACCCCAACCTAATTCTTTGGGCACTTTAAGCGAAACATTTGGCATAATTCTTGGATATTCTAGTGCGCCCTAGCCAAGCGCACCCCTTGGTACCTTCAGCGAGCAAAAACGTCAAGGTTAAATTTTTGGGTCAAAGTCAAAGTCAAAGGCAGTCATGACTTACTCCATGAAGTCAAAGAACAAGCTAGAAGGAGCTTCAAATTTCAGAGCATCGAAGACAAGGATTGACCTAATCCTTGTTAAGAACAAAATTCTAGATATCATGAAGCGCAAGATCGTGGAACCACAATTTGAAGCAAGAAAAGAGAAAGAACCTCAGAATGTTGCAGCAATGGAGAAGTTCAAGGACAATGACATCAATGCGATGAGTATCACTGTGGACTCTGTCAAAGATCACTTGATACCCTACATATCCAATCTTGACTCATCCGAGAAGATGTATGATGCCCTAACTAACCTTTTAGGAGTCAGAAATAATGGACAAGTGATGAGCTTGAAGAATGAGCTTCGTGACACAAAGATGACTAAGGATGACACTGCAGTCTCATACTTTGTGAGGATTTCTCAATTGAGAGATCAACTACAAGCTATTGAAGAAGTTATTCCAGAAAAAGAACTTGTGAATATTGCACTTAATGGTCTTTCTAGATCATGGGATGCATTTGTTGCAAGTATGAACATAAGAAAGGAATTTCCCACATTTGAAGAACTTTAGACCTGTTGCGCACAAGAAGAGACAGGGATCAACTCAAAGGGAAGATCTCAAAAGGAAGAGGATGCTCAAGCCTATGCAACAAAGTTCAAGAGACATGGAGGTAAGAAAAGATTTGGTTCAAGAAAGAAATCCAATCATAAGAAAGTCATGTCAAAGGTACAATGTTTTGGTTGTCATAAAGGAAAAACACCATGTGTCAACTGCTAATGATGAAGTACCTTCAAAGAAAGCCAAGTATGAAGAAACATATTTCTTCTACTACTCGGCTCTTGCAGGATCTCTTGAAAACACCATGTGGCTAATCGATAGTGGAGCTTCCAGACATATGACAGGTGACCATGAAAAACTCTCAAGCATGAATGACAAGAAAATCCCTCATAGAGTGGAACTTGGAGACAAGAACTCTTATGCAGTCAAGGGAATTGGAAAAACCTCTATCGAATTGGAATCAAGTAACAATGTTCATCTTAGTAATGTTTTGTATGTACCTAGTTTGAAAAAGAATTTAGTATCTATTTCTTGTTTAGAAGACAAAGGAGATAGAATAGCCTTTGTCGATGGAAAGGTACTTGTATGGTCTAAAGATTCAAAAATAGAAGATGTTATAGTTATTGGTATTCGTGAAGGAAGATTGTATAAACTTCTAGGTCAAGATGCTCAAGCTCTTGTACATGATGAACTCAATCCTAGTGAGTTACGGCATAGAAGGTATGATCACCTTCATTCTCAATCATTGCCATCTCTAAAGCAGTTGTAGGCATTCCAGAACTACAATCAGTACACGAAGGTGTTTGCAAAGGATGTGCACTTGGGAAGAATATTAAGAAGCCATTCCCAAGCAGTGAGAATAGATCCAAGGAGATCTTCAATCTGATACACTTAGATGTATGTGGTCCTATGACAGTGAAATCTCTAGGAGGCTCTCTCTACTATGTAACATTCATCGATGACTTCTCACGAAAAACCTGGATGTACCTGTTGAAGGCAAAGGATGCAGTATTTAGCAAATTCCAAGAATTCAAAGCTAAATTGGAAAACCTGATAGACAAGAAGATCAAGACACTAAGATCTGATAACGGAGGAGAATACACCTCCAAGGAGCTCATTGCCTTTTGTAAAGAAGATGGAATTAGGAGGGAGCTAGTTCTCCCACATAATCCTCAACAGAATGGTGTGGCAAAAAGAAAGAACCGATCCATTGAAGAATATGTTAAGCCAATGATGAATGACCAAAATCTATCCATGCTCCTATGGGGAGAAGCAATTATGACAGTCGTATATGTTCAGAATATAAGTCCTCCTTGTATATTGAAGAACATGACTCTAGAAGAAGATTTCTCCGGAAAGAAGCCAATTGTTAAACACTTGAGGATCTTTGGTTGTCCTGTCTATATTCATGTTCCCAAGGACAAAAGAAAGAAGTTGGAACCTTCAGAAAAGAAGGGCATATTTGTTGGATATAGTGAGTTATCAAAAGCTTACAGAATCTATGTTCCAAGTCAACATAATGTTAAAATCAGTAGAAATGTGACTTTTGATGAAACTGGATTCCAACGATGAACAAGAACATGAAAATCCCAAGGAAGAAACTACATGTTCTCCAGAACATCCCAATCAAGAATCAGAACAGCCACTTGAACCTGTGGAACCAATTATTGTACCTGAGACTAGAAAACGACCAGCATGGCTCGAATCCACCCTACAAGAAGCAGAAAGACATAAAGCTCCCAGTAGCACCTTCAGGGAAAGCAAGAGGCCCAAAAGATTCTCTAGTTATGCGGCACTCATGACAAGTCTTGTCAATGTAGAACCTTCCACCTTAGTAGAAGCAGTCAAGAGAAAGAATGGAAGGAAGCTATGATGGAAGAATATCAATCCATCATGAAAAATGATGTATGGGAAATTGTGCCTAGACCTAAAGGCAAGTTTGTAGTCGCTTCAAAATAGGTTTACAAGATAAAACATGCAATAGATGGGAGTATCGATAAATACAAGGCAACATTCGTGGATAGAGGGTTCTCCCAGCAGGAGGGAGAATACAATGATGAGACATTTGCTCCAGTTGCCAGATACACCTCTATTAGAGCCATCATATTTCTTGCGGCATCCATGGGTGGGAGTTTACATCAGATGAATGTAAAGACCGCTTTTCTCAATGGAGTAATTGAGGAAGAAGTATACATAGAGAAACCTCAAGGTTTTGAGGTACACACGAGAGAAACCCATGTATGCAGATTAAAGAAGGCCCTGTATGGACTCAAGCAAGCTCCAAGACCTTGGCATGCACGAATTGACAGTTACTTGACAAGACTTGGATTTTCCAAGAGCTATGTTGATCCAAACCTTTATTACAAGATTGCGAATGATGCTCCTATGATCTTGCTACTATATGTTGATGATTTGTTTCTAACAGGCGGAGAGCCTCTCATTATTCAATGTAAGAGGGAGTTAGCCTCTAAATTCGATATGAAGAATCTTGGTCTCATGCATTATTATTTGGGATTAGAAGTATGGCAGAAGCATGGTGAAATCTTCTTTGGGATAGGAAAGTATGTTGTAAAGATCATTCAGAAGTTTGGGATGGTGGATTGCAAATCCATGGCAACTCCCATGGTGACAGATCTGAAGAAGTTGAGAGACTCTGATTCAGATCCAGTAGACTTGTCCCTATACCGGTAGTTGATTGACTCATTGATGTATTTGGTTAATACTCGAACGAACATTTGCTTTATTGTGAACACCTTGATCCAGCTCCAGGTGGAACCTAGACATGAGCAATAGATAGTTGCAAAGCACATATTGAGATATCTTCGTGGGACGCTAAATTATGGTTTGAGATATGACTCAAACAGTTGAGGCTCAGCTCCATGGATTTACTAATTCAAATTGGGCAGGGAGTGCAGATGACAGAAAGAGTACTTCTGGTATATGTTTCAATTTGTGGTCTCTGTTATGATATCATGGGCTAGCAAGAAACAAAAGTCTGTTGCACTAAGCACTGCATAAGTAGTGTATATTGCAGCTTGTGATGCTTGTACGAAAGCAGAATGGCTCCGTAAGCTTATTTATGGACTATTTGATCAGGAGTTGTATTCAACTGTGATATATTGTGATAATTAGAGCTGTGTGAAGCTTTCAGATAACCCCATGTTCAATGATAGGTCGAAGAACATTGAGATCAAGTACTATTTTATCCTTGATAAAGTATAGAAGGCAGAAGTCATTCTCCTGTACATCTCCATCGATGAGCCGACAACTAATATTTTGACAAAACCTTTGTCCAAGATAAAGTCCACATACTTGAGGGTCAAGCTGGGACTTGTAGAGATACCCTCCCTTGGTTGAAAAGGAGAAGATGACTTCCTCGATTGGGAGGGAGTGTTGATATATGGCATCATGGATAGTTAGTGTGTTGGTGGGCAAACATTCTCCAAGTGGAGAATGGTCCAGGACGAACAAATTGTTGTTGTACCATGGACAACTATTTTCTTGAGGCATTACCCGGACAGGTAGAATGGTCCAGGACAGCTATTCTACTAGGGCTTTGCCCAGACATGTAGAATGGTTCGTCTCCCTAAGTTCACAGTAGTGACCAGAATGGGGAGATTGGTATAGGACAGACATTTTCCCTGAGTTCTCAGTAGTGGCCAGAGGGGGAAAATGTTCCAGGACATTCATTCTTACTGAGTTTACGGTAGTGACTAGAGGGGGAAGAATGGTCCTTGTAGCCCATGGCGTGGCTTTCAGCATCTAATGGGACAATCATTCTTCATGTGTCACAGGCAGTGACCAGGATAGGAAGAATGGTCCCCATATCACTGTGTTGAGTGAGTGACTTATGCGAGACACTCCCTTGAGTGTGCTAAGCCCAACACATGACTTATTTAGCATCATGCCCGATTACTCAAATGGAGTATGGCCTCGAGAGATGATGTAGACGATGATATGTGTAATATTCCCAAGCCAATATGCCAGGAACATCACGGTTTTGGGTGTCTTTTAAACTTTTATTGGTTGTCGTATTTCGTCAAACACTTTGTTGATTTACTTGTTTGTATGTGATTACTTGCAGGTTGACCTCTTGATTTCGGCCTTAGGGTTTATGTTGATGAATTTAATGTGTGTTGCAACAATAAACAATAAGATATCGTAATGGAAAATACCTCTACCATATGCAAGATGAACAATATGATAGACAGGCCAAAACACCTCAGATCTGATTTTATTCATAAATAGAAAAACCAGATACAATGAAGATCCCGAGCTAGAATGCTCAACAGATGGATTCAAATAACATAATAGGAGTTGCTACAAAATACTCCAAGAAGATACTATAAGCTTCCAAGGCCTTAATACACCATGAATACCAATACCAAAAAGATCTGGGTCGTATGAAGTGTCAACCCCCAACCTGGAAGATGCCACGCCCTGCTGGAACACTAAATAGCCTCAACAATTCGGCCCTGCTGCCAAAGATGTCCAAATGCTCCAATGAAGATGCCAAACAGTAGATCGGGTAACTGTAAGAACAACCCCGGTGCTCAAATCTCCAAGACCCCTCTCAAAGTCATGGATCTAGCCTCCCTCCAAGAAATGGTGTGCCCAGTGGATGCCTGAAACCCTAGATAATTCAGCCTTACTCCTAGAGGCCTCCAAATGCTCCACAAAACCACTAGAATGATAGATCGGGGCTTGGTTACCTCCCTAGTGAAGTCCCAAGCGAAATGATGAAGATCTAATCTACCAAATGGCTGAAATCACTTTTTGAAGTGTGCTCCTCTCCTTCAATTCGTGCCATGCATCCATTAAATCAAATTATCCATAAAACTCCACCGGAATGCACTAGATCTAATGGCCACGACCCTGCAATGAAAACCCAGGTGCTAGAATCTCCAGAAGCCCTGCCAAACACCTGGAACGAACTTCTCTCAATGGATGGTGTGCCCCCCTTACTGGAAACCCCCAATGATGCGCCCTCCTTCTCTTCCTGTGCATGTGGTTGGTGTTGGAACCTCCTGCACTGAGTAGATCTGAACTAGAATGGTGTGGGAGTGTATTGCATCTTCGAGACCAAGCTTAGGACAAGCTAGGTGGAATCTTTCACCGCTGAATCGTCCTCTAGGGTTTGTTAAGTCAAAACCCTCAAAACCCCCAAGCAATGGGCTCTCTAGTTAGAATCCAAATATCCAAATGATAAACCTACATGAATGAATGAGAGAATAGAGGCCCTTGCCTCTTCTTTATACTTTCTTCTAACTTGTCTCTCCAAAGTGACTTTTTCTTTTTTAATTATTAATTTATTAATTAAATCACTTTAATTAATTAATTAACCTTTTTACCATTGAAAAGCACCTTATCTCTCCTTGTGGCTTCCCTAGCCACTGAAACTCACTTCTCATCATCCTATCCTATAGTGTTGTTCCTCCCAATTCCAATGAGCTATTACACTGAGAGGTTCCTCCAAGTAATGTGCCCAAAATGACCTCCTCAGTGCAGTTAATTAACCTATAGCTCAAAATACTCAAAATCATGGAAATTGTTAGAATGCAACAGAACCAAAGTCGATCTGTGTGGAATGGATCATAATGATGAAATAGGATGAGCGATGCAAGATAGACCACAAAATATCCCTCAATAGCTCTTGTACTCGCTATAATCTCCAACTAGCTACCCTGGTCATCATAACACTATGAAATACCCCGATGTCCCAAAGTGGGGACATTACAATCCTCCCTACTAGAATATTGTTTGTCCTCAAGCAATAACCAAATCCCTCCAAGTATAATACCAAGATCCCATGTCCACCGGTAAGACACACAGTAGAACCCGTCCAAAGAAGGATGATCATAGACTCCACCCCCTGGGTCCCATATCAGGAAGTGACTGCAATATCCTGTGAAGCATAGTCCTGAGATATATCAACTCTGTGGATCTCCTGCACATGACACATGGCCTCATCCCGGAATGAGTGCATCCTCCAACATACCACCAAGATCAACACGGCATCCATCGCCTGCAAATGTTGATTCCATAATGAGGTACTGCAAGACCTCTGTGAGACACCCTCAAGAGATGTGCTCTCCTCAACACTGAGGCTCAATGGAAAGTCAAAACTTTCCCCTGCAAGGGTTCACTCGCCCTTGTCAGTCAAACAAATGCTCAACCCTGCAATCCTTGGATCCCATGCTAACCTCTGTCGAAGATCACCATGTTGGCCTTGCACTACTCTGACCATGACTGTCTGTTCCTTGCATACACATTGAATCCTCCTCTCCTGGATCCTCAAGCTGAAATACCTGTGGCCATTGGACCTATTGTCCAGAAACTGCATCTATAAAGACATCTCTGTGGAAGTAGTACCTGCCCAACCATCTCCATGTATGATCATGATGATCAAGAGTGAAAGGTTGCCTCGCTCCATAGAACAAGTCCTTCCAGGCCCACTCCAAACCAACCCATGGTGGAGGATGTGGCTCTCTGGCGCAACCTGGGTCATCATGTAGTGAAACATCTGACTCACCTAGTGAACTCCCGGATCCCATGGAAAACTTGCAAGTTTATCACTTCCAATCTCCTCTAACTGCTCATGTGTGAGACTGATCACTGTCAGAAGCCCTCTGTGCTCATCTGCTATCACCTGGTTTATGATGCTCCCCATCATGCACCAAATCTCAATTGGTTGCCTATGACGATCCACCTCTATCCGGTTGGATGCCGAAAAAACACTCATGTCAGGTTGTCTCGGCCTAGCCACTCCCCATGTCCTCAACCACTGTCTATCTCTCCTCATGTTGTTGTCTATGACAAAAGTGTCAAGAAAGGCTAACAGAAACCTCTGTATCTGACTGTAGGGCTGGAAGATATCACATGTTGTGGTCAATCCCAAGGGTTTGGCCAGAAGCTCGTCCATCGGTATCCATGATAAATACTAGCCTAGGGTCATCACTGAACCCCACTCATCTAGGACAATCGGAAGTAACTCCTCCAACTGCTGGTAAACTAATCTCCATCTCTAGCCTCCCATGCAACTACTGATATGGTGAAGTTGATTTCTCGTAACTAGTTGTTGTTGCAAAGGAGTGACATTTGCATGCTCTTCTAGGTGTGTCTCCTCCCTGCAAGGTATTATACCCCTATGAATCCCACCATACATCTCGGTGTGTCTCTGTTAGCTATCACTTATCACTGTATGCTCTGGCATACTCATGTCGTCTCCCGTAGACTCATGTTGCATCATAGATCCTAGGCATACTGCTGGATCAACCTCTACAAGGAGGTCAACCACTCTCGGAACACAAATGGAAGTGTCCTCCATCAACTGGTGCTCCTCTACTAGCTCACCAACATCCTCTAGCAACGTCACTAACTGATATATCTGAGTGTCCACTAAGACAGATGAAGTGGATTTCTGACGAATCTCCTCAAGAGGCTCATCTAATCTAGACTCTGATTCTTGAAGGGTTGTCTGTGTGCCTCTCCAGAATCCTCGAGTGCTCTCCAACTCCTGAGTAAGTTTGTCCACCTCCAACTCCTGCTCCCTCAGCCTCATGATACATCTCACCAATCCTCAATAGGTAGTCCCTGTCAATCAACAACTGCTGGTAGTTGGTCCTCATCATAGATACTCTCTCCCTTTGAATATGAAAGTCACCCATGGCAAATCCCTCATCTGCACCAACATGTGCCATTGATGCCCTACAACAGTAATCGGCCACTAATGTATGTGTGTCATCAAAACACCTAGTGGCTGCCATGAGCATATCCTCACTAACTCACAATTGTCCTGCTAAGTGGTGTGACTCCTGATCACAGTCATGCTGAGGTGCCACCTCGTGTCTCTCACTGCTAGTGCCAACACTGGAGTCCCCAACAACACTATCTGCAAAAGATAAAGTGTTGAACTGCCCACTGTCTACTATGCCACTGGGTCCTCCTATTTGTGACTGTATATCATAACCAACTATTAACTCCCTCTAAATCACACAATAGCCTGTATGAGAAGTTGTGTCCTCCTGTGCACTCACCCTGCTACTATCATCTACACCTGGATCCCATATAGATGTGTCCAGACACGTGCTATGGTCATCCTGACTAATAAAGAGTGCATCCTCATCAATACAGGCCGATTCTGGAAGTAAGTGCTCCATCAACCTGTCATTATCCACAATCTGCTCAACTAATGGAGTCTTCAAAAGCCGTGACTCAAACTCCTCCTGGGTCTGTGGATCCATATGTCCATGGTGCGCATCCCTCACACTAGGCTCCTCTATCATATCTGAAATGCCACTGATATCCTCATGTGACATGGCTATCATGGGTATCTGAAAAGATAACAAGTATGTCATGGTCATCATAGGAAGTTGGTCATCTGTAGGTGCTAACACGTGTGAGTCCTCACTAGTGTCACCACTCTACTGAGGTATAAAGTCATCAACAGTATGTGATATGACTGTTGAAGCATAAGTGCTATCATCCTGTCCATCCCACTGCTCCTCCAATGTGCAACGGTCACTATCCTCCTCAAGAGTGCAAGAATCACTAGCCTTTGTGCAAGAGTCACTATCACTAGCCTCTGTGCAAGAGTCACTATCATCCCCAGACTGCTCCAGAAAAGCATCTGTCGATCCATCCTCACGTGCCTCATCATCACTGTCATAGCGTACCTCAATAATATGCTTCTTACCCTTACCCCCACATCTATGTTTTGGTTCCCAAGGCACCTTGCCACTTTAGCAAAGTTGTGTGCTCTCAATGGGTGTGGGGATGCTCTTTTCTTCCTACCATCCATTAGCTATTCCTTTTTGCAGTTTCCTGATCCGTTCTCCATTCTATTTTATGATGACCATCAAATCTGCTAAGTCCATTTCCCATCTAGCTTCTCTGGCTCTCTCTTCCTCTACTACACCAATCCAATGTGTAAACTTATCTTTGCTCCAACTAGGATTTTTATAGGATACAACATTGATGGAATGTTATTAGACCTTTGAGATTCTCATTCAGGGTTTGATATTCCCTCTCACAATCAACAATCCTTCCTGTAAAATCTCTAGACTCCATCTTGCCGTATGGAAGATCCCTCAGGCTGGCAGGAATCTAGGCTTTGATACCACTGTAATGTTCGCAAGCCAATATGCTAGGAACATCATGGTTTTGGGTGTCTTTTAAACTTTTAATGGTTGTGGCATTTCGTCAAACACTTTGTTGATTTACTTGTTTGTATGTGTTTACGTGCAAGTTGACCTCTTGATTTCGACCTTAGGGTTTATGTTGATGAATTTAATGTGTGTTGCACCAATAAACAAGAAGATATCGTAATGGAACATACCTCAACCATATGCAAGATCAACAATATGATAAACAAGCCAAAACACCTCAGATCTGATTTTATTCATAAATAGAAGAACCTGATACAATGAAGATGCCGATCTGGAACGCTCAACAGATGGATTCAGTAACACAATAGGAGTTGCTACAAAATGCTCCAAGAAGATACTATAAGCCTCCAAGGGAGCCTCCAAGGGCTTAATACACCATGAATACCAATACCAGAAAGATCTGGGTCGTATGAAGTGTCAACCCCCAAGCTGGAAGATGCCACGCCCTGTTGGACCTTCAAAACCCCCAAGGTATGGGCTCTCTAGCTAGAAGCCAGATATCCAAATGATCAACATACATGAATGAATGAGAGAATAGAGGCCCTTGCCTCGTCTTTATACTTCCTTCTCACTTGTCTCTCCAAAGTGAATTTCTCTTTTTGAATTATTAATTAATTAATTAAATCACTTTAATTAATTAATTAACCTTTTTACCATTGAAAAGTGCCTTATCTCTCATTGTGGCTTCCCTGGCCACTGAAAGTCACTTCTCATCATCCTATCCTGTAGTGTTGTTCCTACCAAAGCCGATCTGTGCGGAATGGATGATAATGATGAAATAGAATGAGCGATGCAAGCTGGACCCCAAAATATCCCTCAATAGCTCCTATACTCGCCATAATTTCCAACTGGCTACCCTAGTTATCATAACACTGTGTAATGCCCTGATGTCCCAAAGTGGGGAAATTACAATATGTTTTGATGCTAGGATGCTACCAGATGATATTGATAGTGATGATGATGCTCGTGACTTGATCTGCGTGATCATGACATAGCATGTGTGGCTATGATGATGCTACTTGTAGAATGGTCTGCAAGACTATGTGAGCCTTGCCCATACGATAAGAAATGGATGGATGTGTTTGAGACCATTACAGTTAATACCTTCCGAGCTAGGAGGGAGTGTTGATATTATGGTAGTTGCAGGAGGTATTAACCTCCAACCTTTGACTAGAATAGAATATTCGGAAAGCCAGAGAAATCCTAAACAGATGTGTAAAAACCCTAGAAGACAAGTCAACTTAGTAAAATAATTAATATTAAAGTTTTAACTTTTAGAAGGACAAGTCGGCCCAGACAGGTGACAAGAACCACTATATAAATAGGAGGCGCCTGAGCTCATTTTGTACACACTCACTTACTCACTCATACAAGCTAAGAGTTTTGCAAGTCTGGAGCAGAGTTGCAGGTACTGCAGTGGTGATTGGTTCTTGGATTGTGGTCTTGGGATATCTTTCTGGTGTGCTATCCTTGGAGAAGGTGCGCTTTCTTGATGATATAGTGGTTTTCCATAATCATTCTCTCTGTCAAAAGTTAAAGTGCTCGGGGGTGGTTGCATGACTATGGTTGGGAGCCAATATTGGATTGTCTATGGTGAAACGAGCACATCAACATTTTAACACATATTACCCATCAGTGACAATAAAGTGGGCCTAATGGTTAAGAACATGTGTTTCCTCTTAAAAG
>JASDQU010736389.1:93012-123928 GCA_032191745.1 Picea mariana | reverse complement strand
AGAGGGCACTTCACATGCGTTTCCGAGGAAGGCCCGCTCGCTTCCAACGGGGAATGAGGTGTTTTGGTGTGCAGCTGAGGGTTATTTATCCTTACTAGTGCTATTTAAAGAGGTCCCCACCCCCTCCATTTCTCCTTTATCTTTCATTTTCATCCTTTTACTTAAATTTTTAACATTACCATTAATTGTTTCAAGATGTTTGAGAGTGGTTCCAACCTCACTGGACTTCATATGGAGAAAGTAGAATTTTAGGTCCCATTCAAAATTCAATAAACTTGATAGTTTTCATGATTTCAAGAATGGCAAGATTGCAATGTTTCCACTGGATTCTATCATGTATGAGGGTATGGAACTGACATTTAATCAAGAGAACCAAGCCCTTTATGTACCTCAATGTTGGTGGCATTGATTGTTCAACTCTTTTGTCATCACCATAGTAAAAATGTACCCTTCACTGAAGTATAAACTCTTTTGTTGAACTCTTCTCTTTGTCGTCGTGTCAGGTGACTTAGTGGCGTATGTGCACACCAACCTTCGTCTTATATACAGGCAGACAAAAGAGTGGTTGAAGGGAAAGACAAATATGTGGGATGTGTTTCTTGATGATATGGGTTTGAACAACAGTGTTGAGTTAGCGTTAGCCAACTTGGATCTTAATGAACTAGTGCGAGAGTCAGTCACTTTTGATGATGGTGATCCTCTTGAGGGGTCATCCTCCACATCAACAAATTGCATTGGATATAGGATAGGAGGAGGAGGATTGAGGAGAGAGCAGTGGTAGTGATGCCAATCTTGATGATTATGACATGGAGGACTCTAGAATCTAGAATCTAGTAATTGCTAGAATCTAGAATCTAGATGGTTGATGCTCGAATGATTAATCATTGTTGAACTATGTAGTATGGATGCCATTTCTATCTATATTGATGTACAAATATGCATGTTTTCATATATTCTGCAACTAATTTGTCTTTCTACATATTTTTTTGAACATAAATGCAATATATATAACAGATGCTTCTCGGACGCTTCGCTTCCGAGGATTTTTGAAAAATGACGCTTTCGACGCTCTCGCTTCCTAAAATGCTCTCACTTCTGGCAACACTGTGTGTGAGAGTGAGAAAGGTGCCCAAGTCTAAAGGGGTAGGTGAAGGCTATATTTAACTGCCAACACATGAGTGAGGTTGAGTTAACTCAATCATGAGGTTGGCTATTACGGCTAAACTCATGCGACCCCTTCTCCATCATTAATTAATTATGATATGCTCGAATATTTAGAAATATGTGCCCTAGCTTAGGTTGATGCCACATCATTGCCACATGTCGACCACTGAAGATGTTACTTGGCACAACATGGATGATGGTTGGACCTGCTAAATATAACAGTTGCTAAAAATATCCATCCGGTCCCAAAAATTTGAAACTTATCAAAACTAACCCAAACTTTCCACATATTCTCAGCATGACTGGGTGAGCACCATCATGTGTCTACTGCTAAGAATAGACATCGCTAAAAATAGAAAGTCCTCCCATGTCCATGATATTATACTCATTGAATTCGATTTTCTGCAAGGAATCCGAATCCGAAATCAGAATCAACATGCAAGCCCTGGTACTAAACCTGCTAAAAATATAGTCATTTGAATGCCCTTGACTTTATACTCATTGATCTCGTCCTTCCGCAAGGAATTCGGATATGCGATCAGAACCGACATGCGAGCCCTGGTGCTCGACCTACTAAAAATAGCAATCGGGGCCACATCGTCCCAAAAAAGGTCCAAAAAACTCTGGATGTCTCAAGGATCAATATTGCACTCTCAGAATCTGAATTTGGGGCCTAGAGCAAAACCTGCTAAAAATAGAAATCTTCAGCAAGTCGCCCGAAAAAGTGTCATCGAGCCTAGAATCCTAGGACTCATATTGTACGCTCAGCACTGCCTCAAACTGTCAAGAGACCCACTCAAACTGTGTCCCCTAAAATTTAGCAACACTTGTATCTCTCTCAAAATGCATGGAAACTAAGTCATCTCTGACTCCGAACCAAGCAACCATGTATTGATCATGTACCTTCCTCATGTGGGAATCAACCTCCTGCTCAACATAAGTACTAACCTCTGGAAAAATCTCAGTGTGCCAAGCCCAATGTTGCATGTTGACTCTTAACCCTCAAGATTTTCAAGGGTGAAAATCTAGGGGTTAACAATGGCAACTGAAGGGGATAGGATCTGCTTGTGGGATGTCGAGAACCATAAGAATCTTTGTGTCCATATAATCAAACCGATGCTTCGTAAGAACTCTGTAAGATGTACCAATGATGCTCTGTGAACTTATGAATGTGTACCAAGAGTACCCATGTAACTGTGTGGAAGGATAAAAAGGCCCTCTAAGTTGACCTGTAGTACCAAAGCTTGTCCAATGGGCCATGGAGTCAAAGTATATAATCCTCCACTGAAAACTGAATACCAAGGGGTCTCATCCAAATCCGCTATCTACTACCACCCAATAATGTACACTCCTCCCTGTGGTAAATGTGTTGGAAGTCGACACAAGGGAGACAGTCACTTCATCAGATGTCAATAATGTAAACACCTGTGAAGTGCGAAGTACCACCACCAATAATGTCAATGGGTCCTACGGTACGAGCACAACCTGACACTATGAAATATGTTCTGAAGTCAAATAGTGACAAGGATCATCCAATCAAGGCCCAATGATACTTAGCCTTGTCGGATGCGAAATAACTGCCAATGAGGCTAACAGCTACCAAGGTGCTCTACTTCTGGGTCATCTGTAGATAATGTGTCTAAGTCAATACAAGAGGACTTGCTGAAAAGAAGAGCAATGATGTCTCTCTTCCCTCAACGTGAAGTGATAACTCAAGAAGATCAAGATTAAAGAACCAGGTACCATATCCCTATGCACAATGGGGGGGGACGAATGACTCAAAACATAGGACTCAATGATAAGAGTTGAGGAGACAAGACACAAGATGACTCAATATACTCCTATGTCTCCTCAACCTACCCATCCTAAAGGCTCAATGCTTCGAGACCAATGAAAAATGGACCCCCATCCAGGCTCACTCTAATGATAGACACAAAGGCTCGGCATGTGAAAGATAGACACTCAAATTTTGACCCAAAAAAAACACTAGTGGATAGCAATTTATTCATGAAAGTAAAAACACACAAGACACAACCACATGCTGATATAAGTAGGCAAAAAATCAGCGACACTTATGCAAAGACTGAAGTAGATAACTGAAAGGAAAAAGACACTGCAAGGGAAATGAAGATTGTTGTCCTAAAAATATAAAAATTCAACAAGAAGGAAAGACATGAAAAGACAATGTTGAAAGGAAAAACAACTACCCTAAACCCAAAAGTTTTACCTCCAAGCTGCCATGATTAAATCATCATACTCAAAGGACCAATGTAACCATGCATCCAAATGATCAGTCCGACGAGAAAGTTTAGCACGGTCAACCTTCCAAGGGGACCAACCATGAAATCTCATATGACCCAAAGTCGCCTTGAAGTACTTGTTGCTGAAGCCATAACTGAGGGGTCCCTGTTGACTAAAGGCTGGTTGGGACTAATAGCATGGTATTTCAACAATAACAAGCATAAATGCATGAGAGCCGGAACTCTTGGCATCTACCTTTTGAAATACCTCCATCATTTTGAGCTCAATTGGGTCATGGTGAACTCTAATATCTAAGCTCTGATCAATCTTCGAATCCTAAAGAACAATCTCTGGATGTGGAATTGTAGGCGAAGTGTAAGGGACATCATCGTCCAGTTGAACCACAAATGGATTCTCTTGTTGTAATGGTATCGGATCAAGTTGCTCTTGAACCACTACTATGATAGGCAAGGATGAAGCCTCTTGTTGATTGATCTCAACTTGGTTAACTTGTGGTTCCTCCTCTTGAAACTTTTCATCTTCATTAATGGGAGGAACCAATGAATACTCTTGAGTATTCAAATCTTCACCTTCATCTTCTTGGAACTCCGCATGTGACTCAAATGGTGCATTTATTGGTGCAACATTACCAATGCTCTGACATACATATTGGAATCTGAAGGGCTCCATTGGAACCCTTGTTCATCCAAGTAATTATCAATCTTAACATACCATGCTCGGGGTGCCTGCCTTAGGTCATATAGAGCCTTCTTATGTCTACAAACAAGATGCTCCTTCACTGGAACCTGAAACCCCTATGATTGATACATGTAGACCTCTTCCTCCAAATCTCCATTAAAGAAGGCACCCTTCATGTCTATTTGATGGACCTTCAAGCCAAACTGTGTTGCAATGACTAGAACTAGTCGGATGGTACTCATCTTTACTGTAGGAGCAAAGGTTTCCCCATAGTCAATGCCCTCCTGCTGAGAGAACCCTTTTGCAAACATCCATGCTTTGTACTTGTCAAGTTTGCCATTTGCCTTGTATATCACTTTGTACACCCACTTGAAACCAATGGGTTTCTTCCCTAGTGGGAGAGTTGTGAGATCCCTAGTAAAAAATTTCATCAGACTTTCATGGTTAGTTACCATGGCCTTGCCCCATTCAGAGCAAAGTTTACCATGTTTAGTTTTTGTTTGCTCACCTCTCAACGATCGTCCCTCTATCATTTCACCCATTTAAACATTTCCAATGGTGTTGTTCCCACCACTTTGCTCTCTTCTTGGGTCTTTTCTCCATCAAAGTTGTTACCACGATCTAAGCTACCTGTATATGTACCAGTATCATCAAAATCATATCTTAGAAACTCCTCATGTCAATTGGGTTTAGCTCGAGTGGTTGGGAGGAATGATAGCTATCCTTCCTAACTAGGTTCAATTCCTGCAAGTGACATGTTGAACTCATAATGAGTTTATTGTCGTAATTGCTTCAAGTACGTTTCAAAAACATCCTCACCCCTTTCAAGTATGTTGAAGTTTGAGTAGCTTCGGAAGATATCCTTATTGTATTTGACCAAGACAAAACCCTAAAGAATATTATTATATTATATTTGTTAAGACAGCCCTGTTGTGCCTTTGTAAAAGTCGACCCTATTGTGCCTAGACAAGTAAAATGAAAAATAAAAGGGTAAATTGGCAGGTCGGCCCAGACCTAATTTTAGGCTTGCCAAACTACTATTTACAAGGGAGGCTAGCGCCTCATTTGAACATACAACACACTAGCTATGCAGCTAAGAAGAGAAGTGTGTAAGCCTTAGAGGAAGACACTACTGCAGCTACGAGGTGACATTGTGGAGGTTCTTGGTCTACTTCTCAGTTATATCTTGGTTATGTGGTGCGCTACTCTTCCCTAGTCAAGGGTTTGAGGAGGATCTTCTGCTTTGTTAGTTCTCTCTTGGAGAGAGGCATTGTTATTGGTTGGTGAATCTATATTGAGGAAGATTGCTGGAATTTTCCCCCCTAGGGGATTTTCCCAGGGTAAATCTTGTGTATGTTGTGAATGTTATTTTTTCAGTGATCCTTTATATGAAGTTATTGTGCTAATGGTTTAAATGAAAAAGAACACTAATCTAATTAACTGCTTAATACGAAAATTCAACAAGGTAGAGGTGCTTAAAGCTTGAGAACTGAATCCTTAGTTGCAACGGGCCATTGTTTTGTGATTTTCATCTTTAAAGAAGTATGGAAAGGTTTAGCTTCCTCAATAACTACGAAATCTTTACTGAAGCTCAACCGATTGGTGTCAACCTGAACTAATATGTAAGCTTGATGATTGTCCTTGTACCCTATGATCATCAATTTCTTTCTCTTAGGGTCCTACTTGGTTCTCTTCTCATCAAGAATCCAAGCATAGGCAGTAGAACTAAAGACCTTAATATGACTGACTCTGGGCCTCCTCCCAAACCATGCTTCCTCTGGGGCTTTCTGCTTCACTTCCATCGTGGGAGATCTATTCAGTAGATATACTATTATGAATACTGCCTCAACCCTAAATCTATTGGGAACACTCCTATTCTCCATCCTAGACCGAGCTATCTTTGTGATATGTTCCACCTCTCAACAACCAAACACCTCTCATCAAATAATACAATAATACCTCCACAACAACCACCAAATAAAATAATATTAAAGCCAAGTCAAAGACGTGCAGGCGCTTTCCAATGTAGCTGAAATAATGCCAAGTGTAGCTGAAATAACTATCTTTGAGCATGCAACAAGGAGGAAGGACAACCTATAAGAGGTGTGCCCTAAAAGAATCTGCCATAGAGCCAGATCATCCAACCAAAACATAATAAAGTATCCTCCAAATTAAGCATATCCTAGGAGAATGTGCCAAGGGTAGTTACACTCCATCAAAACATGTGCCTAAACCATGTGTTGTTTTGCAAATCCATCAACTTGTGCCCCAAACCATGTGTAGAAGTAAATGGCGCCATAGAGAAGCATGCAAAGGTGGCTACACTCCTCACCAATAAACCAATGAAATATTCATCCATATGCCAAATAATAATGATGCTTAACCAACCAAAGGAGTTGCACCCTAGAGAAGTGTGCCATCATCCAACAAACAATAGAATAATGTATGCAAACCTTGAAATCTATGCCAAAGAGAGGAGTGCTCCACATAAAAGGCTTAACAAACCTCCAAATAACCCCTCCAAGTGTGAAAGGATGCAAAATGAAGTAAGGCACCCAAGCAAAAATCCTTCATCTAGATAAAATTGATTAATTTAACCCGTAAATGGTTAAATCAACCTCAACATGTGTGCACAAAGGTTAACAACCATAATCCACCTCTAATGATCCCTTAATTAGGATTAAATCACCATGAACATGTGTGCTAATGAAGGGGTGCACTCTACTAAAGTGTTGTACCATGCAAATAAAAAATGTCCTCCCTATTCAAAACCCCACCATGATAACAAAAAAACATAAAATCCAACCTAGGGTGCACCACCACCAAGGGATTATTACATCAAAATACATCATCCAACCTTAGGAAAAGGCTACATCACCAAAAAATATGTATTTCCTCCCCTTCTAGCTCAAACTTAGGAAAAAGTACATCTATAAGGGCACTGATCATCATCAAACACATTTCCCCCTAGGTGATATCTAGCAAATGTTACAATATTAAGTTATATCACCTAGGAAAATCCCACCAAGGCAACATGCATCTTCCCACCATAACAACATCATAAGAGAAGGGAACATAAGAAAGTGCTAACCCCATCAAATCATCAAGTATGCCCCCAATCAAACATCCAGCATGAGGACCATGTAGATAAGATAAGAGAACATAAGATAATTTTATTAATGTCCAACTAATGAAYACAAAAGTAGGTCAAAAGGACTGATGGKTACAATGATGTCCTTACAATGCAGGAGTACCAAATGGTCTCCTAGAACAACCCCTCCTAGTGACAAACCAAAATCATAACATCGACACACCTAGCTACTAGGATGCTCCATGAAGAAGCAAGCAATCATGCACCAAGGGAGTGATCCATCACACAAGACATGAAAATACCAGCGAAAGCATGATATGACCAACAACCATGACCATCCACCAACAAGAGAAGCTAAGATCCTCCACCAAGATGTCCCCATCAAATTATCAAAAGCCAAGGAGAGAAGAAGCTCCATGAAGGTCTATACCCCCCRAGTCCATCAAAATTTCCAAGGTACCAGCAACAAATTCCACCAACACCCACCTCAAATAAGATCAGTCATAATCAAGTGGGAGTGAGAAGATCCAACTCCATTTATGTGAAAGAGATTGAATATGACCAAGCATGCTCAAATACAAGAGGTGTGTGTGTGTGTGTGTGTTTATGAATACCCAACACAGGTGCACCTAATAGAGCGAAGCTTAGAAGGAAGCTCAAATATAAGATGAGAGTGGGTTTATAAATACCCTACTCCTTGTAAAGAGTGGCCATGCCAAACTATAGAATATAAGCAACTGAAATACAAGTGAGAGTTGGCATGTAGATAACCAACTCAAAAATATGGTCAATAATAGCCAGAATAAAGAAGTGAGAGGGTTAAAGAGTACCCATTTCAACATAGGGTGAGTTCAATGAATAACATCCTCCCTAAAGATGTACAAAAGGCCAAGAAGAGAAAGTGTTAAATAGCACCTCCCTCGACCCCCATAACAATAAACGAAAGCCCTCTAAAGATAGATCCTCCCTAAAACACCATAGTAACAATACAAACACAATTCCATGACGAAGCAAAGGGCCTCTTGTTGATTTGCAAAACATTAAGAGCACAATAGGAGACATGAAATCAGCCTACTTGAATATTATCAAAGATAAATATGTGGCCACTAAGATTACAGATAAGGCTATTTCTACATCCAAGGAATTAAGGGTGAAGGTGGAAGAGCTCACTAATGAGCTTAAATCGACCACAAATTCATTGGGCAACACTCAAAATGTATTACTTGAAGTAGAAGATCAGCTTTATGTGGCCGAACAATTCAAGGAACAAGAGAATAGAGAAAGGGCTAAAGAAATCAAGCAGGTAATTGAAGAGCATGATAGCATTCAACTAGTTGATAATCCATTGTTTGAGATGGGTACAAAGTCTTCTTTTGATAATCCACTTTTCAAGTGGGATGATGGAGCTCTTTTTTATTCTAGATGTGATGACGTGGGAGTCGATCACAGGATTTGGGAACCAAGTGCAGTTTACAACAGTATGGTGTTGAGTCGAGAATGGAATTGTGAATCAAATTTCAGAAATGATATTGTTGTCCACTTTCCAATCAGTTTACATTGGAATACAGTTCATGTTATGCAGATGCTTTGGATGGTTTCTTCATGTTGAGATTTGGGTACCTTGGAAAGTGGTCCCCTTGCGTTTGTGAGTCCCTAAACACAAAGGGGGAGACTATTACCCTTTTACTTTACTTTATCTTCTAATTTCACGTTGACTTTGGAGTTTAAGTCAAAAGTGATATATGTCACTTAAGTTATTAAAGTGACATTTAATTCACTTTGTGGGTGAGTCAAAGGACATGAGGCAAACTAAGGAAAGTGGGTTTCCTAAGTGAGATTTTTTGATTAAATCTCACCCATTGATTAGGCATTCTTAGATTGGATCTATGCCATTGATCTCTTAGGGCTTGGCCAAACAGAGGCTTAAGGAGGGAAAAGAGTAATGAAGAGGCTCATTCTTCACTTGAGAGATGTGAGAGGAGAGGAGGAGAAGTGAGAGGCTCTTGGGCGCATTTCTTGAGGAGGAGAGGGCACATGAGGTCAAGGGTTGAGGAGGAGCCATAGCTTGGTGCTAGCTTGCATGGAGAGGCTTCCATGGAGGAGTGGGCTACATCTTGAGTAGGGGCGCATCCATCTAGTAGAGGGGCGCATTAGCTTGTGTAGGGGCGCATTCTTCAAAGGATTGGCACATCAAGCTAAGGAGAGGCGCACCTTGAGGAGGAAACTTGTTTGTTGAGCACAGGTGCACTCTATAGGGAGCGGAGGGCGCATTCTATTGTGAGGTTTCTGATTGAGGAGGGGCGTACTTAGGCTTAGTGTGCACCTAGCCTTTGAGGGAAGCATTCTTGAGAGGAGGGCGCAAGACCAAGGGCAAGGCAAAGGCAGGGCAAGGTTCAAGGTACAAGCAAAGGGCAAAGGCAAGGCAAGAGGCAAGGAAAGAGGCCAAGGCATTAGCAAAGGAAGAAGGGCGCACCAAGGCAAAGGGCACCTAGCTTCAATGGGCTAGCAGGGAATCTTCAAGGGACTCCAAAGCATCCGAGAGGGGTTGCTATTGTACCAGTTTCACTTGTTGTACTTTTCCTTGTTGTATATATGCTTTGAGATCTCCAAATATATACATCTAGCTCAAACTAGTTTTCCCCGGGTGGGTTTTATCCAGGGTCATGTTGACCAAAAATACTTGTCTCCATTTCATGCATGCTTGTATATTGCATGTGCTAACATTGGGTTATGAAAACACTTGCAAGGGCACCTCAAAAGAGCACTCAACCATAAAAATTATGAGCAGAAAGTTACTTCACTGTTTGTTGTCCTAAAACAGCAGCAAAGGACACATTTGGAGTGTAAACTTAGAGCCAAAAATCAGGTCAAAGACAGACTTGTTTTGGCAGCCTCATAGTACCTCAATTTTCTTCACTTCATACAAGCAGTTGAGAAATTGGTGGTTTACATTGATTGGTAGAGATGTTCTAGACATAGGAGATGACTTGTCAGCTACTTCCATACTTCCTACTCCTATGTTTCCAAGAGGATTTCATATTGATTACCGTTGCCCCTTGCCTTTCCACGTTGTTGATAGTGACTTCAGTCCATGGGAAGACAGATTTTGAGCTCTTGCAGGCTAGGTACAACCGATTGTGGGAGATTTTTCGACAATGTTTGGACGATTGCAGTAGGCTAGGTGTGATGGAGTATTAGGGATTTCCCCTTTGACACTTGGAGATAAAGTGTCGTTGATGCTTTTTCAGTTTGTGACCACAGATGCTCTTCTTGGATGTCTAATTTTAGAGCTGGTTTTGTTGACATCTTCTATACCATCCCCTTGACCGTGTCTGACCAGCTTCATTTTTGGAGCAACATGAGGGGATATGTTGAGGCTTATATGTTATGGTTGGGAAGATTTTCTCTTCCACTGCACATAATTGAGTCTGGCAGAGAGCATGCAAACTTTGACTTCATTGAGACACATTTGCAAGATGTGATCCTTGATAGTGGGGACGATTCTTCTAGGCATTATAGCTTCGAGTTCCAAGAGTGGAGGATACAGTTTATACGTGACCAGATATTTATGATCAGAGTGGTGCAGCATCAGCATGGTGGGTCCTTTCTGGGGATAGCATGGGACCTTGGGACTTCATGGTTTGATAGTTTGGCATCTAGTACAGATGGGAGAGTCAAATTTTATTATCAGAAGCTCACTCCTATAGTACATTGGACTGGCTTCCTAGGAGGACGATTCTATGAGGGGTGGAATGAGTCTTCACAGTATCTAATTGCTCTACTAATCTGTGGCTTTTAGAAGGTCTCTTGTGTTAGTACCTTACAGGACAGTTTTGTGAGCAGTAGGTGCTCCACATCTTTCAAATTGGTTTGGAACCATGGGGTCATTCTCAGTTTCAGTTGGGTTCTACCTGTGGTTCGTATGGTTTTGTTGGCATTGCTTGAGGACAAGCAATCTCGAGAAGGGAGGACTGTAATGTCCCTTTCCAAACGAGCGTCCTAGGAATACGACTTAGTGGTCTATATGATTCCCGTAGGCCATTTTCGATTAAAAAGGGGATTAACAGATAAATTATTTGATGTCATTTGGAGGAAAAAGCCACATTATAAAGTGACATTGAGTAATTAAAAAGTAACTTGAAGAATAAAGTGAATAAAACCTTATAAAGCCACTTGAATCACTTAAGTGAAGGTAAAAAGGTAAAAGGGTTATCCAAAAGGGTAAAAGGGTCATCACAAAGGTGAGAGGGATAAAAGAAACATGAGAGCTCATTCTCTCATTATGTTAATGATTATTTTTATTTGATTTGGAGAACTCCTGGATCCTTTGGGGGTTGGGAGTAAACCCTGGTTTGGATTGGTTTTCGTGGTGAAAGATTCCACCCTAGCTAATCAAGTTTCAATGGTGAGAGATCCACCCTAGCCATTAATTGGGAAGGCCATTCAGGTCTTCCATTTGGATTCCATTGTTAAGGAGTTTGATCCACCTTTTTGCCGAAGATTGGGATTGAAGAGACCCTATCTCTTCTGAAGGTCGATTTGCTTAGGAGTTTCCTAGTGAGGAGGTCGTTTCAATGTGAGGGGGTTGTGTTTCTTTTGCAGCAGCCCAAGATCAATTGGTAGAGGCCGAGTTTAGATTGGAGGGCCGTGTACCTTGGCTGGGTCGAGTTTCTCTATGTTGGGCCCAGTTTCATAGTCTAAGGGCCAAATCCCTTCTTACTGGGCCGAATTCCATTAAGGCCGATTTTCTTGCAGCTGGGCTGAGTTTCACTGTCAAACAGTCGATTTCATCTTGCTGGGTGAGTTATCATGTGTCTGGGCAGTGTCTACTTGTTGCTAGGCTGAGATCTTTATCAAGAGGCCGTGATATTCCTTTGCAGACCAAGTTTCCATAGAAGGAACCAAGATCTATCCTACAAAGGACGAATTTCATTGTAATGAGGTGCCATTCTACTGGGAGGGGTCATCTACATTCTATAGAGGCCGAGTTCCTTCCTTTGTGCAGTCCGAATTTGTTAGTAGCGGCGAGTTCTATTGGGGTGAGCGATTTGACTTCTTGGCAGGCGTTTTCTTGTCGGGAAAACCGATCCATTTCTGATCAGCATTTTGTGGAGAGTTGGGAGACCCTTGTGTGCAGTGAACTGGGTATTTACAACAGCCATTACAATTCTACTTTCAGCTCTGTTCCAGCCACCTATTCCATCAATTACCAATGTACTTCTGGTCAGCCCTGTGAGTGTTTTGCTGAAGTAACCATTCATATTGGTGTAATAAATAAATAAATCAGTTTGGGTTATTTTCCTTGTTGTCTTTGCACCATTAGCTCTTGTATTTCTGCTGTTATAAATTGCAAACCAAATGCTTTATGAAGTATCGCAAACTATTTGATAAAATCCCTAAACCTACAAATACTTAAATACAGATCAACAAACAAGATGTTTGACAAAATTCCCAAGCGAAATAAGTGCAGAGAACATATCAGCAAACACAACAAATAGACCAGCAGTTAAAAGGGGTCATTTCCCAAGGTAACAGGGAATTACATTGAAGTGTTTGACGAAAGTATTTAGCCAGAAAACCACTAGGATATATTGCAGTAGCAAGTATAGATTTTTAACAACCTGAGGGACATTACACCCCAACCCCATGTATCGTACCTTTTTTGTAGTTTTATTGTTTCTTTCTATCTTTTTTCTTCAGTTTGGCATTTCATATCCAAGGAAACAACTCCTAATCTATATAGGGTATTTCCCCTGCCAAGAAAAATACCCAGTAAGTTGTATATTGACTATGTGCATTTTAGATCACCAAATATGCATCCAATCAACAAAACCCCAAAATGAGTGTGTTTTTGGGGTGGATTCCCACACGCATGCACCTGATACCTACTTGACACAAGCACAATGGCCTAGGAGGGAAAATCCAGTAACGTAGATTGTAATGATTACAACATTTACTACAACTTTGTTGTGGAGATATACATACCATGTAAGATTGTCCATATCTAGTTAGCACCATAAACAAAGGCAATATTAACATGCACATAAGTCTATCGAGTTGTGGTCTAGCAGCAAGTTAAGCACTTGCCATGATAATGACCCCAAGTTGAAAACCCGATGAGCACTGTCCTTATGTTAAAGCAATAGACCCTCTTTCTGAGGTTTGATTTGTGTTAATACGACATCACTGGGTTCATACTAGCACAGAGAACAATGGCAATGGGAGTCCCTCATGCTAATGTGGCTTTTGCAAATGCATCCAAATGCAACTCCTGTGTGGCTTTGACAGAATAAATACCCCTTCGTCACAGTGTTGTAGCCAAAGGTCTTCTCATTGTAAAGATAATATTTTAAGGAGTTCTCTAGAGTCTACCCGATCCAATCAAAAGGGGTTTACATGACCCAAAGAAAGAAGATTAGTATGCACATATTGTAGGGCGTCTACATTAGAACCAGTCTATTCGGTGAAAATAATAGTGAACAAAAATGTATCAAGGTCCATGGACTAAAAAGCGATTTTTAATGTATTTTTAATGTATGTCGTGATAATGACCTGGTTTCAAACCCCGATGGTGATAAAACCCTAATCAAGTGTATGAGTCGACCAAGTTTAACATCCACCACCTTAAAGTGGGCTTTGCCACAATAATGCAGATTTAGGGTTCGTAGCTCCCCACAAATAAAAATAAAAAATGCTTTTACCGTTGGCCCAAAAAACAATTTACAAAGCAACATGCAAAGAGCTTACAAAAAACCACTACAAGCCCACGAGGTAAACAGATTAGTCCAATGATGCACAAACCATCTAGCCCTACCAATTCATTCAACCACATTTATAAAAACAATGGGCCCACAGAGCCTGCCCCTTTTCGACCCATGTGATAAGAGATTTCTAGGCTTGTAGGGGCCCAAAGACCCTACATTACTTAGCCACTATAATCTCAAGAAACAAACCATGCAGTTGAATAATACTCAAACAACCTTTAAAATATAGACATATAGGTTATTATTATATCATGCCAAACGTTTACACAATCCATACTAGTGTGTGTATGTGTGTGACAAATAGTTAGTTAAATATTCAGAAGTTAATATTGGTAAATTCATTAAATGTCTCATGCTTAATCTAAAAATAAATCTACAGAATTGTGAGTGCCGATCTTGAGCTTCTTGAAGAAACAAGTACAGTCCAGTTATTGTTAAGGTTTTATTAGATTGACCTGCAAGTATGCACATTCATTCATCAAGGACTAGATGCTGATTATGAAAGATCACCATATGCACCACATCAATCTACCACTTTGGAATCTTGGTAATTAACTTAACTTGGACCTCTCATGGCAACATCCTGCCTACAAGGCAAGGATTGGAAATGGCTCACTTCAAAGACACCAAGTAATTTTGTTTTTTTCTCATTCTGCCACCTTAACTAATGTAATTGATATTGGTTGTTAAACGAATAATATATACACTCAACCAAGATTACCAGATCAACCCAAAACAGATGCCACGCCTACTCCTATTTTGTTTTGGGTACATAGGTGCAATGATTCTCCCCTGATTCAAGTCGAATCCACGCTCAATTAGAAATTTTGCAGATGGGTGTATTTTCACCTATTGGAAATACACCCAACTGTGATATCACAGTAGGATGCACTTCTAGACATGGAAACCAAAGTTCCACCAAATTTATGGGACATAATTACGCGAGAAGGTGCAGACGTGTGGAGACACCCCCCAAATTTAAGGGAATGTCACCAGGGATGTTGAGGTCCCTAGCATAGGGGACCTCTCCCTAATATTAAATATATGAAAAATATCAAAATATCGAAACTAAATATGATTGGACAGAGATTGAACAAAAATGACATTGCAATTTACTTCGTGGAATGTTGGTACTTGAATGCACTTGGAATGTGGTATAAATTGCTGCTGTTCACTATTTTCAGCCTCTAAATGCTTGCTCTCCACAAAGATCAGTTTTCAAAATTTTGGTAGGCAGCAACTAGTGAAATGTTGATCAAAAATGTAACAGATCGGGATTTTTACTGTTGAAATTACCCCTATATCTCAGTCACTGAGATTGCTGCCAATAATTTACTGAAACACAGAAATTATACTAGCTGATATAATTCTGGAAATTATGCAGAAACCTACAGCTGAAATATAAAACAGAAAATTTGCAGCGGAAACATACAGTAAACCAAGCATAAAAACAAAAACTAGATACCAGAAGTACCCTGGAGGGGCTTTATTGAGCTTCTTGAGCAAGTTTTACAGCAGCAATTACACACAGAAAAACTCAGAAAACTAAAACAGCAACTACAGAAATTCTCACAGCACCAATTCTGCCCTGTTCTGGGAGCTGTACGGCCCTCCAAAACTCAGCCTAACAGGCCACTGTACGACCCAGCTGTCTTGGCTACTTATGGGTGCTGTATGGCTGCCTTAGTGCGCCCTTCTGGGCCTCTGAACAGCCCAGAAATCTCTGCTCTAGCTGTTCTGGGCCTCTGGACAGCCCTGTACAGCCCCTATTAAACAGCTTGTACGGCCCTAAGAAGAAGGGGAGTATCCCACTCTCGGTAAATTCTGCAGTTCCTTGCTGCCCTTGCTCTGCTCAAATAGCCCTCAAGCACTCCTGAAGATGGCTGTTCTGTTCTGCTAAAACTCCTCAGAAAAACGCAGCCACTCTCCTCAGCTCCAGCTCCCTCCTTCAGCTCACTTGCTCAGCTCACAAATGAGAATTGTGTACTGTCCTCTCACCATCAGCCTCCTTTTATCTCCCTAGCAGCCTCCCATCCTCTTTGACAAGTGTCCCAAGGTTTGGCCTCAATGTCTGAGAGTTGGGGCTCTTGGACCCCACTCTCCACTAGGAGGTGTGCCCCCCTTGGACAGGGACCCACACTCCACTAGCAGCCACCTAGAGGTGCGCCCTCCTTGGGCTGGGTCCCACAAACCACCCCGCCACCTTCATGACATGTGCCCTCTCTCCCTGGGCCCCACAATCCACTCAAGGAGAAATTTGCTGCAAGCCTAAACCTAAGGCTGAGATAAATAATGCTGATCTGGGTTAATTTAAGGTGTCCCTCAGCTAGCCTAGGGCAGAAAGCACAGCTGAGACACCGAACTGAGCTAAAACTAACATTTACGACTTTAAATAGTTGAGAATCAAAAGTTGGTAGGGGGTCACCACCCACTTAGGAGACAAATAAGTTCTAAATTTTAATTTTTGTTGCTTATTTTAATATTATCGTAGGCATGCAGGTCACTTTGAAAGAGGGAGCATCCAAGAGTACCACATGGCATGGGGGTAATCCTGTGAGTCACCGATATTTAGGAACATCATCCCCAAGTACTCAGGACATTTTGCTTCAGCAGAGGATGTTCCTATTGACATCCCCTACATACCACGTACCAGGAATGGCAAGGAACATCCACAAGGACAATCTCATGCTCGGATTAGGTTATCTGCGTTATATGTTTCTTTGCAATATGATTTTTGTCAGATTTCAAACACACCCTTCTTGATTTCAAGGACATAAGCAAATTCGAAGCATGGCTTGCGGTTTTTATCACTCTCTTAGAGATTCTAAGTTGATAATATCAGTATCTCGGGAATATGAGTGTTTTATCCCTGATGCTTGACAGCATGTTAATTCATCCATCTATTGGTATTTTTTCTAGTTGGGAAGGTATTACAGACATTGGAAAAATCACCATAAGTTAGAAAGAGTTCCTATGCAAAGTATACAGTCTGTTGAAGGCAGATTATGTTTACTTCTAATGTTGGAGAAAAAGAACACATATACAGGAAACCATAAACTAGTAAATGCAACCATAAGCACATCAACACAGCACTGCATTCATTCACACGAATATTGACCGTTATAATATAGCAATGATTTTCACTGGAGAGACAGATTATTTTATCCAGAAAGAGACTTGAGACTAAAACCTATTCCAGACATTTATATCAAAAGTCATTTTATCGTCTGCCAAAATAAGTAACACACATTATGAAGCAATTTGCTCATTTATTTTTTTCCTTCAAATGCATTTAAGTGTTTGCACAAAGCCCAAAATAATCTTCTTGGCAAGATATAGCATTTTATCATGAACAAGAACTGTCATTATTGCAGTTGCATCTTGTATGCAGACTTTAATACATCAGAGATTTACACCCAACTGTCAACAATATCCATATATAGACTGAAAAGAGTATTACTTGTATTCTGCACGTGAAATGTGCCTTTTGCAGCTCATGCGTCCATATGGCTTACGGTTGTTCTGCCACACTAAGTTAGACAAGGAGTATCTTGATGGAGTGAGTTTTACCACACCATATTCAAAAGATTTACTAGTAGAAGCACCTGCATGCCAGATACAAGAAAGAGATTGTTTAAAGGAGGTCTTCAGTAACAATGAAACATTTCTGTACAAATGACATATAAAGATTTACAACAAAGACCAAAATATGAAAACAGAAAACTTACATCTCCGACATTGTTATTTAATGTTTATCATTTAAAGCCTTTAGTGTGAAGAATATGAAATTTTAACTCTGAGACTAAATTGCAACAAACGGTTGACAGAAGTTAACAACAGAAATACCTAAACTGCAATTTTTAGGCCTACATTCAAGACAGCCTATGTCAGAGATAAATAAATACGCAACTTTTTTATTAAAAAAATAGGTAAACACACCGACTCCTTTTTATGCCAAAATGTGACGATTCTGAGGTCATGGACTCAACTTTCCAAGCTAGTAAATAAAATTATCTTTGCTTACTTGGATTTCAAGAGAACAGATTCTACCTGGTGGCAGAAGAAAATCATGGATGCTGATATAGATCCAGCCTTTTTTTAAAAGTTAATGCAATTTTAGAGCTCATTAAAAGATGCTAGTATCTCTTCTATGTTTTAATTGTGCAGTAGACATTGGGAGACAAATAGTGTCATCACACACTAGATSTTAATTTCGGGGGGGTGCCTAGATTCTTACATAAAGGAGCAACAAGTGACATCTGCAGGTAGCTCCCACAAGAGTAAGCAGCATAGAAAATAGGATTTTYCCTCTTAAGTTTGATGCTGCAGAGGGGTCTGGAAAAGGATTGGACCTTCGCATGACCAACCTTAACTTAACTGACTTTGATGGCGACCTGCAATACTATTCACACCATCTCCATACTCRCAACATAAACCTTGGTAATCTCACAAAAAATATGGTTCCTGGCACAACACTGACTTACATACAAAAACGCAACATCACACAAGGTCACATCTTACACACGAAACCTTATTAAACCAAAACAGACACTTTGTCCTCTTATTATCACTCATTACCGGAGCATTTATTAAACCAAAACAGACACCTTGTCCTCTTATTATCACTCATTACCGGAGCATTGCATACAAGCCACTCACCTTACTAAATGGGGAAACTAGTCCCAACCTACTTTCACAATATTGGCACACACAACACACAATGGCATTCAGCTAATTATCAATTATTACCCACAGACATAAAAACAGTCCTCCAAGCATACACAATGTTTTTTCACAAGACAATGGTGTGTGTTATCACACAAGTTGTAGGTTGGGCAAAGCCCGACCCAACCACCAAATGGTGACAACGTTGGGAGCACCTACCCATTGTCACCTTAGACAAGTGTTCCCGTCACTTTAGAGGTGAAGTGGTCACCTCAAGGGTGGAATCCCAGTGACCCTAGGGGGGAACGAGCTGGAAAGTGTGATGTATGAACGAATGCCCCTATAGGTCAGGTTGCTAGATGGAAAAGGGAGCTTGGTGATGAGTCTTGAGAGTTGTTTGAGGTTGTCAAAGTCTTGAGTGACATGCAAAGAGATAGTACCTGCCCAAGACACAAGGAAAACCAAGTATACAATGCAATATATCAAGTGGACAAGCAAATTAAGCTTGCTGTCCCTAATTGCAGCAGTTAGTAACAGTATATATCAGCAATGAAATGGCACAATAAGCTGCTAAACAAGGGCTAGAAATCAAGTAAAAGATGCAAGAGATAAACTGGCTAAACACTAGTCAAACTCAAGATTCAAAGACCAAGATACTAGCATAAAAGTAAGGTTGTTGTTAACACTATCTGTAGCAATATAAATCAGCCTTCTGGCTGTAACAAACAAATTATTACAGCAATATATTCAACCGTCAAAACTTGCCAAAAAATCCACCAAAAGATGTGCTATGATTACTAGGTTATATGGGCAAAATCTTAGCAATTTCAGCGGTTGAGTTAAGAGTTATTTAAGAAAGTTTGATTAGGGTTTCTGCAGCCCTAATGGCTGAAAATGAAAGTTTGTAACAGCAGCAAGCAATACCCCTTTAGAGGGGATGCCCTAGTGGCTTAGAGATGCGCTAGGCACAAGAAACAAAACCCAGATTGCAAAAAGTTAAAATGGCAAAAATTCACGTTTTCCAATGCACTATTTTATTTCTCCAATGCAAAAATATTCAGATTAGTGCCTTTAAAATTGGGTGAATGGGGTTTGGATTAAAGAGTTAGATCAACAAAGACCCTAGGGGTGTAAGCCATTTTACTCCCTAGAGTATGCCAATCAAACTTTGGGTAAATCTAAGAGGTATACACACTCGTATTCCTCCTAGCAACCCTTGCAAAATAACTTGTTAACTTTAGCAATTTAGATGAAGCTTAATGGAGGGTGTATCCATTATACTCCTCCTAGGGTTTCCAATAACCATAACCAAGAAAGAGCAAGAAACAATTAGCGATGCAAATTTTTCCTTACCAATTCCAAGAGAGAGAGATCAAAACCCTACTTTCACCAAGCAAATCACCATTCAAGATCAAGACAACAAGCTTCCAAGAGGTGCGCTTCACTTCTTCTCATCCATTCACCCAAAGATAACACCATAAATCAGTTGCAAGAGGGAGAGATACCAAAAATGCACAAGTATAGCAAAAATTTCAGCCAAGTATCCTTCTCCACATGGGAGACCTATGTTATGAAATGAGATTCACATCATCTCTATTTATACAAAAGTCTTAAAACATAGTTTGTCCACTTAGCAAGGGTAAAACATAAGATAAGGAGTCAACAACCCTTTTCTTACCCCTTGCATCAAATAATAATATTTAAATTTCACTTTAACACAATATAAACCCTAAAAATAAGATGACATCGCCCCTTTAGGGGACGTTTGAGCCACTAGAGCAAGTCGTTGGAGAGGAAAATGGAGGTTGTTGGGGCTCCTTGAGCCTCCTCATCATGTGCTAGGGTCAATCCATGTCTCCTCCGGTCAAAATATGCCAACTGTCAATGTGCAATAACTCCATCACCACCAAACCCCCTCAAGCATGACATCAAGCCGTAAAAAGGTGGTGTTTTGCCTCTCCTAGGCAAATCGTTTGGGTAATAGGGGTTGGATAAGGTCCTCCATGATGCCATGTAAGCCTCCAAAGGCATGTCTTTGTGATCCGGTGTGCGGGCCTACAACATCCATCCTGTGAGCTTTTTGCCCCATGGAAGCCCAAGCTAGGCTTGTTCTCCCAAAATTGGTCAAGGTCCTGCAAAACAAAAGGGTATTTCCCTCCAAAGATCTCAAGTCAAAGATATCATGACAAGTGTAAGCCACGTCTAATAAGCAAGGCACCTAAACATGTGCATCAAAACTACCTTATCAAATTAAACAAATGCTCAAAAACCCTATACAATTGACCAAGTTTAAATATGGGAGGGGTGTCATAGAAGTCTTATTGGGTAGACCAAAGCCCTTAAGTAGGGGATGCTCCCAAGGATGGCCTTTTCAAGGTTATGTGGTGGATGATTGGGTGGAAAGGAATTTAGATTTCATAGGTCAATGAGTTTCATGACATACAAGGGCTCGTATTATCTCATTTACAGGTGCCTTTGTAGAGGGTGTGGGGCACCTTTGTTTGCAATGCACTTTTTCCAAGCCCATCTTCTTGTCGTTCTTTATTTCTTTCATATTTTAAGAAACAAGTTGAAGGCCACTGTCCTGGCTTGGTGTCCAGATAACGACAATGTCATTCACAAATACCTCACAGAAATTAGAAGGTTGGCTCGTGATGAGACCCCCTTTCTCTCAATTATGTAACTGAGAGCCACTACCCAGGCCTGATGACTAGATGATGGTAATGTCATACCGCTAAATACCTATGATCATGATAGGTCGGCTCGTGATGAGACCTCCCATCCTCCAACTAACCCCTTAAGCATTCACTATCATTTACTTTTGTACGTCCCCCTTTTCTTACAAAGAAGCATTTCATTGTTTTCTCGGGGATCCCTGGGCAAAGCATCTAGAAGGTCTATATTTAAACTTTTATCTTTTTACCCAACAACAATCCCTCTGGGCCTTCATCCCCTTCTTCCCATGAAATGAGGTACATGCCCTTCTTGGGTCACTAAAGTCAAAGGGCCTAGAAGAAGACAATATGATGGGAGTGTAATGAGTGAAAGGTCGTAAGTATGGTTGGGAATGGTACGATAGCCCATAAAGGGACCCCCAATCACAAACCTTCACCAAAGGTTGGTCACTTAGTAGGAAATCTATGTCACTCACCAAGGTGAAACTGGATCAAAAGCATAAAGTCCAAGCAGGGGCTCTATAAACAAAAGTAGCTCAAATACAACATGTTTAAATGCCTTAAATATTAGGGTGATTACCTGCCACAATACCTGACTTGTACTGCATGGAGCATGACCCATGTGCCTTCCAGAAGCTAGCTAGTGTGGTGGATGCGCTGACAATGGATCAGAATGTGGTGATAGAGAGGGCTTCTGTATGTGCAAGTGGACATTGTTGGTCATGTGGTCTCTCAACACTCCATATCTGCAACCTGAGGGCCTTGAGACATGATCTCCTTAGTTATCCCACAAAATGGAGATAACAATGTGTACATATGTTTTATAGCAATATCTGCTTATTGGATTCGAATTTGAATAAGTCTAGGTCCACAACAAATATCCAGCCATCCACGGCCAAACCTTATATCCACAACAAAGGCGCAGGAATTTTCGTCCATGGCCAATGAACAGGAGGGTAACTCATCCACGGCAAACATTCTATCCAAGACCGATGAACAAGAGGGCAATTCATCCATGGCCGAAGGTTCTATCCATGGCCAATGTGCAGGAACTTTCATCCACAGCTAGTGGGCAATCGCATTCCAATCACAATTTCAACACTAACTTAAAATTCGACCTTAGAGCAAGGACAAACACAATTCCGACACCATTTTAAAATTCAACCTCAAAGCAAGGATTTCTTCTTTTGTTGCCTACCCAATCCATACCATTGACCCACCATGCTTTATCATATGCAACATGCTCAAATATTTGGCAACTTTTATTGATTTTTTGAACAGGAAACCCATTGAAGCTCCCAAGCACACAGTACATCGTGGGAACAAAGTTTAGAATGGCTGCACCACAATGGGAACGCTCCCAAAAAGCTCTTTTAAGTCCACAGTACCGCTCTGTACTATATTGGAGCATTTTGTACCCACTTTGAAGCTCCAGAAGTAGGGAAACAGTGGATACATCCTCCCCAAATCTCAAGAGTGGTACCTGTGCAACACTAGTTTAAAAAGATATTTTCTAACGGAGTCCCTCCCTATTTTCATTAATCCATATTCTCTTGAGGTCCACGTGGTAATTTTTCACCATACATAGTTTTGGGATAGGTGGCCTCCATTTATTGCGCTCCTGCATCAAAGTTTTGTGACAGCTAACTTCCAATTGGCATTCTTATCCGCTAGCCCCAACCCATATAAACCTCGGTCTATCATGTGTTAGATTTTCTAGACCATGGTAAATAAACTCTGCAATAAAAGAATACCTAAAAATACTAGATAGCTGAAAATTGAAAGCCAATAAAAACTACAACTCTAATAATGCTAGAATCTATAACCACACACTACTAAAAATATATAATAGAAACTCGGTAGATGGACTGTCAAAACTTGTTACTGCTTTCTCATTAATTCTAAGCTAAAATATGCTACAGGCAAGAACAATAAGTTAATTCAATGCTCGTTGTTCAACAAAATGAATTAACATACACCCCTGCCTTCTCCTTTATAGGCTAGGAAGAAGAATAGGTACAATGAATCTAGACATGCACAACAGTTCCTAAACTGAAGATGATCTAAGGCACGCAAGCAAGCATCCTCCTAAAGATTTGCGCCCATGCAAGCATGCATCCTCCTAGAGAATTTCACCCTTAACTTCATGCATGCACTTACCTAAATAAGAAAAAAATAGAAAACTATTTAATAAAAATGAAGCTAATACATACAACTCACGTGCCCTCTTTTACTTAACTTAGAAATGGCATGCAAACTGCTAAGGATAACACTATCACTTCCTAGCTATCATTGGTGCATGCATCCATGCACACACCAGCCATGTTGGAAGCTAAGTAACAGGATACGTCCAAACCCCCCTACGTGTCACGTATCCTGCATGTCGGACACGATACGTGAGGACACGTGTACAGAACGTGTCATGTTCACAGGACACGTTTCAAACACGTGTCCAACACTTACCCTCAGTGTGTCCTGCACAGAGAAGTACTTGGCTCATGTTTTCTCATGCAAGTTGGAGTTGTGAGGTGTTTTGGTGTGCAACTAAGGGTTATTTTGCCTTACTAATGCTATTTAAAGAGGTCCCCACCCCCTCCATTTCACCCACCCTAGTAATTAATGGTAATGTTAAAAGTGGCATTCTCCTTTATCTTTCATTTTCATCATTTTCCTTAAATTTTTAACATTACCATTAATTGTTTCAGGATGTTTGAGAGTGGTTCCAACCTCATTGGACTTCATATGGAGAAAGTAGTGTTGAATTTAATGCAGCTGCAAGAGCCATTCTCCTGGAGGATGGCATAAGACCCTAGCTGTGGACTAGGGCCCCCAGTTCACTCTTGGGGTTCTTGGTCTGGGACCAAGCAGTTAGAGCCATGGAAAAAGACCCTTGTGAGGGCCCCCAATAGATGACTAGGGTTCTTGGTCTAGGACCAAGCAGCAAAAGACCCTTGTGAGGGCCCCCAGTAGATGACTGGGGTTCTTGGTCTAGGAMCAAGCAGCAAAAGACTCTTGTTAGGGCCCCCAGTAGATGACTGGGTTTCTTGGTCTGGGACCAAGCARTAAAGAMCCTAGATGTATTCTAGGGCCCCTGGATGTGTTCCAGGGAAKCCTTGCCCTGAGCTTGGATTGATCCTTGRATGTGTTCCTTGGTGGTTGATATAAGTCCCTAGATGTGACTAGGGCYCCTGGATGTGTTCYAGRGTACCCATGCCTAAAGCATGGGTTGATCCTTGGTCTTGTAHCTTGGTGGATAASACCCTAGATGTGTTCTAGGGCCCYTAGATGTGTTYTGGGGCAACYTGGTTCTTGACYAGGTAGATCTTGGTGTAATACCAAGATATGTTGATGTGTGATCCTCTTCCYCTCTCCTAGGATGTATCTAGGAGTGYCTATGAAGATGGACCAGATCAYATTGTTGATGTACCCCCTTATGCAGTGATGATAAAGTTTATAGGTCACTATGAGACTCATGTGGACATGTTTTGCCATTGTGTAACTTCCCTTGACTTTGTCTTAAAAGGTAACCCTTTTTGTTGTTTGCCTTCACTCTTGTTTTATGTGATTGGGGTTTTACTTTATGTATTACGGGTTTTATGTTGTGATTGGGGTTTTATGTGTTTAGGGTTTTTGTTATAATTAATTAATATTAATATTAATTGACATTTTAATTAATATTTATATTAATTAAAAGTCAATATTTAATTATAATTTTTAATTACCCTAACCCCTCTCCCTAACTATAAATAAGACCCTACCCCTAGCATTCTATACACACTTACTCTCCTCACATTTCCTAAACTTGTTGTGACTACCTCAGTTTGGTTTTTCTTGGCCATGGTATGGCTTCTCTAGTAAACTCTCTTTTCAGATTTGAGGTATTACTTGCACACTTGTTGGCTGGGAACTTCAGGTTGATCCTGCTTGCTTGGTTATGATGTGCTGGATCTCTTCAAATCTGCCTATGCTCACCGAGATCTCTCCTGTGGCTGCCACGATCTATCCCATCACTGCTTGAAAGAGCCGCGGACTGTCCCTTGGCTGAGTATGGGTGTCACGGCCCTTCTTTGTGGCTGCCTTTGTGTGTGTGAGGCTACAGGTGCCTCTCTTCTTTATGGCTGCCACTATGTGTGAGAGGCTACGAGTGCCTCCCTTCCCTTGGCTGCCATTTAGTGATAGGGTTTACTAGATCTCTCTTTGCTGTAACTACCAGTGGGTGAATTTACTCTTTTGTATTCCAGATCTGAGTTTTGTATTCTAGATCTGAGTGTATGTTATATGGAGAGGTTTGATCTTGTATGCCAGATCTGATTTTGTGTTAGCTTATGGAGGGTTTTGATCTTGTATTCCAGATCTGATTTTGTGTTACCTTATGGAGGGTTTTGACTCTTGTATTCCAGATCTGAGTTTGTGTTTGCTTATGGAGGGTTTGACACTTGTATCCCAGATCTGAGGGTCCTCTTACTTGCTGTCCAGATCCGAGTGTTTTTCTTGTGATCTGAGTGTTCCCTTATAAGTTGATCTACTTGCTGTCCTGATTTGAGGGTTTCTTTTGTGATTGATTTCCTTGTGATTGATTTGAGGGTTTCCTTGATTTGGATTATCATTGTTTCCTTTGGGGTTTTACTATCCATGGCAAAACTGTCCCACAGTTCTCTTGACAGAGTTCAAACCCTAGAGGTTTGTTACATGAACCTAAGCTTCATCTGAGCATACATACAGAGGCGTACTTCTACTTGTGACAGGTACCCATTCTTCCTTGGCTAAGAGGTAAGCTAAGATTTGTTTTTCTACACTCAAGAAATTTGTTTATGTTCAGAAATTCATTTTCATGCATACAGATCTGTTTATCTCTTGGTTTAATGTGCTGATCTAAAATTGTTTTAGTGAACAAAATTTAAAAGAATGTCACTAGTTCATTTTTACCCTAAAATCTAACAAGTAGAATTTTAGGTCCCATTCAAAATTCAACAGACTTAATAGTTTTCAGGATTTCAAGATTGGCAAGATTGCAATGTTTCCACTAGATTCTATCATGTATGAGGGTATGGAACTGACATTTAAATAAGAGAACCAAGCCCTTTATGTACCTCAATGTTGGTGGCATTGATTGTTCAACTCTTTTGTCACGACCCCAGTAAAAATGTACCCTTCACTCAAGTATAAACTCTTCTCTTTGTCGTCGTGTCAAGTGACTTAGTGGTGTATGTTCACAGCAACCTCCGTCTTATATACAGGCAGAGAGAAGAGTGGTTGAAGGGAAAGACAAAGATGCGGGATGTGTTTCCTGATGATATGGGTTTGAACAATAGTGTTGAGTTGGCTAATGCCAACTCGGATCTTAATGAACTAGTGCCAAAGCCGGCCCAGAGTCCACATCAACAAATGCATGGATTGCATTGGATATAGGGGAGGAGGAGGAGGATGGAAGAGAGAGCAGTGGTAGTGATGCCAATCTTGATGATTATGACATGGAGGACTACTGACAGTAATGACTCATGCGCTATGAGATTCTTCCTTCTACGGTTCTAGTATCTACCCTATGGCTAGTTTGTATTTGTCATTGGCATTCCCACCTATAGTATCAGTGACTCTAATTCAATGTCTATCTACAATGTAATACATTTTGATTTTGATGACTTAATGAGATTGAGAATGTTGCAGCTTATGATTCTAATTTCTTTTGTGTTCAGTGTTTGTCATTTGATCATCATTGATGTTACAATGTAGTATGTAAATCTTCTAGTTTCTAACAAAATATGAATCTTTATGTCTATATTTCATTTTTGTATGTGTAATTTAAAAAATAAACTCAGATATATAATTTTTTTAAATATATATATATATATATATATAATATAAACGTGTCCTTCATGTCCTGTTTTCGAGGGTCTTCTTGCCCGTGTTGGATACTCGTATTTCCGTGTCCTCCGTGTCCCGTGTCCACGTATCTAGTGACTTAGGTTGGAAGCCTACAAAAGTAGTGGTGCATCCTCTAGTCTACTCTATCGTTGCGCCCTCATCTTCAAACCATTATGTTGCATTAAAATCAATGTTGTACGGATCTATTGAGTGTGTTATACTATTGCAACTAAAGCACCCATCTGCCACACGTGTGCCCAACCCAATAAAAGACTATCGAAGGTACACTAATCTAACACTCTCTCTTACTAACAAAAGTGTTCTCCACCAATCCAAGTGTCTCCCTAAACATCTCGAACTTCCCTTTGGCCACAAGCTTAGTCAAGATATATGCAACCTATTGATCTGTTTGAATATATTATGGAGCAATCACTCCCTTCTAAACCATGTTCCTAAGAAAATGGCACCCGATGTCAATGTGCTTGAAGTGGTCATGGAATACTAGATTCTCGAAGTTTGATACAACTTTAATTGGCATAGTAGACCACAGTAGGCTTCAACATCTCACTTGTCAATTCTGCAATCAACTTATTGATTGTCATAGTAGACCATAGTAGGTTCCAACATCTCACTTATCAAACTTGTAATCAACTTGCAAATCCAAATGGCTTCACAACTAGTAGTGTTAGCTACCATGTACTATGCCTTTGCTTAACTCAATGCCACTAAAGCCTGCTTGTTTTTGAACTAAGAAATCACTCCTGAACCCAAATGGAAGCAACACCCTAAAGTACTCTTCCTATCACCTACATCTCCTACCCAGCAAAATCAACAAATCCATATAGCAACAACTCACCATCTCCTGCATTTCTCAAACCATAATGTACTTTGCCCTTGTTAACCCCCAGATTTGCTTATGCAAATGGAGGGTTAAGATCCAGCTAGCTTTCATCAAGCTGGTAGTCAGAGATAGTTTTTCATAGAGATTAGTGACAGGTTTTCCAGGGATCACAATCCATTATCAAAGGCAGAGACATTCTGAGGCATATTCATCAGTTTTGGGAAAATTACTCTTTTTAGCAGTGTTCCTACTTTTTAGGATCCAGAGTTCAAAGGCCCGCATGTCAAAGATGATTACATATTTGGGGTCCTTGTGAGCTCACAAAGACGATGGGCCTTTTCCGAACAACATGCAAGACACTGCTATTTTTGAGTTGCGGGACTCAAATGACGATTATGAGCACATATCTAGATTCCTTGTAGAAAATCAAATCCGATGAGCTTGATTTCATTAACATGGGAGAAGTTGTTATTTTTAGGCATGCTATATTTCGCAGTGTTCTCCTAGCATTTCCCGACATTTTTCATCTTTTCCTATTTATTAGTGGGACCGTTATTTTTAGCATGTCTATTTTCAGTGGTGCTATTATTAGCAGGTGTGGTCGCCATGCAACATGACATGTGGCAGCAAGTGAGGGCGCCATGTGGATGACATGTGGCATTGTGTCATGAGCAAAACCCTAGGTGCCTTGTTGGGTAAATTTAGCAGTGGCCTAAAATTTAGCTCCATGCATCAAGTTCTATTTTCAGGTGGATGACTCATCAACTATTATTGGCAAGAGAGGTTGACTTTCTTGCATGAGGATGATATTGTTAAACAACCATTTTATTTTGGGAAGGTTTACTTATCTTGAGTTGAGTCAACACTGCATGGAGGGCAAATGGGCTAGGTGTAATGTCCCCCACCTCTTGAAGAAGAGGTTTGGAAGACGTAGTGGTCTAGGTGTCCCCACTAGGCCATAGTCTCACACTAAGGGGAAAAGGTCAACAAGCTAAGGTTATATTCTTAAGTTGACTTGATAAAAAGATGAAAAAGGCATTAAAAGATAACTCAACAAAGAAATAGAAGAGCTAGAATTGGAGTTACGGTTAACTCTAGGAGTTAAGTTAACTCAACAGGAAATTAGAAGAAAAAGTATAAAGAGAAGGCTAGGGCGCACTTCTTGGGCATTCTGGATTTTGGTATTTGCTTGTTATTGCCTTGAGCATACAGTTTGGGGGTTTTGCTGATACAAACCCTTGTGAACAACTCAGTGGTGAAAGATCCACTCACCTTGTTCCACAGCTTGGTCTCGGGGATGAAAGACTCCACCCACACCATTCTACACTCATCACATATCCACCAACAGATTCAGGGAAGCAACAGGGCCGTACTGTTTGGGAGTTTCCAGCAAGGGTGCACCATCTTCTAAAGAAGAGTTCGATCCAACTAATCAGAGGGAGCGTTGGGCATTCTATCACTTGGGTTTCACTTGCAGGTACTCCCCCATCACTTTGAAGGCTTCTTCGAAGAGTTATCATCACTAATTCTTCAACTACAGTTTGGGATGACTTGGAGGCTAGGAGGACGTCCCATTATTCAGTATTTCTCAGGTCTAGAGAGATCTACTTAAGATCTGGAGCTGAAACTTCTCCCACGGGGTTCCCATAGCCCGATCTATATTCTTGGGGAGTTTCACACCATTTGGAGGTTCCCTTCATCAGGGACGAGTTGCCTAGGGTTCCAAGCATTCAGGAGGGCACAACTTCCTTAGAAGATTCAGTATTTGGAAGGGTTGGCATTGGTCGTTCGACCTAATACTTCAGGAGGGAGATCCTATCACCCTGATCTATCATCTGGCCGAGTTTGGACTCGTTTGGAGTCTTCTTTCATCATGGTCGATTTATTGAGGGTTTCAGCCTTCTATTGGAGTGTGGCATTCTTCAGCTGGAGGGATTGGCATTCAGATCTGCTTGTATTGATCTTCCTTTCTTATTCAGCCTTTGGAGGCTTGTTTTGTATCCGCGGGAGCATTTTGTAGCAGCTCATACTTGTTATCTATTGGAGCCATCTGAGGATTATTCCAGATCTGCTCTTTCTATTGTATATGATTTATGCTTCTATAATAAAGGTCAGATCTATGCTTGTGTTTTCTATATCTTGATTATATTGTGATCTTGCGTATGTTGGATGCATCTGGTATAAACATCATTTAAATAACTAGAAAACTTCAATAGACACCTGCACATCAAACGAATCAGTGGTAGTTAGTGATTCCCAGTGAAAAATTTGGCTTGGGATCATTACACTGGGATAATTTTGGAACAATTTATCTTCAATTCATTTCTAGTTAAGTTAACATTGCATGGAGAGTTTGGAGACCACATCAGCTTAGCTAATTTTGGAACAAGGCAATCTTTTATAGTGGGTTTGATAATTATTCCTAGAATAGGTGGCTGATTTTAGCATTTTATTTATTATTGAACAGCAATTTAATTTTGGAAGTGTTCTTGTATAAGTTAGGGGCCTTCTTTTAAGAGCTCCAGAATCTATAAAGGAAGGGCGAATGGCCATTATTTGCTAGAGGTTTTTGAAGTGAGCAATTAGTGGCCTTTCTTTTCCATCTTCTTCTCTTTTCTTCGTGCTTCTTGTACTCTGCGCAAAGCCATATTATTGTGATCAGTCTTGTACTTTGTCTTTATGGTGCAACCAATCTCTTGACAAATACAAAGATAAAGTTTGACTATGCTATTTTCTCAGCTCTTGAACTTGTTGGTGCAATGTTATCTTTTTGTGCAGTGGTGTAGGTGGTATTTCTTACCTCTAATTTGGTTGTATTTATCATTTAGAGTGCATATTTTCTCTATTTTCTTTTCATACTTAGCTATTGCAATCTGAAAATTTATCATATATTCTAACAATCAATATTCTCAGG
>JASDQU010736389.1:71127-84017 GCA_032191745.1 Picea mariana | reverse complement strand
TTTTTCCCTTCTTATAGCTTCACTTAGGTCAAGGATCAAATGTCTAGGGTTAAAACCCTAAAGTGCAAGCACTTTTGGGCCTTAGGCTTTTAACCCTAACAAGGACATTTCATAAACTTCGACAAATAAAATTTTGTGAGGAAGAGAAGCACTTATGTCTTTCTCTTAAGGTTTCAACAAACAAGATACTTGTAACAAGATAGCAATTTAACCATTTACATCAACAAGAAACAATAGAATTGCAGAAAATTACTTGCTTCATCCAAGAATCAAGAGCATAAAACCCTCATTGCATAAATTATCCATCCAAATGAGCAAACCATCCACAATAGATCCTCCTTCAAGCATAGTGCATAAGAGAAAAAGACTAGAGAGGCTGAAATGGCAAACTTTTTTAACGGTGTTACCCCACAAGTGTGAGTAAATTGTGATGATCCAAAATGAAAATGAAACTAGCCTTTATATATGAGGCTAGGCCTAGCGTTTTGTCCACATAACATAACTTTAATTTGAAGTGGGGTCGACCCCTCATTTAACCTTTACAAAAATGCTAAAATGCAAAAAGTACATCATAAGGGACAAACGTGTGTGACGTCGAGCCTTCCTAGGCTAACAGAGGGACTCCAAAGTCCACGTGGCACCAATCCAAGGTGAAGTGATGGCAAATGGTGTATCTCCTCACCCAAGGTCATCCCAGTCATCACTAGTACCGCAATTGTCCATCAAACCATCAAACCCTAGAAGATGACGTCATGATCAAATGGAGTGTGACGTCAAGGGTTTAGGGCATTGTGTCTAGGCTGGAGGAAGTTGCATCTTGTCTCTGCATAGTGTTTGGCTATCTACTGCTGCAACATCCTTGATCCAGTGAATAATAAGCCTCGTGGTACTATGCCCAGCCTGTGGGATTTCAACCCATTTATGTGCCATCAAGGTGGTGAGTCAGTGGATGACTCATTACTCTGCATCACACGTGCCAAAGTCCTGCAATAAAGGCACAACGTCCAAGGTACAAGCCTAGGACATCCCTCAAAGAACCATGTTAGGGCCATCCAAAACAAAGCAGATTATAAGACAAGGTAAGCCAATGTTCATAAGAAATATTAGTCCTTAAATCATGCAAAGTAAGTTGTTCCTTAACATATAAGCCATGTAAATAATTCACCTCGATATCCCCTTCAAGCATCACACCAACCCAGGACTTCATGTGAGTTGGAAAGTTTGAGTATGGGAGGGTCTTCATCCAACCCTATTAGGTGTGCCAAATTAGATAAGAAATAAAAGACCCAGGTAGAGGGGTAGGTCCTGAGGGAAGCAGTAAATAAAGAAACCCTTCAAGAGTAAGAGTGATAGTGATACGAATTAGGGATTACTTTATGGCTTATGGTGTCATTAAATCCATTTCTATCGGCACCTTTGTAGAGGGAGGGCTTGCTACTTAAGATACCCTTTCCTCGGTACTTTTTGCATTTTTAACCTCTTAATTGCCTTTTGATACTATTACCCCCCAGGCTAGGGGTAACTAAGGAGATGATGTCTCAAGGCTCGCAGGCTGAAGACATGGAGTGCCGAGAGTCGAATGACCAGTTGAGCCCACATTAAGCAAGCAAAGCCCTTCCTCTCCACCACACATCACCATTCATCGACGGAAGTGTAGCAGTGTATGCCACACCAACAATGGCCTAGAAGGGACAACAAGTCTTACTTCATGAGATATCAAGTCTGTCTCGTGGTAAGTGTCACTTTAATAATTGAAGCATTTGAGCATGTTGCAAAGATTTCTTTCTTGATTATGAAAATGTTTGCTTGGAAATTATACCTTTTGCCTCATTTCACCTTGGTGGTTGACATGGTTTTCCTAGTAAGTGGGTCACCCTCGAGGAAAGGGTTGCTACTAAGGGGTCTCCTTGAAGGGTCGTCGTACCATTCCCGCACATACATTCCAATTTCCACACCTCTTCCCTTTCGTTTCCTCATCTTTTGGGTTTTGGGGTTTAAGGACCCCAAGAAGGGCTTCTGCCTCATTTCATGGAAAGAAGAGGCTAAAGGCCTAGAGGTTTTGTAGCTGGAAAAAGTTAAAATCCATAAATTATCCTTCTAGATGCTCACCCTAAGGTGCTGAGAGCAATGAAAAGCTTCTCCATAAGAAATGAAGGACCTTTAAAAAAGAAAACACATAATTAATACATGTCCCACTTGATGGGGGAATGCATTTGCGGTGTCTTTTAATTTCCAATGTATATGGCACTCAATGTGTTCCTAACTAGAGATTTGCACCCTTAACTTCATGCATGCACTATACCTAAATAAGAAAAACATATAAAACTATTTAATAAAAATGAAGCTAACACATGCAAATCACGCACCCTCTTTTACTTAACTTAGATATGACAAGCAAAATTGCTAAGGATAACATTATCCCTTCCTAGCTATCGTTGGTGCATGCATTCATGCACACATCCTCCATGTTGGACACCTACAAATGTAGTGGTGCACCCTCTAGTCTACTCTATTGTTGCGCCCTCATCTTCAACCCATTATGCTACATTGAAATCAATGTTATGCGGATCTATTGAGTGTGTCATGCTATTGTAACTGAAGTGCCCCTCTACCACATGTGTGCCCAACCCAATAGAAGACTATCTAAGGTACACTAATCTAACACTCTCTCTTACTAACGAAAGCATTCTCCACCAATCCAAGTTTCTCCCTAAACATCTCGAACTTCCCCTTGGCCACAAGCTTAGTCAAGATATATGCAGCCTATTGATCTATTTGAATATACTTTGGAGCAATTGCTCCCTTCTAAGCCATGTTCCTAAGAAAATGGCACCCGATGTCAATGTCATGGAATAGTCGATTCTCAGAATTTGATATAACTCTAATTGTCACAATAGACCATAGTAGGCTCTGACATCTCAACTGTCAATTCTGCAATCAACTTGTTGATTGTCACAATAGACCATAGTAGGCTCTAACATCTCACTTATCAAACTTGTAATCAACTTGCAAAGCCAAATGGCTTCACAACTAATAGTGTTAGCTACCATATACTATGCCTTTGCAAACCTGCGTGTTGTTGAACCAAGAAATCACTCCAAAACCCAAATTGAAGCAACACCCTAAAGTATCTTCCTATCACCTACATCTCCTACCTAATCAAAATCAACAAATCCACGTAGCAACAACTCACCATCTCCTGCATATCTCACACCATAATGCATTGTGCCCTTGTTAACCCCCGAATTTTCTTATGCAAATGGAGAGTTAATATCCAGTTAGTTTTCATCAAGCCGGTAATCATAGATATGTTTTTATAGAGATCAGAGACTCGTTTTCATAGGTTTTCCAGGGACCACCATCCATTATCAGAGGCAAAGACATTTATGAGGCATATTCATCATTTTTGGGGAAAATTGTTATCTTCAGCAGTGTTCCTACTTTTTATAAGCCAGAGTTCGAAGGCCCACATGTTAGACATGATTACATATTTGGGGTCCTTATGAGCTCGCGATGTCGATGGGCCTTTTCCAAGAAACATGCGAGACACTGCTATTATTGAGTTTCAGGGCTCAAATGACGATTCCAAGCACATATTTGGATTCCTTGCAGAAAATTGAATCTAGTGAGCTTCATTTCATTGACATGCGAGAAGTTGTTATTTTGACAGTGCCTATTTTTAGGCGTGCTATATTTGGCAGTGTTCTCCTAGCAGTTCCCGACATTTTTCATCTTTTCCTATTTTTAGCAAGACTGTTATTTTTAGCATGTCTATTTTTACCAATGTTATTATTAGCAAGTGTGGTCGCCATGTAACATAACATGTGGCAACAAGTGAGGGCACCATGTGAATGACATGTGGCAATGTGTCATGAGCAAAACCCTAGGTGCCTTGTTGGGTAAATTTAGCAGTGGCCTAAAATTTAGCTCCATGCATCAAGTTCTATTTTCAGGTGGATGACTCATCAACTATTATTGGCAAGAGAGGTTGACTTTCTTGCATGAGGAGGATGATATTATTAGGCAACTAGTTTATTTTGGGAAGGTTCACTTATCTTGAGTTGAGTCAACACTGCATGGAGAGCACATGGGCTAGGATAATTTTGGAATAGTTTATCTTCAATTCATTTCAGTTAAGTCAACAACACATGGAGAGTTTGGAGGGCACATCAGCTTAGCTAATTTTGGAACAAGGCAACCTCCTTTTTAGTGGGAGTTTGATGTTTATTCATGGAATAGGTGGTCGATTTTAGCATTTTATTTATTATTGGACAGCCATTTAATTTTGAAAGTGTTCTTGCATAAGTTAGGCACCTTCTTTAGAGAGCTCCAAGATCTATAATGGAAGGAAAAATGGCCATTGTTTGCTAGAGTTTTTTGGGGTGAGCAATTAGCAGCCTTTATTTTCCACCTTCTTTTCTTTTCTTCTTGCTTCTTGTGCTATGCGCAAAGCCATATTATTGTGATCAGTCGTGTAATCTGTCTTTATGGTGCAACCAATCTCTTGACTAATACAAAGATAAAGTTTGACTATGCTATTTTCTCGGCTCTTTGAACTTGTTGGTGCAATGTTATCTTTTTGTGCAATGGTGTAGATGGTATTTCTTACCTCTAATTTGGTTTTATTTAGCATTTAGAGCACATACTCTTCTCTATTTTCTTTTAATACTTAGCTAATGCAATCTGAAATTCTCTCATATATTTTAACTATCAATTTTCTCAGGTCTTTGCTTGCTTAATTGCACGCCAAGGATCATTACTTATGTGTTGATTTGTCATACTAACACGCAGATTTTTAAGTAATTTTCAGCGCATGAACAATAGGTATGCCCCCATGCGATTGGAAAAGCACTAATCCAAACGAAGAAGCAGGGCTAATTGCTTATGATTTATTACTCAATCTTCCTCACTGCAGGTCTTGGAGTCATTGTTGTCCTACAATGTAGTTTCGGGTGATAAAAGCACTTCAAATATTGGAGCACATGTTTTGCAACTATCTAGTGAATCTGTTTCGACTCAATCTAGTGAATCTGTTTCGACTCAACCATAAACAAGCTCAAGGTGTTCATTGCAAAACATATATTGAGTCTTGTGTTGACTAGATACATCAAGGATCCAATCAATTGTCTATACATTGAAGGACCTACCAAATTTGAATCCAAGTCAACATTCAACTTCAAATTCAACATCACAGGAGTGGTCATGGTTTACAATCCATCATCTAGAACCTTTTCAAGATCTCGACTATGTATTTTCCTTGCCCAAGGAAAACCTCCCCTGCACTCTATCGGTCCTTGGTCGTCTCCGCATAGTTCACGAGGTGTCCAATTTTATCAAGAGTACTATTGGGGTCAAACAAGGGTGCCCGCCAGCCCCCACCTTGTTTGGGATCTACATTGATGGGTTGGAGTCCTTCCTACACAAGCATATCCAAGTCAACAATGGGTGCCTTATCCACCAAGTTTTGATATCTATTCTGCTTTTCATTGATGAACTAATCCTCTTGGCCTCATCCTCAAAAGGCCCTGCAAAGACAAATAGATGGTTGGGCCCTTTACTGTGAATTTTGACAATTGACAGTAAAACCAAGGTTACAATCTTCAAAATGTCAAAGAAGGTCCTCTCAAATCATCACTTTCTTTTAGAGGGGAGGAGCTCAATATCACTAGCACCTATACTTTTGGGGGGATGCAATTCTCAAGGCCTCGTTTCAATCTGAGGCATGATCTTCGGCCCCGAGTCAACAAGGGCTACCAGTCCTTAGCCCTTCCCGAGAGATCGTGTTTCCAGCACCATTTTCAAGACACATCATCCAAGATATCTCTTATGGACACCCTCATCTGACCCACGGTTCTTTATGGCTCAAAGGTTTGGGGGCCTTATTTGCTAGGTCCAATTAGGCCTCAATCGAGAGAGTGTAGACCCTTCTCCTTCAATGCATTATCAAGTGCAAACAAACAATCCCTCAACACATCATTCTAGTAGAGTTTGGTGCCTAGCCCCCCCGGCTTGAGGATGTGTTCAACCTTGTCTCATTTCTACAACATGTTCAGAGTTTCTTGACCTGGTGAAGGGGCAAGACCGGTGGCCTACTATTCATTGGAGTCCATTGCTTTGGCTAGCCCCCCAAGTCGTGCTCGATGTTAGTTTGCAGAGGTCTCAAATCTTTTAGAGTATGTAGGTATTTCAATGAACCTGCTTCCTCCATTCAATTACTCCCTTGATGCACCTCTCTACCTACTAGGCAAGAGCTAAATAAAATCACCCAAGACGATATCTACAGGAAGTTCATACAATTCACTTGGACAAACCCACCAAGCGGGCTACGTTCAAGGATGGCTTTCTATGTTGAGCACTTCATAGAGTTAAGGAACGGACTCATTATTCAACCTCCTTACACATGTCATCATCGAATGCATGCTCTTTCCATTCACCTAGACTAATTCAAAGTGGGTTCACATAGACTCTCTCTCGTATCTTCTTTTCGCTTTCAAAGTTTGGTTTTCAAGCATTAGCTTAGATCAACACTTTACTTTCAAGTTTCCACATCTTGCTTTTTATAGAAGCCATCTTTGCACTCCCACTTTGTATTGACACCATTGTACTCAGCAATCCCATTGACCTACTTTAGTGGTCATTTGTTGGACAATAAAAAAAATTATCTTATCTTATCTTATTATCATATCTACCACACAAGCTACAATCTACAATCATTGGATCAAAAATAGTTTTTCACATCCCACAACCCTTCTCAAGTCCACATGTCAATCGCTAGCACAATTATGCTTTGATCACTAAGCTTGGACATACTGCCCACTGAAACCCTTTGATAGCTCTATAGTCCAGACAACTTGCCTCTCCATACACAGAATCTTGAAGATTTCAAACACAGTGCTCTGATACCATGTTAGATTTTCTAGACCATGGTAAACAGACTACACTAAAAGAATTCCTAAATGACACTAGATAGCCAAAAACTAAAAGCCACTCAAACTACAACTCTGATAATGCTAGAATCTATGACGATCAAAACCTTTCAATGCTTTCCAAATAATTCTGAACTGAAATATGCTACCATTAAACACAGCAAGCTGATTGGTTGTTCACTGTTGAACTGAATGAATTAACCTATACCCCTGCATTCCCCTTTATAGGTTAAGAAGAACAGTAGGTACAATAAATTTGGACACATGCACAACAGCACCTAAGCTGAAGATGCTATGAGGCATGCATCCTCCTAGAGATCTACGCCCTTAACTGCATGCATGCACCTTACCTAGATAAGCAAAAATTAGAATACTGTTTAATAAAACTGAAGCTACAACATTCAACTACATGCACCCTCTTTTACTTAGAAAAAACATGCAAGTTGTCTAACACGTGCAAACTACTAAGGATAACATTATCGCTTCCTATCTATGGCTAGCGCATTCATTCATGCATGTGCGCTAAATGCTGGAATGCACCCTCTAGTCTACTCTACTGATGCAGCATCATCTTCAAACCATCATGCTGCTGTAACTAAAGCGCCCAGATCTGCCACACGTGTGCCCAGCCGTGTAGAAGACTATCCGAGGTACACTAGTCTAACATTATGCACCTTGAGGTTGTGAACCTCGCATCCATATTCACTACACCCAATACAAACTTAGAGTGCCCTGTTTGGGCTATGGAATACACCTCGGTTCTCTCGGTCGGAATTTTTCAGAACTTGAATTCCCAAATCCGAATATTCCAAAGTAAACTTTGAAAATCAATATCACTCATCCACGGCAACTTAGTAGCTCCAGTTTTGGTTCTTCTTGCATGTTATATCAAATTCACCTACATGACTTGCCCACAGTACTCGTACTGATATATTGAAATAGACAGCGGTAAGGAATCGCATCTTTCGACAATGCAGCAGCAGAGCCTCTTGGCATGGCCCGCAAAATTCAAAATTCCTCCTGTGACCAGAACATGCAGAGCCCGCCTATTAGAAGAATCTAGCAGAGACAAGTGCCTCGGAACCAAACAGCGTGGAGGAAGCAAATGCCAGCTTAAATATTCATAGCAAATCATTTCTTAGATACCTATAAATATATGCGTACACAGATTAAACTATTTCCAAGTCCCATGTCCAACCTAGTCGTTTGGGTGTCCGCGATTGGATCGAAACCCGTGAGGACTTCAGTCAATCAATGCCTGACATCCTCAACCAGAGAGAACAGTGATGGGTTGAAAATACTGGTAATCCCGAACTCGAATTCAAAAAGACTTGGTTTCTCCCGGGCCGATATCGTGTTGAACAGGAAATGCTGACAAGATAAAACCCTAAAGCTGAGAATGTAGTAACCTCGTATGCAAATCTTTGGTAACCAGCTGAGGAAAGAAAGCCGAGATTTAGAACATTAAAACAGCTACGAGAATAAGGCGTTGAATTTAATTTTACGTGGGTATTCGCCACTGAATTTATTTGAAAACAATCAGCTGTATCAATTCACTCTGAGACACAGAAATGCGGTGCCCATTAAATCCAGGAAAAAAAAATTGAAAAAAAAAAAGAGAAGAATAGAGTATGAACGCTTATCAAGGACTCGCATACCATTGATCAATGCAGGAGTGACGGCCGCCATTGATTTTGGCTTGGAGACTTGTACTGCAAAACCTCGATCCTCTGCTATGCCTTCTGAACTGTAAAAGGACCAGATATGACGGTAAATAGAAATTAGAGATACAAAATGTGAGCCTTCCGAAGGCCTCACCTAAAAAACGGAGGGGACGAAGTGGCAGGTGGGAAGTAGATAGATTAGGTATGTAATTAATGAGAATACATGAAAGACGTCATTCAAAATGTATAAATATACATCAATTTTGTGTTAATAAAGTTATAGGTGTAATGTATATCCTAGTTTAGTGGTTGAGATATGTTATTGTTATTAAAAATCTATAAATTCAAATTTTGATATGTGTATAAATTTTTGAATGTGTGTGTATGAGGGAAAGGTAGTAGGTTAAAGATTTTACTAAATGAAGATTTTTTTGGGGGATATTTGTTTGAAATCTGGCGAGAAATTGTTAGACTTTTAGATTTAAGTGATTAGCCGATTTTTTGAAGTTTTTATCTATTTTATAATTGTTACAATATTTTTTAAAGTTGAAGACAACTATGCAATTAACTACCTCTAAAATATTAGTATTTTGTTTTCTTAAGTAATTGCATAACATAAGTTTCTAGCTTGATTTGAACATTATGTTGACAATATGCATGATTCCCAAAACGACCAAAAATTCTATCAAAATGTATATGTTGAACGAGTGTATACATAAGATGTTGAAATGGCTAAGTCAAATATGTATAGAAACTAATAAATATTGGATGAACTAATAGAGATTATGAAAAAACTAAAGGGATGAAATCCATAATTATATTCCAAATGGTAAGAAGATAATGAAAGCCCAAGTGGAGAGACGAAAGATTAATGGTTAACTATTCCAAATCCCAGTAAAGATGTAGAGACAATTGCATTAAAAAAAGAGGTTAATTGAGAGGATGGAAGTGGGAGAAGTATCCCAAGGAATTATAGTGGAACATCCCAACAATTGAGAAGCGGAAACTCATCTCATGATCCTTCTTACCACCCTTCCCCCTCCAAGTCATCAGACATGGATACTTATGCATCAAAAGGATATTGTGATAGGTCCCACTCTCTAAAGAAAAAAATAAGAGAAAGAGATCTCATCAAAATGATTTGTGGAGACAATCATGTAAGGCTAAGCCATCATATTTGATGGCACTACTGGGAAACAATGTTTCATCGAAGACTTTTGTGGAGGTGATATTTAGAGTTGAATATTTGTGGAGAGATTTTAATGGAGTTGAATATTTGTGGAGAGATTTTAATGGAGGTTTTCATAGAGGTTGTGACAAAGAGTTTTGCAAAAACATGCTTAAATGCATCAAGTAGTTATACCCCCACTAGTGCCCTTCGTAGAGGACTGCATCAATGCACCAAAACACACACATTGGAGGGTAATGGTAGAATGGCCACCTTCCATAAGGCGGTGCTCCCTTAGGAAATCGTTGCAATGAAAAGGCTTATATGTTTTAACAACAATGCCTCGAATTTTATTCATTGCACAGTGAATGGTGCACCCTATTATCTAAAGCGAACTAGTGGCAAAGTCTGCAATTTGCATTTACTACAGATCATAAATCATGCGACTATTGTCAAATAATATATTGACACACTTATTTTGATGGAGGCTACTCTTGTCAATGTGTAATTGTGGAATTGGAGCATTGTATTGTGGTGCTTCAAATATTAATGGATGCACTGTGTATTAAAATATACTAATAAATTATTTGGTGGTTCCCTCATTTAAGCACAATTGTGCATCAAGGGGATTGGCACACTGCATCGTTTATTAAAAAAAACAGTTTTTAGTTTCCCCAAAGCATTACTCACTATCGGTACTTCATTTTCTCATTTGTAGCATCGATTTGCATTCTCAACCAGAGTTATCCTCGTTGTTGTGATATTGATTATTATTTATCCCCATTCTTGAACATTCTTCAATTTCCTAAAAAAACTGATTTGTATTCAGTCTACATTTGGTGCTATTGATCCCAAGGAGCAAGCACCAACCCAGGTAACTCTTTAATTGTATTATTTAAGCATTTTTACTTCAAGTCCTTTCTTATTTGTTTGCAAAATTGACATTTTTGGGGTTTTTTGAACTAATTTTGTTCACGTTCCATTAGGGTTTCCCCCTGGTTATAAAACTGCATCAATGCACCAAAACACATGCATTGGAGGGGTAATGGTGCAATGGCCACCTTCCATAAGGCGATGCTCCCTTATGAAATTGTTGCAATGAAATCATGTTTTGAAGAGGTACCCTAGATCTCACTTGTATTCAAAGTGAGATTTGAATCTCCCCCCACAATCAAATTTTCAACTTTTATCCATTATGAAGATAGAAAATCGGTCTAGAAAGTTTGTTTGCCTTTGCAAGGTCCACACACATTGATCAAGGTCAGTTCCATGCCAAGACTCTTGCTAAAAACCTCTATGCACAAACTTGAACACACAATAAAGGAGTTGAATAATGAAATGCTCTTACTCTAGCTGGTAATGAGGCCACCAAAAAATCCTTCTACATCCAAAGCCAGGAATTCCCATTCCACAAAGGACTTCTTCATATCCCTAACCATAGTATCCCCTTTTCCCATGGTTTCATGAATAAAAATCACCTCATGCTTATTTACGTCCACCAATTTTYTGGCCTAGCCCCCCAAACCATGAGTGTCAATGGATAGGATCAACATGGTTTAACCCCACCATGGGTTATCCCTGCTCTAAGAAACCCATTAATAAGTCTCTACCTKCCTTGATTAACTTCCTTGGCCATTGTCTCTTGTGCATGCTTCATACAAGATTTGTTGCCAACCTTTTGACCCCTAGTCTCCTTTAGAATATCCAATACCAACCCCCTAGAAACCAGAGAGTCGAGAGAGAAGGTACGAGGTCTTAGGTGGTAATGACCAACTCCTCGTTTATAAGGAGAATGAAGCCTAGGAACAAGCCTCTCCACAAGGTTATCCCCCCTATCAAATGAAGGTTCCAAGTCATGGGATAACTTAACAGAAAAACCCTCCCCTCCTACCAGTCCAACTTTTGACTCAACAAACTCTGAAAAGGTGTCCCTTACCCCCTCAACTTCATCCTGACAATGAACAATAAAACCTTCCCCCAATGCCAAAAAATCAACAAAATTCTTATTAGACAGTGAGGAAGGAATTAAAGTAGACTTACCCAAAGGGTGCACACCCAAATTCTAGAGCATATCTAGCTTTTGTAGTTGAGAAGGAGCGAAGTCAAAAAGACCCAAACTTGTTGGGGCTTCCTCCTTAATACCTTACAATTGACAAGAGCCATAAATTAAGGGAATATAAATGTCACCAACCATCCAACCCATATTCGTTGAAATCACCTCCTTCTCAACATCAGGTGTTTTCCCATCACCCACAACTTCACTCTCTGCCTGGCCCGCTAACTCAATATAAATGTGAGGAATTTCTTTTGGAAGAACAACCCAATCCTCCTCTCTATTGGGATTATCTTATTTTTTAACCCAATAATGTCATGTAAAATACTTGTCATAGTCACGAAGAACATGGCCATACTAGTGGCATCTCACAAAACGGAAAGGGAAATTCATGTAATCCAAGGTCTGGGTGTACGATTTCTCACCAACCACCATCTCCATTGATTCAAACAAGCCTTGACTAATTTCAACTAGAATCTGGGCAATAGATATACCATTACAGGCATTGTAATTGTCATCGGACAAAACTAACTTGCCCAAGGTGTCACCAATAACCCGCAACACATGCTCATACCACATCTCCAAAGGCAAACTCAATGATTTTTCCCAGACCTCAATACTAGTAGAGAATTCCTCCTTTGCATCGAAACAAGGATGTCAGGGTTTGATGGACATGTAAGCCATGTCCATAAACTAGTTACCCTTTAGAATTTTTAGGGCATCCTCGTCACACATGAAAATAACCCCGAGCCAACATTTTGTGGGAAAATGAAATATCGGGCCATACTTGAGAACAGGAGTCCACTCCAGTTGAATCCATCTATTCAAACGTGCCATGGAAACTCCACGACCGAGATCTTTTCCCACCAAATTCTTTCCTACCAACAATCCATTTTGCTCCACTTGAATGTCTTCACCAACAACCAAAGAAATACCACCTCCCCGAGATTTAATCATCTTCCACTTCTTCTTCCCTCACCGATCCACTACATGAATAAACCCACCACCCTACAAATCTTACAATCGCAAATTCGCATTGATGAACCCTAATCGTAGATCTTTATGTTATGACACAACAC
>JASDQU010736389.1:59594-71107 GCA_032191745.1 Picea mariana | reverse complement strand
TGAATGTCTTCACCAACAACCAAAGAAATACCACCTCCCCGAGATTTAATCATCTTCCACTTCTTCTTCCCTCACCGATCCACTACATGAATAAACCCACCACCCTACAAATCTTACAATCGCAAATTCGCATTGATGAACCCTAATCGTAGATCTTTATGTTATGACACAACACCACATCCAACCCACTCCTCCGAGAGATTTGGATAGTTCTAACAAAACCCACACCTCAAGTCCACTAACACCCCCATTACTCCTTCTCGTGGCCACATTGATTACAATCACATGAACCCCATCCCCACTTTCTAATGTGGCCATCGGGGAATATCATGAAGGGCCCTCCTCTTGCCAGGTAGACTCTACTTGTAGGACAGGGCTCATGTGGGGCCAAATCTATTGAGACTATTGACCGTAACCCCCTATCCAAATTTTTGGCAAGTAGAAAGTGTTCATGCCCGAAACTCCCCATGGMAAGTATAAAGTGTTCATGTAGGAAAGAGTATGCGTCTGCATATATTAGGGATGGAACTGACAGGATTTAATCAGTTATATGAAGTTGGAATGAACCTATGAAATAACCATTCTTTTCTTTATTGTGAAGGCCCTAGAGTGAAGTGAGTCAATTTGAGAGTCTTMTGTGGCACTCTTCATCAAACAATAACAAGGGACCAAAGTGACTCCTAGGATGAACATGCCAACAAATGTATATGAGTTCAAGGGACCAATGCGGCTCCTAAGAGAGAATGCATCGGTGTCTGGATATGAGTTCGAGACAAATAAATATAGCCTCCATAAGCACCTCACATTGCCTCCATGGATCAAGATGGTTGATGGAATCTCAGCGAAAGAAGTTCCAATAAGTTTTGCATAAGCCCTAGTCCATAGTTGCCAAGAACCCTAGTCCATTCACCCTCTTGTGTAAACCCTAGTCCACTTGATCATCCATTCACCCATGTTTGACATCAACACATTTATTCACATCGTGAGGATTCATACATTAGGCGAGTTAGGATTGAAGACCTTGGGCCATAGTAGCATCTCCCCTTTATGTTGTTCCCTTAGTTGCACAAGATAGTACCATTCAAACTCATATGACATTGGTACTTTTGGAGGATCAGTTGGTTCATATCACCATTTTGGTTATCCTCCTGATATATTATGAGACATAGATCCACTATGTATTGTTTCTCGCTATGATCTATTTTGACATGGATCCACCATGTATTTTTGTCATGTCCATGATCACTTATTTATATATATATACTTAATGAATATGCAATGTACTGGATTTGGCGACCATGCTTGTCCACACCTAAGCATGGGTATGCCCACCCCGAGAAGAGATTAATTTGATACCTTGGTTTTTGTTACAGGTGCTCTTCAAATCCAAAGTCTGGTGAACTCCACCTGGCCCCACTCAACAACTTCCCCCACATTATTATAAAGTATTTCAGCCATTAGCTTCCCTTCGTACCTCACACATTAGGGGGCATCTATTTTAGCATATTTTCCCACCACAATAGATGAGATGCATTTGATTGTCCCTTATCCCTTTCATATCCCTCTTTGGCTACTTGGGCCCACCCATAACTCTGCTTAAAAAGTCTTCCTAGTAATCCACTCGCACTTCTGGCTCATTAAAGGAGTGAGTACTCACCCTTTCCCTTCAGTAAAGGCATGAGTGCACTCAAAATCACCAAAATATACATAAAAATGCAAAAATTATGTGCTCCTTGAGGATAATAATATTTGATGTGATGCAATCACGAGTGGCTTGAGAGTGGAGGAATCTAGATGGCAGTTACAGACAGTGTCGACAACAAAATCAAGTACATTTCTTTGTATTGTTGTTATTGGTAATAAAATGAAGATCTCTCTTTTTTCCCTCCCCTAAAATTTGAGTTGTTTATATCGAGTTCGATCACCTTTTCAATATTTAGTTGAGGAACTAATTTCCTTGATGAAATTAGTTAAAGTAGTTATTTATTTTAATTTTCATTTGTGTCAATAGTTTGAGGAAGGTTTGTCATTTCTGCATGTGCAGGTCTGCAATCTTGAACAAGAATGAGGATCGTTGGAGTGAGGACAACCAGCAAGGATTATCTCCAATCGACCATCTAAACTAGATAAGACCTCGTGTAACTAACTTGTGGTTATTGAAAGATAATCATGGACTATTTTTGGGAAAAATCGACATTGTTCTTTGAAACTTGCTATGTTATGGTCAGCCCTAGCCATGGGATTGTTTAGTATTTGCAAGTTTCGAAATGAATCAAGAAACCGGGGGGGGTTGAATCAATTTCTTTAAGCTTAAGCCATTAAAAAAATTTAGTCAAGACTGTCAAATGTTTGTTACTGAACTAGATTGTCAATAGACAACAAATGAGCAATCATACAACATCAATCACATATACAATATACACACAGACATAGATTTTACGAGGAAACCCATGAAGGGATAAAACCTCTTGTTCTTAGGATGTCAAGCAAGCTTCAACTTTTGTACATCATAGTTATTAAGAACCAACTCAATCAGTTTTTCTAGCACCTACTAGATGGAAACAACAATTCCCTCGAGTGCAAGCACCTACTTGCACAAAGAAGAAAACAATCTTTTTTTTCTAGCACCAACTAGATGAGAGCACCAACTCCCATGTGAACAGACACCAACTTGCTCAATGAAGACTTCAATCTTCCCTAGCACCACCCTACCATCCAAAATGCAGGCACTAACATGTCATACACAAATTGTCAAGCATAACATTGTCAATTTAAACTCATACAAAATCTGCAAGAAAACCCTGTTACTTTCCTTGGTATGCAATGAGCAAACCCAATCTCTTAACCTCCAACTGAAACTTCATTTTTCATGACATAACCCAGTTATTATATCAGTCATATGTATTGTATGCTATGACAAACATATTGAATTTATGTACACTGACTAATCAATATAAATTAATTCTGCAAGAAGACTTCAATTTGTACACCAATCTCGTACCAACATGTACCAATCTTGTATCAATCCGAATCAATCTTGTACCAACTCTATGAAAATAAGTTCACACTACATTCAACTTATGAATATTACCTCTATATTAATCAACAAGTTAAACTCTACAATTATTTTTTTTTGAATCAATAAATATTTGCTCATCCTCTCTCTTCAATATACATACATAGTCAACAAAAATGTAATGACTCTCTCTTAGCATAATCGAATAGATGTATATACCTCTTCATTACTTATCTTTGAATGTTCATAGAAAGATCCATGTTTGTCTCTGCAGTATACAGATGTGCCTCTCCAAAATGTTTGTTTCCCCGTCAACCATTGCACAGTATATACAACCAACAAAAACAAAAAAAACTTTCTCAAAGTATTTTACAAATTATATAATCGAAAGCAATTTGTTATAGCAACAATACTGAAATGACTCTGGCAGCTGAATCGATTTGGTAGCACGATTTAGCAAACCCCCAACAACTGATATATGTGTTATCTATGGTTCCATTTTTCTTTTCCACTAATCATTTTGGCGCTTCCTCTAACCATTTTGGCATTCTCACTAAATCAACACGGTCAAACAACACTTATTTGGCGGAAATCATTAGATAGATCGGACGACTGTGATTTATTTCTCATGGTTCAAGGGGTGGACCAAATCACAAAAAGATGTGATGTGAAATCGCATTCAAATCCACCTTTGTGTGTTTTGATTCCACCGTTAATCCTCATCCAATGATCAAAATTGATTTTGGTGTTGAGAATGTGTGACATCATCGCAACCAACCATTTTGCCTACCGAAATCACCTCGACCATTGATTCTCTTGCACTTCATCTCACTCGTCGATCATCAACCTGCCAAACTTAGCGCTAGCTTAGGCAACCTACCTTATAAATAAAACAGTTTGGTAACACAGCTTGTAATCACGAGAACTATAGCTATGCTTGATATCTCTGCTTGGTTCTTGCCTGTTACTTCGCCATTATTTTTCCATCAATGACAACTGTGACAATCATCAATAAAAAACACCTGCACCTTGACATCCATCAATAACAACATCAGACAATGACAAGTTCTTCTAAGAGCATAATTTTAATGCCAACAACGACATCAAAAGACTAACCACATATTGACAAGATTGCAAAAAATAAAAAGATTTGGAACAAGTTTGGCAAGTGATTGAAGAGTGACTTGGAGACTTGACAAAGTGGTTTCTTTGCCTTGGTGGAGCAAGCAGCTAGGCAAGACATCCACCTAAAACTAGTAAGTTATTTGTTGTTTTCAACTAGTAGGCTTGAATACTGAAGCAATAATCACTTTGAGAAGTGACTAGGTATAGAAGAAGATCGATGGCATACTAAAAGGGTGGAGAAGTCCCCTTTGACTTGCCTCACGAAGACTATGGCAGGAGTCATGCAAGAAGGTTCACAGATATGGAGAAAAGACTCCCACTTTGGAGAAATTGGTGGATCGGTTAGTCGAAACCATCCAAAGTCAGTCAAGAAATGTGGAAGAAGTCACCACCAAGGGCAAGTCTTTGGAATGAAAGATGGTCCAAATTGGTCAGCCTTGGAATAACGCACAAGTGTAGAGTGCAGAGATAAAACATCGAGTTCAAGCAAGGAAATATTTCTTGGAAGACCTATAATGGACGAAAGAGATCAAACAATGACTTCTAGATAGTTGTTCAAGGATGCCATGGATGTTGTACAATATTGTTGAAGGGTCTCAAAAGAATTCAAATTAAAAATCAACTATTTGTCATATAGATCGGAAATCTTGGTGGACTGCCATAATGCCCCTCCTTGCCTAACTATGCTTTGAGAGGGGTTAGGAGGTTAATCTGAGGATTGACTTAAGAGTTTAGCGACCATGTTTTCGATTATTTTCTATGTATGTGACATGTGGAATGTACTTGATCGATAAGATGTATCTTGTATTTTTAATTGTTGAGTTGATTAGCACACACGTTATGATATATATATGCTTGGATCATGAAATGAATACTTATGTTGTGAACAAGTGTGCATTGTGGCAAGTGGACATGACCCACGAAATTTCTGGGTGGAGTTGATTGAATGAAAAGGAAGGTTATGGAATTATTGATCTAAAAGACTATTTCACAGTCTTAAGATCAACCTCACAAGGATATAAATCCTCYTGCATTTTTAGAGAGGTGGTGCTCCTCTTATTCTTATATTCCATGAAAATAAAACAAAACAAAGTCTAAGAATGACTAGACTTAACATTTACATTCACATTCAAAGAAAAAACAACACCTGAGATTSGGACCAGGTGTTYTAAAAKAAACTCATATGTACAATATTTACAATGTAAATAGATAAGATGSACATAAAAGATAAGGGACTGATATATCCATCACAACATTCATCAGAACATTGAATAGTATCCACRAATAAAAAGAATAGAAAATAGACCGCAATTAGAAGAGAACTTTAAATTATCATTCCATAAAGCACCAAAAAGATTATGCTAGATAAAACATTTGGAAACTCAAGCTTCAGATCAAAGTATTTGAGAATACAGTAATGTAGCATCCCAAGTAGCTCTCTTGGAGTCTCAAAATAATAATAAGTCTTTAAATACAAAGGTAAATGTGTTTAAAGAAAATAAAATGCATTCACCCTGTTGAAGCTGCCTTCTTCTAAATAAGTGAGATATTATGTTTAAGCCCAGAAAGCTAGTTTTGGGAGTTTCGCTTGTTTTGCGACATTTCCCACTGTCCTTAGTGTCCTGACATGCGAAGTAGCGATAGCGGTTTTAAAAGTTTACCCAGGGTAGTGTCAGGAGTAAGTCACTTCAAACCCGAGTTAAGCACTGTCGGGGTTTCACGACTCGGCGATCGCTCTCCGAAAGCACAATACCTTCGTAGCTCCGAGTCGCGATATTCATTAATTAAGCATGGATTAATTAAGAACTTAAGTCAGATCACGAATATTTAACTAAGTCGCATCATCGTGATTTCGGGTTTTGGGGGCTCAAAGGCTAGGAGTGAAATCTTTCGATACGGCGAATGCCGAAAAAGGGGGATTAAAGAGTAAAACACGCTTAATTAAAGGAGTTAATCTAGATTAATTGATGCATTAAGCAACCGTTAATGCGCACCGTCTACGGAGTAAGTTTAAACGTTTTTTGCGTTGATTCGTGTTACAACTCGTCAAACAATTATGGCATTTATTTGAACTACGACGAGGTGACAGGTAGTAGGATGTCGCTTTTACTTCTAAATCTTTCCTTTAAGTGATTTGACTGTTCTATTCGTAAGGACACCAGGGGTTTAAATGACTAAGATAAAGATTTTTTCTTTCATTTTTTCAGTCCTCATTTCTATTTACGTGCAGAGCCATTTTACCAGGTTAACTGTTGTTTGTGATTTTCAAATCTGTTCGACAGGTGGTCCAGTTGCAGGTTTCACTCTCATGGCTCCACGAAAAATGCCCAAGTCAGCTGCCGAGAGTTCAGGTCAGGGTTCAGACGTTGTTTCCAATACCTCACCCCGAAGTATTAATTCTATCAAGACATGGTCATACATTTCCAACATCCTGCAATCTGAGTCGATAAATTGTTCGGATGATTCTAGCGACAACGAGAAGGACGATTTATCAACCAAATACAAAATCGTCGCTCAAGCAGAGATGCACAAAATAGCGGCGAGGCCCCAGCTTCTTCCCTATTTTGATATGATTAGGTGGGCGCTGGACCATGTGGACATCCCGACCAGGACGATTATCAGCGAACAAAAGGTGACGATTGGTACCTTCCGACAAAAACATTTGCGGGCAATGTATAAACTGTCACCCACGCCGAACCTTACTCACAACGTCGAATTCCTAGAAGGCTTCAAGAAGAAGGAGTGCGAGTAGTATGCAAAAAGTTTGTCCGATCTGATCAAAGATTGGGTCTCACACCCCGCGAAATTTAGGGCTGACTCCAATGGGATCTATTCAATCTCTTCCTTTGAGCCACAATTCAAGTACATAGCCATGATGACCTGCAGGTTGTATGGGAAGGAAGACACTACCCATTTCTTCCTCCCATGGGTGCCACTCATTCATACAATCGCTGAGGGTTTCTCTTTCGACTGGGCCAAACTGTTGTCTGACTAGTCGAATTACTGAATATCGAGCACAAAGGGTGAGTAAGAAAGCAGCTTCATTCTTTATGTTTGCTTACATCATGGATGTCATTTGCTTCATGACACCCTTCCCACTAATGAACTGGAGCTGGGCTCCATCTAATACAGAGCCTATCCATGTCTACCACTCGAAGCTTTGGGAGGATAAGGCCAAAGAATTCATCTACAAGATCTTCAATTGGGTAATGGTGCCACTGCATGTCGCCATTTTTGGCCAACCACCCCCCAGGATGTCAGATAACGTCATGACCAGCCTAAGCAGTGTGGCAGATTGGTATCTAGAGGTGGAATTTTCGTATATCAGGGTTTTCGGCACCTCTGTCCCTCCATATGCCCTCCCGCTATTCTTGCCAGATAAGCTATTGTGTTGTGCGATCGACAGACAGACTGTGCTCGGCGGAATAAGCAAAGAGCTCAAAGGAGTATCGAAAAAGGTATGGCCGCCCTTCCCTATTCGTATTGGTGCATATTCCTTGTTAGATTTTGGCCACGCCAAATCCGAGGCTACGACTTTAGAAGAAATGAAGCTGGTAGATATTGAGTTCAAGAAGCACGACCCTAGTAAGGTTGTGAGCAATCACCTAGAGAGTTGCGGCCTGAAGAGGTATGAACACGAGGATTCCCCACATGATGAAATATTCTGGGGCGCGAGGTCCTTCGTTGAAGTCCTAAGTCGGATTCAAGCCTTGCCACCCAGAGACATGGTCGAATTTTTGAAATTCCAAGAGCACCGACGGAGTTGTCTCCCCTAGATTTTACAGGGTGAAGCCCCAGAGCTTCCAGTTACAAAGCAGACGGGAGCTAAAGGTGCAAAGGACTCGAGTCCTAACGGGGAGAAGGACCAAGGGAAAACCAGGGAGGCTAGAACCTCATAGCAAGGAGCCGAAGTCCCCTAGAAGCAGAAAGGAAACCTCGAAAAGGGCACGCCAAGCAAGCAGGCCCAAGGCCAAGTGGAGATACCTTTGCATGGATCGGGCAACTCACTTTCGCTCACGTCAAACAAGCCGGTTACAGAGGTCACCCCAAAACAAACATCCAAGGAAATTGACAGTCCAATTGCTATTGTCACACCCTTGTAGTTCACAAAGGGGAATCCTGACGCGGGATGGATTTTCAATGAAGAACAGACACCTATTTCTATAGAGGAGCTGCCTCCTAACGAATTTTTCTTTGACAAAAAAAGAAAGGTCGTGGTGAGGCAAGGATTATATCAAAAAGAGGGCGTAATGGCTAAAAAATTTAAAATCATGACAAATGGGAAGGTCGCGAAAGAGGGAGAATTTGCAGAGGAGATAGCCGGGACACTAGGGGCTTATGCTATAGCCAATCAATACTCGGTTGGGACTTTGACGACCCAGTTGAAATGAAAGAACCTCCTGATCAGTAAATTGAAAGCTAAGGTGGCTACTGTCAAAGCGAATGTCAGGGACAAGGTGAGCAGGAGCCTTGAGGAAGCCCGAACAACCGACCTGCATGAAATCGAGAAGCTCAGGTCCGACCTTGGGCAAGTGCGCCAGTTGGCGCAAACTAGCCAAACACAGGTAAGCAAGCAGGGGCAACAGATTATAGAGTTGCAGTCGAAATTGGAGGTGGGMAAKAACCAGGTTGTAGACATAAAGGTGTTCAGAGCGCAGGCCGTCGAAATTCAACATAAGGTATTTATGGCTCAACAAAACCTGCTGGTAAAGGTAGGAACCATTCAAAACCATTTCCGGATGATAGATCAAATATTAGAAAATATTTCTTCGAGAGAAAGAGAAGCCGGGGCARCACGRGTCGCTTTTCAAGACACTGTTATAGCTACGACGAAGATAGAGATGGTTAGCAGCTCAAAATTATCCATCGCAGTACAAACCAAAGGTAATATCCTGCWGAAGGTCAGGGAGCAKAATATATTAGAAAGCAAGGGGAGAGCTAATGAAGTAAATAATTTTTGTGAGGAAACGTTCTCTTTGATAAGTAAAAGTTTGCTAGACCTTGATAAGGAAAGCAGTGCTGGGACACTAGGCAAAATCAATATAGCTAAACATTTGTTGGGCATCAAAGAAAACATGGAGAAGCAACAAGTGGAGATATCTCAGATTAGCCAGGTCGATATGGCCCAAGTGGACAAATGGCTAGTACAACCAAGTTTACAATTATGCTCCATCATCACAGAGGACCGACAAGTGGGAAAAAGTTTGCCACAACTGGCGAAGAGTTGTTACACTTTTGAAGTAAGCGACCAAGCAGAGCCTTCCAGGTTGATAGCCCAGTTGGTGGAGAGGTGCATCATTTGCACCGAGCAGGCGAAGGGGCATGTTTCTGGTGCCAAATAATGACAGATGTCTCCCTATTCTATTTCGAGAACCCGAAGGGCAGGGAAAGGAAGGTGCTCCGCCCTTACTAGGGAAGACAAACAAGAGGAGATGAAACACTCCAATTTCCATTTGTAACTGACAATTTTCCAGAACGATAGGGAGTTGCAGAGGTTCATAAGTTTGTTTAAATAGAAGAAAGATTGTAATAGAAAAGGCTTTTTGGGGGGGGCATGAATAGGTTGTAATAGAGAAAGTTCTCTCAAGCCAAGATTAATACAAAGCAGATTGAAGACTCCATATTTCGTCAAGATTGAGTTATGTGTTTTTTTTTTCTTTGTATATTCATGCTTCATGTCATTTTACATATATGTCTTTGATGAATGTTCTAGCTGCAATTTAGTATAACTTCTACTGCGGTGATCAGGTTTTAGGTATCTAGTTATTTACAGTTTTTCCTCTGTATCGGCTACTTGTGGGTACAAGACCTATGAATGATTGAGATCTCTACTTTATATGCTTTCATCAAGGTACTCTTGTCTTTTCTTCTTCTGCCACAGCGTGGGATTCCTCTAAAATTGATGCCCCACATTTGTTGACAGCTCTATGTTTTCACACTCGGTTTCAAGATTTTAAACTCAGTTACGGAAAAAGGCCTTCGTTTTCGTTAAACCCTTCGATTGGCTTCATTGAATTTTCCCTGTACAATCTAAAGATTAAGACAAGCACTTTAAAGCATGCACTTCCTTCAAAGTTTATGTTTCTCCCCATGACTGTACGCGTCATAAGACAACCCAATATCGAACCTAGTCTAGTGAATCTAACCAACATTGCATTAAATCTTTTCCATACCATACTCAAGACTGCCACCACTCGGATAGAGCTCGAACGTTCATGGGCCGCTATCGAGCAGGATATCAGCATGCAAGAATATTTGGAAGCTAGACAAAGACAACTCAGAGATCGGCCATAGCTTCATCCCCGCCCCAAGTTGTCTCTTCCCCTTCCTTTTCTTTCACTCTTTTTAGATGCTTAGACTCTACACTTTATAGCCATAAGTGTAGACTCAGGAACAACATCTTTTTGGAGCTATTGTCGGGAACGAAGAATCGTAGTCACTTTCCCCTGAGAAAATGACATTTTCAAGCTTCGTTTTTTGATAGTGAACAAAGAGAAAACATCTTGTTAAGGCTAAACCTTCATCATTCACTTGGCGACTCCACTCTTAAAGTAAGCTGGCATCCTTTCAGAAGAACACTAGACAAAACCCAGATGCCAAACAGACAGTGCCAGTTTCCGACCCTGAAAAAATATTAAGACCAAAGGGTCTTTTTAAACAAAACGTGGTTGCATATCAACCCAAGTCTAATCAGTATCAAGATAAGACCTCTTTTGAACGTTCATCCTCAAGAGAGCTTCCTCTCAGGAAAATATCGAACAGTGCCATCAAAACTGAGATCTCTCCAACTACCTCTTACGTTACGAGGGGCGACATGCATGCCTCAAAGCCGATCCCTATCGATATCCCATTGACTCTCAATATAAACCCCTCCATCACTCAAGGTCTGGAAGAGGTTTTCACGAACACGGATTCGACACCAGTGGGTTCTCCCATTTACATATCCTGCAAGTCGAAGGAGCCGAGCCCACATATACCTTCTTCTCCTTTTTCATCCTTCGCTTCCCCTGGTAAAAAGTATCCTGATTTCTCCGTTTTCCACCCCGAGGAAGCCAGGGAGTTGCTTTACATCTTCGCCAACCCTCTTTATAACGCACCGATTTCCTCTCCTAGGTTATCCATGGCCGCCATCGGAGGAGGAGTAGGGGGAATAGGAGGTTAAGGCCAGCAACCGCCGCCTAGGGTTTTCACCAAAGTAGCCACGAGATACGCCCCCTTGGTCCTTTCCATACCTCTCCATGATTTACCTAAAAACTATATGAAAAACTTACCCAAGTTCACATGAGAATGGGATCTAACTGTAGCCGAGCATATCAATTTTTTTGATCAATTTGTTGATATTCTAGGTCTCGAGAATGAGGACGTGTATTCC
>JASDQU010736389.1:0-30403 GCA_032191745.1 Picea mariana | reverse complement strand
ATATGTAAGATACTTATCAGAAATACCACCAGAAGTGGGTGCAACTACTAAGAGGGATGCTCGTTTCCACCCAACCGTAGGCTCAGCGACTCCCAATGGATTTACCACTAGCCACCCTCGAGCTGAGACCACGATGTTGTTGAGACTGCATCTCTCTGTCTGCCAGTGACCAGGAGCGAAGGTTGCAATCCTTCCTCTCTTCTTTCACTCACTCTATGTAATGCCAGAGTTCCCCTTACGTCTCCCCCTTCCCAATCGCTTCTGCCATACGCCTTATCCTCTTGCGAAGTTGCATGTGGCACAATTACCCTCACGTCGATCAGGCCTGACTGTTCTACGGATGGGCGGTTCACCATCCCATCCCTCATCAAGTCGTCTGCCTACCATCTTGCGAGTCATTAAATTTGGGGCCAACGAGCTGCTTTTGGTTCTCCGGGCCAGTGGAGTCCAAATATGGTATTAATTCTCGGTGGAAGTTAACGCCACCATTTCAGGTGCCTTCCACCGCCATCGTGGTCTCTTTCCTGCACATCCCCTCTTAGCAGTCCTGCAATAAATTCAAAATGTTATTCACATTCATTGACCTTTTCCTCAAGGTCCATTCACATCACATATTCATATTTATGAGTTTGCCATAGTTCTTGGCCAGTCCAGTTATATTTACAAGCTGGGGGAAACAGGGTGTTACACATTAGGCCTTATGGGTATCCATATGCACAAAAGAGTGAGATTAAGCATATGGTTCAAGAAATGTCAAAGGATGGATTAATTCAACCTAGCCAAAGTGATTTCTCTTCACCAATGGTAATGGCTTACAAAAAGGAAGGTTCATGGTGTATGTGTCCATATTATAGAGAGCTCAATAAAATGACCATTAAATCACTACAAGAAGAACACCTTCCTATGGAGGTTTTTATGGAACCTCCCTAAAAAACTTATCCCTTAGCTATTTATAGCGGAGGTTGTTAGCGGAGGCGAGCCGTTGGAGGTTTTTGTAGAGGATTTGTTTTGGTGTGCCTTTAAGGTCTTTATGCATCGATGCGCACATAAACATATCTCACTAGTGCTTAAATGTTTGAATGCAATGTCATTGTTCATAACGGAGGTTATTAGCAGATACGAGCCGCTAGAATATTTTGTGGGCATTTTTTTTAGTGTGCCTATACGGTACATTCACCCTGGTTCTCAACTACAACATAACGCACCGATGCATAGATGTTCAAACACATCGTTATAATTTATAACAAAAATAACAAGCACCGATCAAAGTGCAATGGTGCCACTGAATCATACATACCAATGCATAAACAATGTACTATGGTGCATTGCGGTATGGGTAAATAAAAAGAAATTACCAAATCAATTTTCATTGTGACACCTCATCTCATGCTTCTAATCTCTTAAGCAAGCATTGATGCTTACTCTATTTTCATGGATGCCATGTTTCCAATGCTCCTTGGTGAGTTGGATAGCTTCACCGATCGATTCTAGACATTTCCAATTCTTGGAAATTACCACGAATTTTCATTTCCTCTCAACGTTGGAACCATGCATCCTTGGGACATAAGACTCCAGGTAATTTGTTTATCACCTTCCCATTTTCATTTTCATTACTTTAAAATTTGAATTTAGATTGAAATTTGGGACTTTTGTCAAAAACAATTCCGACTCATGTGGTGCATCGTTTCTATTTGGCTCACCCCAGAGTAGTGCATCATGTGCTAACTTCACAGTAAGCACCGCGACCGATGCATCTAATTTTTACCATAATTAATCGATGGTTCCACTTATATAATCTACATTTGGTGCATTATAAAAGACAATGCTCAGTAAATAACATGTCGGTGCTTTTCTAACACTAAAGCACCGGTGCGTTTCATTTAACCAAGTGCACTGCTAAAAATACGACACATGAAATATAACTGAGTAGTGCAACCTACGTTTTTAAACAAATGCATTGATGCCATTAACATAACCACACTATAACAAATATTCATTGATTTGGAATTGCGGGGTGTTTCCCTTGATGCCTCGTCTCTAGTGCTCTACGATTCACAATGCATTTTTAAACAAAACAAAAATACTTCAAAAACATGGTAGCACCAATGTTTTCATAGTAACATATCGCACCACTTAATTTGAAATAAATCAATATAAAAGAGCGATGCCCATACTACCACAAACCAGATCGATGTGTTATACTATACAATGCACTGCTAAACATCATGCTCGTGCTCTAGAAACTATAGCACTTTGGTACTGTCAGTTAGAAAAGGCGCACCACCAGGTTTACATTCCATCAAAATTGGGTCAGCGATGGGTTTATGTTAACCAAATGCAACGATGTTGTGGGGTTTCAGTGGACAACCTATGACCGATGCTCTCGATGATAAAACGCATCGTTAAACAAAATGTTGGTGCTCCAATAAGATGATAGCACATATGTGTGTATATTAACACATCACACCGCTTAAGTTGATATAAAATAACTTCATTTGTTAGTGCACCTAGGTCCAAAAAATGCATTGTTATTGTATAGATCATGGCACCGGGCTAAATTTTCACAAATTATCAATGTGGTGCATCTTATGGTAAGCACTACTGAGATGCTAAGAAGTGTGCCAATTGAGATAAATGCACCAGTCCATTCTATTAATCGAATGCACTACCCAGTTTTTGAAACAAAAAATTTCCTCCACAGTGTGTCAAATAAATACAATGCACTGGTGATGTGTACTACAACACAACGAGAAAAATACATAATAATTTACCCTATCAGTTTGTTTTATGGGATGCCCTGTTACTGATGCCTTATAAGAAAAATGCATCAGTATCAATGCATACAAAACTGAAATGGAGCATCGATGTGTTACATTCATTGAAACGCATTGGTGCGGTTAAGTGAGTTGCATCGGGAAAAAATATTTTAAAAATTATCATTGTGGTGCGTCTTTTAAAACGCACATGTTACCGGTGTGTCAAAAAAGACAATGCACCGGTTAAAAATGATCGGTGCTCGAAGGAACATAGAGTGTCGGTGCATTTCATATAACCAAGAGCATCACTAGGTTTAACATTAACAAATTCTAATACAATAGTGTGTTCCATAGAACCAGTTGCCCCAAGTTACATAGTTCATATGTGAAATGGCATCGCGGGTTGTTTTTTATGATAACACTTAACTGGTGCGCTATATATCACAACACATCGCTATAGATATCGGTGCTCGACTAAAAATGATGCACCAGTGTGTTATATTTAACACACCTCTATTCGATGCCTTATGTCTAATAGGAAGCATCAGACGTAGTGTGTATGTTGTTGTTAATAGAACTAGTTACTTTTTCACTTTTTTTGCAAACAAAAACTAATTTTAGTTTTTGATAAATACAAATTAGTTATATATGTTTGTGTTTTATATTTTAAATTTGTTTTATCTATATATGTGCCTAAAGAGGATTTTATGTGAATCAGATACACTGATGACGCCGAGCGCAGTAGTAACAACCAAAAGAAAAACAATTCAATTCACATACTACATATGCAAACCTCCACAATTAAATTTTGTGGAGGTTTTGCTTTGGAGAGGAAAAAACATAGGTCACTCTTCGGTGCTCTCATAATTTAGCACATGGACTCGATCCTTTGCCACGTCCTCAGTGCACTACCTCCTATCTCCTCCTCCTTGGGCCACTTGAATTTCTCCAAGATATCGTCCTCGTCATTCATGTAGCCATAATATGAACTGGCGTCAATTCGCTTATGGATCGCATACGCACACCTCCTCTTTTTCTCCTCTAGGGGACTTATTGAATATCTCTTTGAGGATGGGGAGGAATTCTATAACCCTGAAGTGTTTGTAATCGTGGCCCTTGTCGGTGGCACTAGGCATATAAACTTCATTCCCTTGTAAGTTTGTCATCTTGGCCTCTACTTTGGCATAATTAGGACTACCAAGCTCTATGATCAGAGCTTCCTAGTGCCCCTTTTCCCTATTTAACAAGAAAGGACATTAATGGATATCTTAATTATAACATTGTGTAAGCTTCAAGAATGACCTAAGCTCTATATTGTATATTTAATAGAAGTTAAGAAGCACATTTGGAAAAACAATCGATGATCTATAAGCTTTGTCGACATGCTTTATCACTAAATATTAACCATTTCCTTGGCCTCAACTTGCTCCTCCATGAGATCCTCACCCGTGTACTTACTGAGAAGATCATCATGTTTCTTCTTTTCCACAACCATGTGCTCCATCTCTTTCTCATCCAGAAGAGGAACATGGGAAACAAAATCTCACTCTCTCTGTTGTTGGTTTCCCTTGTCCTACTCTCCCATTTCTTCCGCCACATCCTCATCTTCCTTGAATAGGACCACCTTAATGAAAACAACCTCTCTGCTCTTTATTGTCAACATGTCCTGCCTCTAGATATATTCAATCCTTTGCCACTCCCTCGATGCTCTGGCCCGCATCTCCTCCTTCGTGAGCCACTCAAATTTCCAAGATAGCATTCTCGTCATCCCTGTCACCATAATAAATGGCGTCAATTCTCTTGTAGATCGCATATCTAGACCTCCTCTTCTTCACCTCGCAAGGATTATTGAATATCTCTTTGACACCAAGGAGGAATTTCCCAGCCGCACTTGTATAATTGGTTGTTGGAAGATTGTAACATGTCATCTTCTAGCAATCAATTGTACAATTGTGGCTACGAAATTCCTCTCTGGTGTCAAAGATTTATTTGATAAGCCCCTCGAGGTGAAGAAGAGGAGCTATAGGTGTGTGATTTATAAGTGAATTGATGCCAATTATTATAGCGATGGGGATGATGAGAATGGTATCTTGGATAAAGTTGAGCGGTCCATGGAGGAGAATATGTGGGCCAGAGCGCTAAGGGAGTGGCATAGGATCGAGTATATCTAGAGGGAGGCCAGGTTGATGATTAAGAGTGGTGAGGTCATTTCCATTAATTCTTCCTTATTCAAGGAAGATGAGGATGTGGTGGAAATGAGAGAGAAGGACAAAGGAAACCAGTAGTAGAGAGAGCGAGAGTTTGTTTCCCATGTGCCCTTTATGGATGAGAAAGAGATCAAGCACATGGTTGTGGAGAAGAAGAAACATGATGAGCTTCTTAGTAAGTACACAGGTGAAGATATCATGGAAGAGCAAGTTGAGGACAAGGAAATGCTTAATATTTAGCGATAAGGTATGCTAACAAAGCTTATGGATCATTGATTGTTTTTCCAAATGTGCTCCTTAACTTCTATTAAATATACAATATGGACCTTAGGTCATTCTTGAGATTGACACAATGTTATAATTAAGACATCCATTAGGGTCCTTTCTTGTTGAACATGGAAAAGGGGCATTGGGAAGCTTTAATCATAGAGCTTGGTAGTCTTAATTATGCCAAAGTAGGGGCCAAGATGACAGACTTGGAAGGGAACAAAGTTGATGTTTCTAATGCCACCAGCAAGGACCTTGATTACAAATACTTCGGGGCCACGAAACTCCTCCCCGTTCTAAAAGAGTTATTCGATAATTCCCCTCGAGGAAAAGAAAAGGAGGTGTAGGGATACGATTTACAAGCGAATTGACATTATATCATATTATTGCTATAAGAATGATGAGGACGATATCTTGGAGAAAGTTGAGTGGCCCATGGAGCAAGATATGCAAGGCAGGGAAGTGAGGAAGTGACAAAGGATTGAGTCCATGTGCTAAATTATGAGAGGCACCAAAGAGTGATTACCTCCACAAAGCACAACCTCTGCAAAACTTTAATTGTGGAAGTTTGCATATGTACCTTGTCAATTAAATTGTTTCTCGATGCATTTTTACGTAACAATCGCACAAGTGTGCTTTCAATTGCACTGGTGCGCTATAAATAGTATAGCACACATGAATATTGTGTTTTTAACAATCATGTTGATGTTGTTGTTGTTTGATTTATAAAATGTATTATAAGTACGCTAATGATTTCTTTGTTTTTAAATTAAATTTAAGATGTATCACTCATTAGAATTCATAGTTGTCATATATTGTTTAACTTTTGTTTTATGAAATCATTTACTTTGGATTGTAATTGCAAAAACTTATAACTATTAATGCCATATAATGTTTAATTCTTCTTCAAGGTGAATTGTTTAATTTCTAGCAAGATGCAATATGTTGATTAAACATGTTTAAAAAGAAAAATCGTTTTTATGAAATATCATTTTCTCATTTATTTTATTGATAAAATTATAATAATAGTTCATAATTACATTTATAATTGTTATATTTACGAATAGTGATGGTACAAATATCTTCCATATTGGGATTTTTTTTTTCAAATATTAAATTGGGATGACTTATGCCAGGTGTCATATTAGACTATAAAATGTACCTCACTTTACATTAATAATAATAAAAAGCAATAAAGGTGTTAATAGAATCAACATGTTTTTTTTAGTTTGTAAGCGAAAAATGTCAATTTTTAAAATATGGTTATGTTAAAAATTTATTGCAAAAAGATAGACATGTATTTTAAAATTATGATACATGTTACACAAAAAATATTAAAATAATAGGAAACAATAAAAAATTTATAATTTTTTTATATATATTTGGAATTATAAAAATGCATGCAATTCATCAAATAATAACATTTATATAAAAATATGTACTTTTAATCCAAAGAAGTAGATCTATAAATGCATGCAATTTCATCAAAGATGAGTATGTGCAAACTATTTAAAAATATCGTCAAAATGAAACACAATGACAACTGATTTGGAAATGATGAATTTAATTAATTGGTTTATGCAGTCCCAACCACCACCATGTTTTTTAGGACAAAATAAAATTTGACATAAGATCATTAGTTAACATGGACATATGACCCCATATGGGGTGTTATGCATCAACGAGGGATAAATGTGGTGATTGGAGGGATGGGACTTGGGGTTGCCACGTCGCACGCACCATGGCAGCCTCTTCCCATATTAACTCACCCCTCATGCAAATACACCCCATTGCGTACAATCAATGATGGCTTTGCATTATAGCCTCGCTCCAACTTTAATGGCTATGGTCGGCCAAACGGGCATGTCACCTCATGTGTTCATGGTTTTTATCGACGGCAGTAATTTTAAGCACATTCTTCTCTTCCATCCAACTTACCTCCTTTGCTCACTCCTTATCTCCACCCCACACTAGTTTCTATCCATTGTTCCCCTCTGGTATATTATTCTTCTGGTTATGTCGCGCTAGCACGACCACTCCAAAAGAAGCCCTGCTTGGTACCGCTCCTTTGGCCGCATGGAGAATAGATCGATGGGAGGTTCCACGCATAATAGCAACTCAGAAGACTCTTCCTCGTCATTGTCCTCCACTGCTTCGGGGGCACATGAACCTTGTCTCTCTCAGTGTGGCTGGGATTCTTGTCACCCTCCTTGGTCCTTGTTATAGGCTTCAGTTTTGTATGGATTATGTCAATTCTAAATCCCAGTTTTGTCAGTTTTCTAGCTTGTGCCATGAGTGGAAATATAGTGTCTAGACAATCAAATTTTGGTTTTATAGTTCGTCTTTATGCTTACAATATACCTTGCCTACAGGGTTTGACTGGTTTCCCTTTGGGTGATCCGGGATCTTTTCATCGTGACTTATAAAGAATTGTATTAAATGAGCATAAATTAAAGTGCACCATTAAAGAAGGGAAAACTTAGAAATGAAGAGACATACAAAAACTTGATAACAGAGTTCGTCTCTAATGGACTACGTCTCCGGGTCCTTCTCTCAAATGGGTAGGCTCTTTGATTAACTTAGCAAAAGAATTTGGAAAATACATGAATATACTCATTTTGAAATCAAGTTACAAAAATAATGCTCGGATCAGAAAACATACATCACCACTAGATTTGTGGCGTCGAATTACCCAAAAAATGACTGTCTCCACGCTCTGATCTGACTCTAGCACTCCCAGGCCCAAGAGGAATTATGTCTCGGTTTTCATGCCCTTTGCAACCTGCAATTATGACAGTCTCGTCTCGAAATATGTGCCCACAAGTCCATATGGTCTGCTCCTCCTCCCCCTGCTCTGGGTGGATTTTACCTTTTAAGAATTGAATCCAGGCAGATATACCAAGTAGCACCGGTGGCACGTTGGTTATGGGCGGAGTTGTAAAGGCGTTGGCTATTGTGGAGGTACCGGGGTCGAATCCCACCGGTCTCCAATTTTAAACATTGGTTTGTTATATATGTTGCAATATATTCATTTCCTACTAATTTTAGCAGATCTTCTATCAATACTTCACTATCTGTTAACATTGGCGTGGTCCGCCAGATTTGGTAGACCTGCCATATTTTTTCTAAAACAAAAATTCATTCACTGGTCAGTATTGGACATTTTCGGGCTACCACGTGTCGCCTGATGATTGGGACACGTGGCACCCACTGATACTCCCACCTTTATGCTGACATAGTTGTTGTCACTCTGTACTGACACGTGGCACTTCCTGGGTGGTGCCACGTGGCATCGCCTGGGGGTGCCACATGGCACTTTTCTATTGGTCCACATGGACCCCTAAAAAGCCCAATGGCAGGTGACACATGGCAATCTCGGGTGCCACCACGTGGCATGCTAATGTCAGCAGTCTGTATGATGATGTCACCCTGCCATGTCAGCTACTGATGTCAGCAGTACGGATGATGATGTGTCCCCCTGTTGACTGGCCCTATTTGACTGCAACTTTGACTGCAAATATCTTTCAAACTATAACTCAGTTTGACGAGTCGTTTGTGCCATTAGAAATATTGCAGCGCGCTCTTCATGATAATTTGATTTTCATTGAGTTTTAGAAACTTTGAATTTATACTCTTTCTCTGTCTGCTGGAGCCATTCTGAGCATTTTGAGTTGCCTCTGTGAGTTATGAATTATTCTTAGCCTTCTCTGGATCCTTTTTGGATCACACCTTCCCACTGATAGATTTTTGGACCACCAAAAGCTTTCATCAATCAACTGGTAAGTGAGGGAAAATTCCCCTCAATTTGTCCTTCTCGATCTACTTTTCCTTCTTGGATGTGTGCCTTTTAATCCTACTCGAAGATAATCAACATCACCCTCGCGTGAAGTCCTCGTCCTCCTGTCCAGAATTATACCTTCCTGTAGGTCATCCAAGTACTCAAGTACAAACTCATCAACTGATGGTATTGAAACTTCCCCATCTTGATCCATGATCATGGGAGGCTCAAAAAGTTTCAAGTTCTCAATGTTCACAACTGAGTAAATATGCATATAAGGTGGAAGATCCAGACGAAAAGCATTGGTACCACTTTTCTCCAAGATAGTGAAGGGTCCATAACAAATAGGCTTGAGTTTCTTTCCCTCGGCCTTCAATCTCTCCTTGTTTATGTGAAACCATACCCGGTCTCCAACCTGGAACTGATGATCGAACCCGTGCTTGTCATGCCAAGCCTTATACTGTGCTTGACTTTTCTCCAATTGCTCCCTGACTGCCTGGTGTATCTATTGAATCCTCTAGATGAACTTGCGAGATATGTCCTCTGTTTGTTCTCCATTTACATCAGCATCTCTCTCATACATCAAGTCCAAAGGAACCTTTGGCAGGTACCCAAAACATGTCTCAAAAGGTGAACTCTGAGTGGATGAATGTAAAGCTTGATTGTGCGTGTGATGTACATAGGGTATCTATTCATCCCATACCTTGGGACACTTGTGGCAGTAGCCTCAAAGCAAAAGTACCAATGTTCGGTTTACCACCTCTGTCTGATTGTCGGTCTGTGGATGGAAAGTAGTGCTCCTCTTCAATTTGGTGTCCATCATCCTCCAAAAGCTAGTCCAAAAGTCCCCAAGGAATCGAGTATCTCGATCCGAGACGATAGATGTGGGTAATCCAAAGTGAACCCAAACATGTTGAAAGAAGAGATTAGCAGTCGGCTCAACAGTGATCTGCTTTTTACAAGGCATCAAGATACACATCTTGTTGAACCTATCCACTACAACATACAAATAATAATGACCCCCTTTGGTCATGGGTAAACCCTCTACAAAATCCATGGATATACTTTCCCATAGATGGGATGGAATAGGAAGTGGTGAGTATAGCCCCAGTTTTCTATTAGTGGGCTTACAAGTAGAACACATCACACACCCATTTACAATTGCTTTCATCTGAGGCCTGTAACAAAACCTATGCAAATGAGCCATAGTTTTTCCTACCCCAAAATGCTCAAACACGACAGAGGTATGAGCTTCTTGTATTACATGGACTCGTTCACTCGTAGGAATACATAGCTTTCCAAGATGGTAAAGTAACTTTCCCTACAGACAATAGTTCTTTGCCTGTGCACCAAGGGTTAGCTTCGCATATACTTATTTAAAATCTTCATCGATGGCATATTGTTCTATATAGCTACCATGATATAAAGAAGCATTCTTCAAAATAATAGAAGCAACAATAGGAGGTCTAGAAAGCATATCAACTACCTTGTTACTTGTACCCTTTTTGTACTTGATTACCAAGTGAAACTGTTGTAGAAAACCCATCCACATGTAGTGTTGAGATTGTTGCAATTTGGTCTGTGCTTGAATATATTGCAAGGGTTGGTGATCTGTATGTATGATGGTTTCTTCCCTAACAAGTAGTGCTTCCATTTCTTTACACTATGGACTAATGCATACAACTCTTTATCATATGTAGGATAGTTAACAATAGCTTGGTTAAAAGTTTCAAAGTGGTAACAGATAGGCTTACGATATTGCATTAGTATTGCACCCATGGTGTATCCGCTGGCATTTTTCTCGATCTCAAAAGGTTGTTGAAGATTCGATAGTGCTTAATACTGGTGCGGTACTGATCTTTCCCTTCAAAGTGTTGAAATATTTGTGTTGCTTTCCTTCCCACTGAAAAGTGTTCTTTACACTAGTTAGGGCATGCAAATGAGCTATTATGAAGGAGAAGTTGGGAATGAATCTCCTCCAATACTGGACTACACCTAAGAAGCTTCGAACTTCGGTTACACTTTTTGGCTCGGGCCAATTTACAATTACATCAACTTTGGAAGGGTCAATTTTTAATTGTCCTCCTCCTACAATATGACCTAAATACACAAGTGTAGTCTTGCCAAATTCACATTTAGACAATTTTACATACAACTTTTCCCTTTGCAAAGTATCCAATACTTTATTTACATGCCTCACATGCTCATCCCAAGTCCCACTAAAAACAAGAATGTCATCTAAATATACAATCACAAAGTCATTTATGAAAGGCCTGAATACATCATTCATCACACGCATGAAAGTTGTCGGAGCATTAGAAATCCCAAATGGCATAACCAGCCACTCAAACAATCCATGTTTGGTTTTAAAGGCATTTTTTCATGCATCTTGTTCTGTGACTCTGATTTGATGATATCCACTGTGCAAATCCAACTTAGTGAAATAGACAGCATTCTTCAATTGATCAAGTAAATCATCTATGTGAGGAAGAGGGTATCGATTTTTCACCGTGATTTTATTTAAGACTCGGTAATCGACATACATTTTCCATGTGCCATCTTTATTTGGCACCATCACGATCGAAGAACCATAAGGAGACGAATTGGGCCCGATGACCCCTTGATCCAATAATCCATGTACCTACTTCTTGATCTCTGTCATCTTCATAACTAACATCATGTACATGCCCACATTAGGAAGAGGAGAATCATGTTCAAGATGTATCTCATGTTGGATTTCCCTCTTAGGAGGTAATCCATCTGGTTCCTGAAAAATATCATCATACTTAGAAACAATATCAATTAATTCCTTTTTATGAGATGGATCACACCCTTGGAAAGCATCAGATGTCCCAACATCTTTCTCTCTAACGACCATGAGTACATATCTCTTATTAGCGTTTATAAGTCTTTTCATTTGACCTACACTAACAAGTGTTGTATTTACCCTCATGTTGTGAGATCTAACAATATATTCCACTCCCCCTTTAGTAATGTGGTATTTGTGCTCATGACGAAAGAAGATTGCTTTTCTATCATAAAGATAAGGACTTCCCACAATATGCCACATATATCAAGTGGAACAACTTCCAAATCCACTTCATCAATCAATTTTGAAGCAATAGTAAATCTTATCCTACATTGTTTGGTGACATTAAGTTTTTCTTTGTCACATACCCAACCAAGAGGATAAGATTTCATATGTGATTTCGTTTCAAGACCCATTTTCTTGACAAGTGATTCAGATATTATGTTTACTTGGGAACCAGGATCAAATAATGTATCTATATTAGTATGTTTAGATACAACTCTTATGTGAAATAACTCATTCCTCTTTCGTTCAACAACATGAGATTGATCATTGGAACTAGAACTAGCATGAAGAGAATCTTTACCTTGTACTCCAACTGTTGTGATATTTCCTTCGTCTCCTGAATCGGAACCAAGATCTTGTTGTATCGTAGCAATGGTATTTGTCTTCCCCTTTCCACCAAACTGTTTCGGTTTCTTTTCCGGATATAGTTTCCAACAATGTTCTTCATCGTGATCGCTCTTCTTGCAATGAGTGCAAGAAGGTTTTCCTCCTTCTCTCATCACTGTAGCAGTCTTCTTGTCCTTCCTTTTAAACTTCTTAAAAGTGTTTTGTGGGAAATTGGAAGGTTTCTTTGTGGGATCTTCTTGAACATGTTTCCTCTTGTTCTCAAGGTGAGTGTATTGCACACAAAATTTGTCAAGACTAGTGGGGTTAAACAACAGTAAAGTGTGTCGAATATAAGTGTGAAGTGTTCCAATATACTTCATTAAAGTCTCATAAGAATCCAAAGGAATTTTCAATGCAAGAGCTTTCTTCCTAAATTCTTTTGTGAAAATTTGTACAGTTTGCCCTTTACTTTGCCTTAAAGTTTGCCATTCCATCATTGCTTTATGTAAATATCTTAATGGATAAAATTTCTTCCTTATCGTTGATTTAAATTATGACCATGAGGAAAGAAGCTTACCACACTTACTTTTGTCCTGAAGCTTGCTCTCCCACCATACGAGAGTGGTGCCTTCCAACCGAAGAGAAGCCAATTGCACTTTAACTTCCTCTTCATCAATATGTTGGACATGAAAAAACACGTCAACCTGTCGGATCCAATTATCTAGCTTTTCAGGATTAGCATCTCCATTAAACATAGGTAAAGCAAGTTTTACATCAAGCTTTAATAATGGTTTCTTAAAAGAGGCTTTATGGCTAGAATGATGAGAGTGATGAGAATTCTCAGAGGAAGAAGAAATAGAACTCGAAGGTGAAGACGGAGGCTCAAGAGGATCTCCTCCAGCCCCTTGGTTTACCGAAGCATCATCATCTGCATGTTCTTCCTTTTTCTTCCCTTTCTTCTTCATCCTCTTCTCATAATCTTCATACATTCGCTTGACTATTTCTGACATGTGATAAAAGACCATGTGAAATTTTTTCTCCTGTTCATCATGCTTGTCCTCTTCTATCATTTTCTTCCTTCTGGATACACGGCCAACTTCGGGATTGAAAGTCTTAATAGTTCCTTCACCCTACTTATGATTGGCCCTAGTAAGCATTCACACTCAACAATTCAAGTCAAAGATGACTGCTTTGATACCAACATGATCCGGGATCTTTTCATCGTGACTTATAAAGAATTGTATTAAATGAGAATAAATTAAAGTGCACCATTAAAGAAGGGAAAAATTATAAATGAAGATACATAAGCATCATATCTGAAAACAAAAACTTGATAATGGAGTTCGTCTCTGGGTCTTGCTCTCAAATGGGTAGGCTCTTTCATTAACTCAACAAAAGAATTTGGCAAATACATGAATACACCTCATTCTAAAATCAAGCTGCAAAAATAATGCTCAGATTAGAAAATAGACATCACCACTGGATTCGTGGCGTCGAATTACCCAAAAATGACTATCTCCACGCTGTGATCCGACTTTGGCACTCCCAATCCCAAGAGGAATTTTATCTTGGTTTTCGTGCCCTCTGAAACCTGCAATTATGACAGTCTCATCTCGAAATATGTGCCCACAAGTCCATATGGTATGTGCCTCTTCCCCCGGCTCTAGGTGGATTGTACCTTTTAAGTATTGAATATGGGCAGATATACCAAGTAACACTGGTGGCGCGTTGGTTATGGGCAGAGTTGTAAAGGCATTGGGTATTGCGGAGGTATCGGGGTCAAATCCCACTGGTCTCCAATTTTAAATGTTGGTTTGTTATATATGTTGCAATATATCCATTGCCCACTAAGTTTAGTGGATCCACTATCGATACTTCCACTATCTGCTAACATTGGCATGGTCCTCCAAATTTGGCGGACTCGCCATATTTTTCTTAAAACAAAAATTCGTTCACGGGTTAATATTGGACATTTTTGGGCTGCCACATGTCACCCGATGATTGGGCCACATGGCACCCCCTGATATGCCCACCTATATGCTGACTTGGCTATTTTGTCACTCCGTACTAACACGTGGCTCTTCCTGGGTTGGTGCCATATGACACTTTTTTATTGGTCCAGATGGACCCCTGAAAATCCCAATGGTGGGTGATACATGGCAGCCTTTGGTGCTTCCACATGGCATGCTAACGTCGACATCACGTATGATGATGTCACCCTTCCATGTCAACTGCTCACGTCAGCAGTACAGATGATGATGTGTCCCCCTGCTGACTGGCCCTATTTGACCGCAACTTTGACTGCGAATATCTTTCAAACCATAACTTCGTTTGACGATTCATTTGCGTCATTAGAAATCTTGCGACGCCCTCTTCACGATCATGTCATTTTCCCTGAATTTTGGAAACTTTGAATTTTTTTTCCCTTTCTCTATCTGCTGGAGCCATTATGAGCGTTCTGAGTTGCCTCTGTGAGTTCTGAGTTATTCTTAGCCTTCTCTGGATCCTTTTTGGATCATCAGGGTAGTTCAGGCTCTGAAACTAAGAAGTATCAGGATGTATGTTTTCCTTGTACAGATTATTTATCATAGGTAATATATAGATACTAACTTATAAAAAAAAAACATGGGCATATGATACTTTCCCTCCTAGAAATTTTAATTTTACATTATGTGCATGCATCATATGACATTAGTGTTCTATGTAAATTATACAATTACTAATATTCGTTCTCATATTTTTATAATCAAGTAATGAAAATCATATTATTAATACATATGTCTTACAAATAACTAATATACAACTATCATATGTCCTCCATAATTAATCCTAAGAGATCCTTAACTAAGTGATGCTTTCCATATTCCCTTTGTGTGCCTAATTGATATTATAGGGCCCTTTGCATCATGAATAATCCATAAAGCATCGAATTTAATGGAAAAGGCATTACTTTTCACATGTTTGCAAGGCTTATAATGACTAAGGTTCCTTATAAATGTCCCTTGTGATGGTTTCAAACATGATGCATGATGGCCCATGAATTCTAAAATCTTGCTTCATGCCCTAAGACATTTGTTTTCATCCTCGAACCATGATTGGGGCCTTCAAACTCATCATTGGTGTGGAAAACTCATAATGGTGCATATATCATATCCATGGGATAAATGTTCTCTTTATAGGGCCTATGTGGATGTAGGACCATATCTAGGGCCTATGAGACATTAAATCATATTTTAGGCCATGTTACCCCCCTTGTAGTAGGGGTAACTATGGAGATAGTGTCTCGAGGCCCACAGGTAGAAGACATGGAGTGTCGAGAGCTAGATTGACTAGCATAGCCCCACAGGGCCCCTCCTATTCATTAATTCACCACCATACATCACCATCAGCAGAGCAACATCCATCACACCGTCCTGGCCCCAAAGGACAACATGTCTTACTTCATGAGGTAATAAGTCTAGTATCATGGTAAGTATCACCCTAATAATTGAAGCATTGGGATGTGTAGCAAAGAATTATCTCTTGATTACTTAATGTTTGTTTGGAAATTATACTCTTTGCCTTATTTAACCTTGGTGGGTGTCATTCCATCATAGTAAGTTGGTCACCCTTAGGAATAGGGTGCTACTGGGGGTTCCCTGAAGAGTCATCGTACCATTCTCGATCATACTTATCACTTTGCATACTTATTCCCTTCGTCTCCTCGTATTTTGGGATTTTTGGGTGTACTAACCCAAGAAGGGATTGTACTTCATTTCATGGGAAGAAGGGCCTGAAGGCCCAGGGGGAAATGTAGTTGGAAAATGATAAAATCCAAATCATAATCTTCTAGATGATTGCCCAAGAGGTGTTGAGAATGATGAAACATTTCTCCTAAAAGAATTGAAAGACTTGCAAAAGTAGACTCACATTATATAGATTTCTCGCTTGTTGATGTGTGTACACGTATATGGTGTCCCTCTCTTTCCATGCTTGGTTGTTAATTAATTAATGGCAATAAATGGGCTTGGAAAAAGGTTGCATTGAAAACGAAGGAGCAACATACCCTCTACAAAGGCACCCATAAATGAGACAATCCAAACCCTTGTATGTCATGGACCCCATGTCCAGAATTTTTACCCAACTCCACCTCATACTCATACATGGATTAGATGGGTTTCCCTTGGAAGACATCCTTCACTTGAGGGTTGATTGGCCCAATAGGATGCCTTGACACCCCTCCCACACCTAAATTTGACAAATTGCATAAGGTCTTTGAGCATTTGTTTGGTTTGAAAAGGGGTGTTAGATGCACATGTTCAGATGGTTTGATTATTTGACGTGGCTTACTTGGCATGATTCTTGTGACTTATGGACCCTTGGAGGGTGTATTTTTTTGTCTTTGCAGGACCTTTCCTGGTGAACAGGTATTAATGAGGAGATGACTTGTTTGAACCTTCAGGAGGGCTTCGAAGCACAGAGATCGATGCAAAGACCCCACCTCTGGGGCAAGCTTGTGACCACCATTTACACATTGAAGAAAGGGGTTCATTTCCTTTGGAGGCACTCTCGCATGGACCGAGAGATCAGTTCCCATCCTCCCACACTTGGACGCAAGCCTTTGCAGACTTGGACATCACCCTCCTATCCCATGACGTCACCTGAGGCTAGGGTTTCATGGATGGATGATGTTGGAGATGCTTGATGAGGATTTTAGCATGTGTGGGCATGGTATGTGGCCTTTGGAGGCCTAGCACTGCACTTTCCCAACTCAATGTCCCTCATTGAGAGCCTAACGTCAACCTAGAAGAGACGATGCCATCCTTTTTAGGGTTATTCTTTGTAAAAAATAAATTTATTGTAATTTTAATGAGAAAATTAAGAAGTAGGCTCAATTTTGTGAAAAGACACAACTTTTAGGTTAATGGGGCTAGAATTTCCCATATAAGTATGGCTAGCCTCAAATCATTTTTCATCATAACTCTTCTTCACAAGAGGACTTGAGGTCTGAAATTTTTTCCCTATTGGGGTACTTGGTTGAAATTGCTAGTGCACACCTTCTTGAAGAATCTTCTTGTGATGTCTTTTGGATATTTTGGTGGTGGAAATCCTTCAACTAGGGTTTATGTAATAAATGCTTGTGGTGATTTTACTTGTTTCATATTGAATATTATGAAATTACTTGCTTAAAACCCAGGAGAGAAATGTAAAGTGCTTCTTTCTCTCTCTAGTCTTTCTACTTGTTAAATTGTCAAGGATATTTTGTCCAGGATAGGCTTCTAAAGCCCTAAAGTGCTATCACTTTAGTAGCCTTATTCTATTTGCTAGTTGCAATAATATATTTCAATAGTCCAAGGAGAGAAGGATTCGCTAGTGCCTAAAAGTGTTTATTCTCTAGTGTAATTCATCTTTGAGACTTGAATGCTTGAGGCCTTGAAGTGCCAACACCTCTAGAATTTATCTCTTTATCCTTTGACTACTATTATCATTTGTTTCTCCAAGTTATTTTGCTGCTATAATTGACTCCATAAGCCCAAAATAAATTGATTTCTACTTTCTCTTGTTAAAGGAATTTATCAAAAGAACTCTTACACTCTTTTATTCAAAGCTTTCACTAACTAGTTCTAACATGGCTTAGTTTAATTGACTAATTGTGTTGTTGTTGTTACAAATATATTGGTACAGCCATATTAAACCTTGTAATTTGTCGCATACACTCAACTAACATTGACTTAACACACTTAGAAATTTCCTTAGGAAAGTGCTAATTGATCTATGGAATAAATGCTAAGTTTTCAGTGTACTTTCATGCTATTATGAGTAGTGTTTATTGTGGTTGCTACAAAGGATTAATTGTTGTTGTAAACTAACAATTTATCACATTTTTACTTCAGCCACTTCTTATTTACATTGTCTATTTTCTTTGAGGCTTTATTATCATTCTTGTGCTCGGAAATTTCTATATATATGCTAAATTATTCTTGTTCCGAGCAGGTACATCAATTACTCTTATTTGCCTCAATATTTCGGACATAGACATTCTTGACTTAGGTGACCATTGAGAGGGGGGTATATCTTAACCATATCCTTAGCTTACCCAACCCTTTAGATCATCGAGGATGCCTCCCTTGGGTTGGACATTCATCCATCCCTAAAAGTGGGAATTCCTCATTAAGGTGACAGTGGTGGGATATCTTATTGTTATGCCAATTTCACCTACTTGTTTTGGGCTTTGGACAAGTACAAATTGTGTGATAACATTTTTGGCATTGTTGTCGGTGAAAATTGAGTCAACTTTCCTCGAACAACAAATCTTTGGTGAGATTTTCCTGAATCCCTTATCTTACAAATCTTACCTGGGGACTCCACTAAGGGTGATCCCCTCTTATTCTTTTGATAATCATTGAGGGATTATCTAGCGACTCCAATTATGACAACTTGGAGTGGGCATAAATACGCACATTATTTTCGTGTGGCTCCTTCTAAATGGTCTCCTATTGAGATATTCAGACCCTTGGACCTGAGTAAAAACTGAGGTGGTTCACATAGTCTTCCTGGTAAATCCAAGTCGTGGTTGCCTCAATTTTCTAGTCAAGGTAATACTTCGGGTAACCTGCATTTGACAAAGTTGTATGATGGCCTCGAACTCTAAGAAGTTGGGAATAAGCATCCTAATGTGATTATGAAACTTTTCTCTACTTCGTTAACAGATGATGCCATAACATGGTACAATAACCTTCCAAGTAAGAGCATCAAATCCTGAGGGGACTTTGAAAATGCATTCATAAGAAGGTGGGTAGATGATAGGGATTCGACTTTCCTTCTTTCCCAATACCAAGAGATACAAAAACGTGAGGAAGAATATGTTGGGGAGTTCAATGACAGGTTCAATGCATTACTTAATCACAAACCTTCCAATTCACTGTCAGAAACCAATGCCTTAAGTAAGTATCTACTTTCTTTCAAGGGATATTTCCAATTCCTTTTAAAGGACAAGTCACCCGAGAATCTAGGGAAAGCACAAGAAATTGCTTGTCATCTAGAATAAAGTCTCAATTTATACGGACTTGATGATTTCTCTCGAATAGTCTCCATTCAAGACAAAGTTACAAAAATAACCTTGACCCGTGATATCCTTGTCAAAAGGATTGATATCATAGAAGGACCTATCAAAAGAAAATGGAGCACTATATTTTCAAACACTAAAGATGATGAGACACATTCTTAGACCTTCATGAGAAAATATTGTGTGGACCAACATTTTCCTCCTGAAGAAGAATCCCATACGTTTTTCCCTTAGCAAGATGACCCAGACTCAACAGCATTTGGATCTAATGAATTCCCCCATCATCTGACCCTAAGGAGGAAGAATACGATGATATTATGGACCCCAGTAGAGAATGATTTCAAAGGGACTCCCCCATTGTCCCCCAAGTTGACAATATCCATAAGAAATACGATGAACCTACAAGATTCTTCATCACCATCCAAGTAAATGGCCTCATCCTTCATAATTGTGTCTTGGACTCAGGTGTCTCCACAAATATCATGCCTTGGGAAATCATGCAACAACTTGACCTTATCATCTCATGACCATCTCAGAATATGCGTGATTTGGAGTCTAGACCTATCACATCATGCAGTATTATAAAGGACCTTGAGGTTAGTCTTGATGCTTTCCCTGATATATCTTTCTTGATCAATGTGGTCATGATTGATGTTCCCAGCACTTGGGGAATGTTGTTATCCAGAAAGTTAGTGTCATCCTTAGCTGGGAGTTTCCACATGAATGGGTCAAGTGCCACCATCCATCACCTGAAAGGTGGATTCATTACCCTCTACAAGGAACCTATCACTAGGTGCCAAGTTGAGACCCCCAAGCACCCCACGAATCAAATATTTTTCATGGATGATCGAATGGGGAACCCATTTGCAGTTGAACCAACTTTAGAAAGAGAGGCATGCCAAAACCCCAATGGGACATGGACTTTAGAGTTCAATGGTGCTCATTCTAGTTTCGGTTCAGGAGCAAGTATTGTCCTTACAGCCCCCTCCAGAGAGAACTTTTACTTCTCAGATAGAATTGAGTACAATTGCACCAACAATGTTGTCAAGTATGAATCCTTGCTTATAGGTCTCAACCTAGCGATTGACAAGAATATCAAGCACATAAGGGTCATAGGAGACTCTGATCTAGTGGTCTCCCAGGTGAATTCAAAATTTTCCATGAAGAAAGAAAGGTTAAAGAAGTATAGGGATTTGGTAAGGAACACCATGAGATATTTTGAAGAAATCTCAATTGAGGCAGTCCCCAGAGAGGAAAATCATGTGGTTGATGCTTTGGCAGTCTCAGGATCCACCTTACAACCTTGTGAGGGTCCCTTGCAATAATTTTGCAAATTAGAAGTTGTCTTTAGGCCTTCAGTCCCTGAAAACGTGGAATACTAGCAAATCTTTGATGACGACGCTCAAATCCTCGGATTCTTGGAAAATAGAAAGGAGTTTTCCGAATCCAAGTGAATTTCCTTGCCAAGTCTGTTGGTTTTGACGTCATAAATTTTCCCAAAAACACCTTCCCAAAGGGATGCATTCCCTTGGAACAAATGTTTGATCGACATGATGTTTATAGAGGAAAACTTGCTTAAGAACAATCTGAAAAGGTGTTGGAGTTCAATATAATGACGGAAATGGAGCCAAGAATGGTAAAAATAGGGAAAGGGACTACTAAAATTGAAAGAAGTGAAATTATTGACCTCATTCGACAGTTTAAGGATGTTTTCACTTGGACTGATGATGACCTAAAGGAATATATAAGTGATGTCATTCAACATGCCAGACCGTTGGTAGAAGGTGCCAAGCCATTTAGATAAAAATTGTGGCATATTAACCCAAAGTTTGCAACCCATATCTAAAAGGAGATTCAAAAAATGGCAGATGTTTGTATCATAGTCCCTATCATATATTCTTCATGAATGTCGAACCTTGTAGTAGTACAAAAAAAGAATGGGGACATCAAACTGTGTGTTGGCTTTCAAAACCTCAATCATTCGTTATTGAAAGACAACTACCCTCTCCCAAAAACGGAACATTTGTTGCAAAGGGTCACTGGTGTTGGAATGATGTCCATGTTAGATGGATACTCTGGTTACAACCAAGTCTTAGTCAAAAGGGAAGATCAACTTAAGACAACATTCACCACTCCATGGCGAATGTACATGTACCTAAGAATGCATTTCGGCCTCATGAATTCAGAGTCGACATTCCATAGGGAAATGGATTTTTCCTTCAGGGATCTGATCCAAAAGATCATAGAGATATATCGAGATGATTTGACAATTGTGTCAAAAGAGAGAGACGCTCACATTTCACACCTGAGAATAGTATTTGAGCGATGCAAGAAATATGGTATATCCGTTAACCCTAAGAAGTCCATCTTTGGTGTAGACATAGGAAAATTATTGAGACACATAGTATCAGAGGAAGGTATTTCCATTGACCCCAAGATAATTCAATCCATCAAGAATGTACGATCTCCCGCTAACAAGAAGTATTTGCAATCTTTCTTTGGGAAGATCAATTTTATCAGACAATTTATTCCAAACTTCGTTGAGAGGGTCAAACCTATGAATGCCTTGCTCAATAAAGATGTTACTTTCAAATGGGATGATAATAGCCTTAAGTCTTTGAAAGATGTTAAAGATGCAATAACCAAGGCACTAGTCCTGGTCAGCCCTAATTACTCTCGTGACTTCATCATCTTCTCATTCACCTCTAAAGACAAGATAGTCAGAGTCTTGTTGCAAAATAATGTGGATGATCATGAACATCCCATCACTTTCATGAGCAAATCCCTCAGAGACTAAGAGTTGAATTACTCAATTATCAAGAAGCAAGCATATTCCCTTGTCAAGTCCCTTAAGAATTTCAAGAGCTATGTTGTATACAATAAGATCAAGGCTTATGTCCCCTACCCAGTAGTGAAGGATGTTTTGAATCAACAAGAGTGCCTAGGGACCAAGGGAAAATGGGTATCTAAAATCCAAGAATATGACCTAGAGATAAAACTCACTAAAATAATTAAATGGCAAGGCTTAGCTCAGATGTTGACGAAGAGTAACGAATAAATAATAGCCTTAAGTCTTTTAAATATGTTAAAGATGCAATAACCAAGGCACTAGTCCTGGTTAGCCCTTATTACTCTCATGATTTCATAATCTTCTCATTCACCTCTAAAGACACAATATTCAGAGTCTTGTTGTAAAAGAATGTGGATGATCATGAACATCCCATCGCTTTCATGAGAAAATCCCTCAAAGACTAAGAGTTGAATTACTCAATTACCGAGAAGCAAGCATATGCCCTTTTCAAGTCCCTCAATCATTTCAGGAGCTATGTTTTATACAATAAGATAAAGGATTATGTCCCCTACCCAGTAGTGAAGGATGTTCTGAATCAAAAAGATTGCCTAGGGACCAAGGGAAAGTGGGTATCTAAAATCCAAGAATATGACCTAGAGATAAAACCCACTAAAATAATTAAAGGGCAAGGCTTAGCTCAGATGTTGACGAAGAGTAACGAGGAAGCCATACAGTTAGGAAAAGGTGAGCAAATAAATGTGATAGTGATTGATCTTGGACATGATGAATGATACTCAAATATTGTCTATTACCTCAAGAATCTTTCCTACCCCGACCACTTGTTCGACCATAAGAAGAGAGCACTAAAATTAAAGGCCATGAAGTATTGCTTAACCCAAGAAGGTTTGGGTTGGAAGAACCTTGATGTAATCATCCTTAGATGTTGAACAAGGAAGAATCCAACCAATTGATCAAGGAGCTCCATTCAGGATATTGCAAAGGTCACTTTGTTTCTCGCACCACAACTCACAATATTTTGAGAGCGGGATTTTATCGGCCCACTCTATTTACTGATACCCATTGTTATGTTAGGTCTTTCTAGCCTTGCCAATATTTCATGGGAAAGCAATGTCTCCCTTCATTACCTTTGAAACCAGTGGTTGTCGAAGCACCTTCCAACAATGGGGGTTAGATTTCATAGGTGATTTCAAGGATAAATATAACAATGGGCATTGTTGGATTTTGACCACTATGAAATATTTCACTACATGGGTGGAGGCCATCTCAACCAAGAAGGAAATTGAAGAGGTTGTCGCGAACTTCCTCAAAGATAGAATTATAACAAGGTTTGGATCCCCTGCCAAGATCACTACCAACAATGCTAAAGCATTCATCTCCCTCGTAGTGGCAGGATTTTGTTTCAAGTATGGTATCACCTTATCCAATTTGTCTAACTACTATCCTCATGGAAATGGATTGGCAGAGTCAAGTAATAAGAACCTTATGAGCATTATCAAGAATATTGTGGGAGAAAATAAGAATGCCTGAGATGGTAAGATCAAGTATTCCTTGTGGGAATACCGCATTATGGAAAAGACCTCCATGGAAAAAAACCCTTTCAAGCTAGTGTATGGGTTAGAGGCCAAGCTACCCATTAATCCCCAGATTTCCACCCTTCATTTTACACAACAATATATGACAAACAAAGAATATTTCCAAGGAAGAATTGACCAACTAGTGGAACTCTAAAAATCTAGGAGGATTGCTTTGGATCGAATAACACACAACCAAGAGAAAGTTAAGGGAACCTTTGATCACAAAGAAAGGGACAAAGTTTTCAAAGAAGGATATCAAGTGTTGCTATGGGATAAAAGGAAGGAAAAACCAAGAATGCATAAGAACTTTGACAGCCTATGGACTGGACCCTACAAGATTGTGAGTGAAGTAGGTCACAACTCATTCTGGCCATGCTTGGGGGAGAAAGGCTGAAGTTACCCGTGAATGTTATCCACCTCAAGCCCTATCTCCCAAGCGGAACTTGACCTGCAAGTTTACAGTAGTAGGTAGGCAGGCATTTACATCTTGCATATCATTGTATATATGTTGCATATTGTATATCATGATAGTATAGATTGCATTTAGTTTAGATTTATTTGCATACATGAATATGATTTACATGTTCCTTTATTTTCATATTGCATCATTGTTATATCTTATTTACACACTTTCATTAACATGTTAGAATATAATTTTTTATTCAGCATTTACTTTTGGATTTTGATCATTTTTCATAAGAACAAAGGGTGATAACGCCACCCTAGGTACTCTAACATTTTGCTTGAGTGTGTAGGAACATGTCTTACTGGAGATGTTGAGGTTCTCATGCGCTCTATGGTGAGCACATGTCCCCGAGTAGGAGCCTGGTGTTACCCCCACACACTAGGGGTAACTATGGAGATCATGTCTTGAGGCCCACAGGTAGCAGACATGGAGTGTCAAGAGCCAGATTGACTAGCATAGCCCCACAGGGCCCCCTCTATTTGGTGATGCACCACCATACATCACCAACAACATAACAGCATCCATCACATCGGCCTGGCCCCAAAGGACAATAGGTCTTACTTTATGAGGTAATAAGTTTGGTATCATGGTAAGTGTCACCCTAATAATTGAAGCATTGGTATGTGTTGCAAATAATTCTTTCTTGATTACGGAACGTTTGCTTGGAAATTATACTCTTTTCCTTATTTAACCTTGGTGGGTGTCATTCCATCCTAGTAAGTTGGTCACCCTCAAGCATAAGGTGTTATTGGGGGTTCATTGAAGAGTCATCGCACCATTTTCGTTCATACTTATCACTTTCCATACTTCTTCCCTTTGTCTCCTCATCTTTGGGTGTACTGACCCAAGAAGGGATTGTACCTCATTTCACAGAAAGAAGGGTATGAAGGCCCAAAGGGAAATGTAGCTGGTAAAAGATAAAATCCAATTCATAACCTTCTAGATGCTCAACCAAGAGGTCTTGAGAACGATGAAGTGTTTCTCCTAAAATAATTGAAAGACTTGCAAAAGCAAACTCACATTATATAGATGTCTCGCTTGTTCAGGTGTGTACACATATGCAATGTCCCTTTCTTTTCATGCATATGGAACTCTGTGTACCTCTAGCTTCAAGTGATGTTGCGATACTCTTTTCTTTCCATATCTTATAGTACCCAATGTTGGCATATTTACAAGAAGAGTGTGCTTGTCATTGATGGTAAGAACAACAACGACGATGGCATATTGGCAGCAATGATGGAAAACATGAAAACAACGATGATAGCATTGGGAATTGTTGTCTACAAGCTCAGGAGGACGAGCACGGCACTGCCAGGAGTGTAGTAGAAAGGTCCTTGAGGTCCAAAGAATCGAAACCCTTTGAGAATATGAACGAAGTCAAAAGCTCAGAAGAGATAGTGGATTTACCATTACATTAGTGAGAAAGCTCAGAAGGGACAATGCTTTCCAGAAGTGCAGACAAGGTCCAAGAGACAGACTCGTAGGAGGAACAAGGTCAAAGCCTTTTAATACTTAGAAAATATTCTAAGTCGGAAGAAATTTTAAGCTCAGGAGGAGGAGCGACAGTGGTCGTCAGATCAAGCACTGTGAAGATCTGGACCATTGGATCGAGGAAACTCATGGGTCGTCGATCGGATGAGAGTAGAGAATCAGGAATCGGGAAATGAAAGAAAGGAAGTGATAACTTCCGACATCGCGAAGTGCAAAGTCCTGAAGTGCGAAGGAATCTGGGTCATCCATTAAGGCAGGACATGTGGTGAGAGATCAGCATTACACTGATTCGCAAATCAGGAAATCGGAGATAGGAGAAGCGAAAACTTGCGAAGTCTGATTTTGCAAAGGTGATCATAGTCGTTGATCAAGGAAGGTCGTGGACCGTTGATCTGCCATGACAAAGTTCGGAGTTCAGGAGTTCGGACCTCGAATAAAGGAAGTGCTCTAACTTCCGACATTGTGAGTCACGAAGTCTTGAAGTATGAAGAGGATAGATCTGAACCATCTATTCAAGAGCACCGTTAAGATCATGAGATCGACGATCCTGTCGCATTGCGGGGATTGAAGGTTGGCAAACTTTAAAAATTTAAGGGCGGGTCACAATTAAAACCACGGTTTTCGAGAAAGGACACATGGAGGCTCGAGGTAAATTATGGGGGGAAACGTAGTTTGATCTCAAACCACCTTTGGTTGTGCCCGCATTCACATGGTCACATGATATCATCACCCAAGGTCACATCAACAGAAGATAGGGGAAGGAGCTAGCACTTATAGGTTCCACATCTGAGGTTACGCACTGAAAATTCATAAGGCCCTCTGCATGTATAATCCAACGGTGTTGATCAAACGGAATCTGATCGAAGGGTTGTTGTTTCACTTCATGATTTCTTGATCAGTTACGATTTAGTTACACTAATTGAATCATTGTTCCTGAGTGGTTGAATCATTGTTCATGAGCGTTGGAATCATGATGTCTGAGTGTTTTTTAGATTCTCGACTTGAGCATTGGAGATGCGAAGTGTAATGGATAATGAGAATAGGAATAAAAGAAAAATGGCGTGATAGGGAGAGGTTGTTGTTTCTCGGTAAAATAAGTTGAACTGTATGTGATCAAGTAGATAGCAGAAACAGAGCCGAAAATATGCAGAGATGAAGAACATAAGCTGGACATAGAAGAAATGGTGAAAATAGAAGATTGTACGAGAACCTAAGAGCATGAGAACAACATAGGAAGAGCAAATGGAGACAGACAGCAAGTGGAGACAAGCATGAATAGACATAAGCGTAATAGAGAAGGAGTGGTAAGAATTGAAATGTTTGTATTGTTGTAAGTTCTTATTCAAGTAAGGATTTATAATCAGGGTGGTAGGGTGGTGCTAGGGAGGATTGTTGTCCTCAGAGTTTCAAGTGGATTCTTGAACACAGGGAATTGTAGCTTCCATCTGGTTGCAGCCAAAAAAACTAGGGTGGTAGGGTGGTGCAAGGGAGAACCATTGTTCTCTATTATATAGGTTGGTGCATGTGTGGCTAGAAGTTGGTGCTTCCATCCAGTTGGTGTTGGAACACTCAGGGAGTTGGTGCTTCCTTCTAGTGGGTGCTAAAGAAACTAGAGAGTTGGTGCTCTCAACAATTTGCAGCTTGTTAAAGAAGAGGTTGTAGCCTCATTTTGAGTTGGTGCTCAAATAAAGATGATGTACATAACTTAAAAGACTGCATATCATTCGAAGAAGAAGAGGTTTTCTCCCTTTATGGGTTTCCTCATGAATATATCATATGTCTGACTGATGTTTGTTATTTCTACTTCTCATGTCTTGCATAATCTTGATGATCACTTGGAGAAGGCTAATAATATTTGAATAGGCATAAAATTGTTTAAGCACAATAACAATTGATTAACCCCCCCCCCTCTCATTTGTCTTAGTAATTCCAACAATTGGTATCAGAGCGGGTTCCTTTTATTTAAATGTAGATCAGTAAGATTAAACATGACAAGCCATGAAGGAACTTCAACCAATAAGCCTCCTATGTTTGATGGAACAAATTTTTCCTTCTGGAAGGTGAGAATGAGAACATACATCATGGCCTTAGGTGCTGATATTTGGGATGTTGTAGAGACTGGATATACAAAACCTGTTGTGTTAGCTTCCAAATATGATAAGTTAGAATTTAGCTTCAATTCAAAGGCAATGAATCCTATGTTGAGTGGGCTCGTTGAAGCTGAATTTGTAAAGGTCATGCAACTTGAATCTGCCAAAGAAATGTGGGATAAACTTATTAGCAATTATGAACGAGATGAGAAAGTAAAAGATGCCAAACTTCAGACACATAGATTGAAAGTTTAACAACTAAAAATGAATCAGGATGAAATAGTTAGTAAATATTTTTTAAGAGTTGAGGAGCTTGTGAATGCCATGAAGGGTCTTGATGAGAAGATTGAAGACGCATTTTTAGTTCAGAAGATTTTAAGATCTTTGCCTGATAGATTTAATCCAAAAGTTTTTGCAGTAGAAGAACTGAATGATCTTAAAACTTTGTCTATTGATCAACTCCCGGGAACTCTAACTGCTTATGAAATGAGGATTAGCAAAGATAAATCCACCACTATAGAAGCATCTTTTAAAGTAGACAAGAATACTGATTCAGAATTAGTTGATATTGAGGCAAAATTTGTGAGAAGGTTAAAGAAAGGATCAGGCAAATACCAAGGCAAGATGGCCTTCAAATGTTTTAACTGTGGAAATATAGGTCACTTTGCATCTAAGTGTCCACACAAGAAGAAGGACCAGAACTCTGAAGGTGAAGAGAAGTACAAATCCAAGAGATTTGGTAAAAAGAAAAGTTTATGTGTAAACAATGGTGACTCCTCAGAAGACACAGATAGAAGACTCTTCCTATGAAGATAAGGTTAATGACTTTATGCTTATGGCAAAAGAGGATTATGATAATAAAATCACAGGATGTGATGTTAATGATGAAGAATATGTGATTGATATGGAAGGCGAACTAATCAGTGCTTTAGAAGAGATTGGCAGACTCAGACTTAAGAAGAGAAAACAAAAACAGTTGTTGATGCAATTTGAAAAGAATGGTAAAAAACATGATGAAGACTTTGCCCTGCTAAAAGTGGAGTTAGAAGAGGTAAAGAAAATAGAGGACACTCTGAAACAACAGTTATTAGAGAAGAAGGCAAGATGTAAAGCCTTGGAAGAAGACGTAGTAAAAAACAGAAAAGAGATGGAGAAGTTTAAAGCATTGTATCTCCAAAATCTTCCAAGCATTAAAGCCTCAGCAGAACTAAACAACATTCTGAGCAAACAGAGATCTCCTTTGTTGAAGACTAGTTTAGGCTATGTAAGTGGTTCAAGCAACAAACAGACAGAAAGCAAAGAGCTAGTAAATATGATCAAGTTCCAAGTCAGCATACAATCAGACCATCTGAGTGCTCTGCCACCAAAAGCTAATAAAGACAAGATGATCCCTGATAAAAAACAACGATATCAGAAGATGGAGCAACAAATGCCAAGAAGAAGGCCATCCTTCAGGTACCAAAATTTCTTCCATGGTTACTGTTTTTACTGCTCTATTTTTGGTCATAAGATTGCAAATTGTCAAATTAAGTTTAGGGACATGCAACTGACAAGATCAAGAAATAAACAATCTTTGCAACATATAACTAAACAGTCAATGAGTAGACAAAGTTGCACCAATCACTTTGACCTATTGAACAATGAGCTCGAATGTTATAATTGTCATAACTTTGGCCACAAAGATGCAAACTGCCATCTGAAGAATTACAAAGTAGATCAAGGGATAAAACCCTTAGCTAGAAATGCCAGTGCATGGAAAAAGAAAGATAGTGAAAAATGTGGTCTAGTACTTTCAGCTCAAAGACAAAAGAACCCCTAGTATATTGACAATGGATGTTCCAAACACATGACTGGAGACAAAAGTAAGTTTTAATCTCTAAGCGAAAGCAAATCAGGAAATGTAACCTTTGAAAATGATGCACCAGGAAAAATCAAAGGTAAAGGAATGGTAAGTCTAAGTAATGGAAAAGGGAAAGCTCAAGATGTGTTGTTTGTAGATGGTCTGAAACATAATCTACTTAGTGTCAGTCAAGTTTGTGACAGAGGATTTAAAGTTGTTTTCACTTCTAAAGATTGTAAAATACAAGTTGTGAATTCAGGATAGTTGATTGCAAAAGGCATAAGAACAGAAAACAATGTCTATGTTTTGAAAGAAGAAAAAGAAGAATGTCACTTAATCAAGTATGATGAAAGCTGGTTATGGCATATGAGACTTGGAAACCTAAATTTTGATCATCTAATCAAACTTAGAAATAGTGGGGTAGTAAAATATCTTCGAAAAATATCAAAGCCATATGATTCTGTATGCAAACCTTGCCAAATAGGAAAGCTCGCTCAGACACAGTTTAAATCTAAGAAATTTGCATCAACAGAGAAACCTCTTCAGTTAGTACATATGGATTTATGTGGACCATCAAGGAAGGAAGGTACAGGAAAAGAAAATTACTTCATGTTGATTATTGATGATTATTCTAGACTTACATGGGTTGCCTTTCT
>JASDQU010736388.1:263062-285208 GCA_032191745.1 Picea mariana | reverse complement strand
GAAGTGTGAAGGAGCAAAGGCAGGAAGGATTTCTGCATCGGAGAAACCCGAAACCCGAAATCCCAAAAGGGGGGTTTCCTAGCTGACATCATATCAGAGTTTCATGAATCGAAACTTCGGGAGTTTTGAGGACAAGGCATCCACGCATTTCGGCAATTGGAGTTCCGAAATTATGAAAGGAGAAGACCCATGGAAACAACATTTCAGAATACTAGGTTTCAGTATTTCAGGGTTTCTGTGTCACAAAGGGTGGAGTATTTCAGTGTTTGAAAGCCCAAAATCCCGAAAGGAGATAGGAAGCTGGGGGCATAGGTACATCGACTTTTTGGGAATCGGCATTTTGAGAGTCGAGAGGACAGGAGGTCAAGTTCTCGCACCAATAAATCCTGAAAGGAATAGGATTGCGGTCATATGGGAAGTGGTCATATGGACAAGGAGCTTAGCCAGAGGGGCTAATGAGACAAAAGCCTTTTCGACATGTTAGTTTTTTGGAAATCGGAAGGTTGAGGCGTCAAGGATTCAGGAGATCGGGACGCTGAGGGTTCTGAAACCTAAAACTCCATTTTAGGAAAAATTCACAGGTGCGTGCAGAGACTGTGACAGAGGAAAGAAGGACCTGTGGATCGATCTGAAATTTGATTCTAGTGGGAGTCAGAAGATTCGCTTTGGCTCATGAAGTGATTGAATGATCCTTAAGACCGAGAGGTCGTGTAGAGACTTTGTCGAGACAAAGGAGGCGTCTACGCCACAAGTGGTATCAGAGCTTCTATCTTGTCTATAGATTTCAGGCAAGGGAAGCAGGAGGGAAAAGATTACTCTGATATGCATTAGAAGTGGTATCAGAGTAGGACTTCATCTATACATTTCAGGTGAATCGAGGAGAAGAAGATAGAGTAGTGGGAGCTCTGTGATTGACTTTTTGCAGGTAAGCAGGAGTCAAAAGGATAGTCAAGAAGACTGTGGATGAAGTTGGGAACACTCAGGGTTTTAGAGTGACAGTAGCAGATTTTCCAGTAGGGTAGATAGATAGCAAGATGGCTACTGAAGGTCACATCCATGGTGGAAAGAAGAACCACCAGTGGAAGGAGGACGTTGCAAGGGAGAAAGAGCTTGCCGAAATCAGGGCAAGGATGGAAGAACTTGAACTGCAGATGCAGCAGAACACAAAGTCAAGATGGGTATATGAGTGTCCCATGAAGACAAAGGTAAATTGGCCAGTCAAGGCATTGATGGTCAAAAGACAGCAGAAGCTGTTGACAGGATGGTTGAGGTATGTTGAAAACCTCAACAGACCAGAAGAGGAAATGGTTCAGATATGTGAACCAGAGACTCGAAGAAATCTCAGTGATTCTAAGGATGAAATTGGATCAGTTGAAGATCTCATAGACTGTCATGAAGACAAAGAAGAGATTCCCAATTGCCAGGAGGGCAAGGAGTTGAGGTCACTATGGGATCTCATAGACTGTCATGAGGACAGCCAGGGAATTTCATGTTTCCAGGAGGGCAATGAATCGAGATCATTGCAGGATCTCACAGACTGCAAGGAGGGCAACAAAAGGTTTCCAATTTTCCAGGTGGGCAAGGGAGAAAAGATGAGACTATCTAAAAGTCTCATGGACTCGGAGATAACTTCGACTCAACAAGGGGTGCTGATGAAGATGGGATCAGTTGATCTCATAGTCTACCAGAAGAGCAACAAAGAAATCCCAATTTGCCAGGTGGGCAGAGATAAGAAGATGAGGCTATCTGAGGGTCTCATAAACTCATAGGGGAGTTTGAATCAGCCCAAGGAGCTGATAGAGGAGGAAGATTCATGTGGTTTTCCAATCCATGTGAATGAAGATGATGACAAGTTAAAAACTTGCACCATCCGGGAGGAAGATCAGATGAATCTTCTAATGATTGGGGGAATTGAACTATTCTTTCCATTTGCCCAAGGGGAGGTATAAATCTGTGTTGCAGATGATGAAACAACAACAACAAAAGAAGGATAGCCAGCTAAGACTGTCAGAGAAGCATTGGAGCAGACTTTGGAAACTGCCCAAGGAGAGGAAGAAGATGAGCATTCTGAGGAATGGCTCAATACTTTCAGCCAGGAAGCTGAAAAGACTGCACCATTGGAGCTTGCAGAGGCAGAAGAAGAAGAGGCAGGCAGCACGAGTTTTGATGATCTGTGTGAACAGATAGAATCCCTGGAGAGAAGGGTGAAAGTGCAGGGCATGCACATCCAACAGGCAAGGTTGGAAGCAAATGATGAAGAAGGCATGGGAGATCGCAGTGATCTGCCCAATTGCAGAAATTTTTTGCAGTTGGGGAGACTGCAAAAACAGAGCCAGCCACTAGAGCAGCTGAACGAAGTGATCAATCAAAAGTGGGAGTTGATGATCAGGTCAACAGACATTGTCAGTGAGGAAAGGTTGAGCAGAAGAGAAGCAGTAGCAGCAGCACAACAACAAGGAAGTGGAGCAAGGAGACTCCAGACAATTGTTTGGGATCCAGGAGGATTTCCATAGCTGAGACTGGAAGCTCATGAGAAGGAGCTCATGAATTTTGCAGCTGAGGAGTATGATGCAGGAGCATCTCTCCATGTCAGTCATCCAGCCAACAAACCACGTCAGCACATGCATTCAAGGATGAAGAGAGGCGCAGCCCTCGTTTTCAAAATTTGAATTTTGAATGTAGTTAATGTTGTAGGTTGTTGAGCCATGAGGCCATGCTTTGCACACGCTATAGTGTAGGTAGGCCTTTAATGTTTGAAGGATGAGATCTATATCCAATTGTGGACTAGACAGCACATTCATTGTAGAATTGAATAGGGTAGGTAGATTGGAGGGAAGAGATCAAAGAGCCCCCTCATGTAAAACATCTTAGATCTCATTTAGTAGAAGGAGAAATAGAGAAAGAGAGACAGAGAAAGAGATACAGAGTAAGAGATAGAATTGAGTAGAGCAAGAGAAGGAGCTGAGACCTTATTACAGGCCGTGCTCAAGAACACCTTGTAAAAATAAGCATTGCCATTAATACAAAACAACAATTTTTCCTGCATGAATTTTGTGTTGTGTGAATGTCAATGAGTGTTCTATTTATGATGTAGATGTATGTTGTAGGTTTGCATTTGCAGGAAATTGTTTGATTTTTAGGCTTGAGGGATCTTTGTGGTTTCATGCCAAAAGGGCATAATGGAGTATTGTGGTCTCTGAATACCAGTGCATAGAAGAATTTATGAACTCTACAGAGTCAGGCAAAGACGTGTCAGGCAGACCCAATAGCTGAAACTAAAAATTTGGAAGAAGACCTTTTGAGGTTGCTGAACACCTCAGGAGGCAAGAATGTGGAGAAGAGACACAGCTGTAGACAAAAACTCTGTTGTGAGTTCTATAGAGCTCTGCCAGGTGGGCATTGAGTAGGTGCAAAGGAGTGCACAGAGGAACTCTAATGTGAGTTCAAAAGAAGGAAGAAGCTCTGAGGAGTTGTGTACAACTCTGCCAGGAGGGCATTGAGTCAGTGTGTAGACAGGCATAGGAAGAGAACTATGTTGAGTTCTGTAATTTGAAGAAGAATCCACTGAAGGATCTTCATAGTGTTGATGAACACCCTAAAAGACTTAGCAATCAGGTTTCTTGAGTAGAGGAGTGCCAGGAGGGCATCATATTTCTCCATCTGAGGGAGAAGGGAGAAGGAATTATTTCCTTAGAGGTCTGAGTTTTAGAGAAGTTCAGAAGAGATAGCACTTTGCGTGCAAAGACTCTGCAGAGGCACAGAAGTCACTGAATCCCTTTAGGATTCAGAGTAAAGCTCAGGAGGGATAGCGTTCTCATAGACGCACAGGCAAGGCTCAAAGTCATGGAGCTCACAGAGAGAAAAGAGAGCAAAGGTTGAGGCCTTTGGATATTGGAAATTCTTCCAAGTCCGAGAAGAAAGTGCAAAAGATCAAGAGGAGCACAGTTGTCATTGGATCAGCTGAAGACATCTAGAAAATTGAAGTTTACACGTCTAGGGAGTAGTCGAAGGCGCACAGGAGCAGGAGAGATTCTGAGCCATCAGATGTTGCTTAAAATAGCCGACAATTGTTAGATCTGTCAGGAGCTGCATGAGGGTCAAACCTCACAAATAGAGAAACGGACATGAAAGTCTCAAAAGAGAGTTGATATAGGGATTTTAGAGTTCAGGATTGTGGGAGTCTTGAGGAAAAATGTCAGGACACTCCATAGCAAAATCCCTGAAACAATGAAAGGATCGCAGTCGTCCGTTGGAAGGAGGACACATGTCGCTAGATCGCCCATATCGGGGATTCGTACACCGGGACTCATTGAGTAGGGAATTTTGTCTTCACACGTGGCGAAGTCCTGAAATTGATCTGAGCCCTCCGTCTGTGGGAGGAAACATGTCATGTGATCATCTATTTCGGAGATCTGGGCACCAGGACTCACAGAGGTGATCATTTTGAATTCACACCTGGTGAAGTCTCGAAAGGATCACAACCGTCCATTCGTTGGGACACGTGGCGGACAGCGAGGAACCCATTAGTATTTTGGTTACTAGGGTTTCAAGTTGATAGAGGATTTGTGTCATGGGGGGTTGCAAGTCATGAAATTGCGAAATTCAGGAGGACCGTCCATCTTAAGGGGACGCATGGCAGCAATCCATAGTTTTAGGAAATTTCCCGAAAGGAGAAGGGTGTTTGGTATTTCAACACTTCAGGTACTAGGAGTACCAGAGGACAGCGCAATCACTAAACAGCAGAGTTCATGAAATCACGAAACACAAAGTCTCGAAAGGGATTTCAGAGGAGAGCATTGGAACCAGAAGCATTTCGGCAAACCGGATACCGGGATTTCGGGAATCCTGGGGATAAAGGATCCGAGACATAGCAGGAGAAATTCTCGAAAAGATCAATGTCATCGATTTGGAGAGTGATCATAGCCATTGATCTGGCCAGAGGTTGAAGAGGGCCATAAATCGTCACTTCGGTATTTCGGCTACCGGAAGTGTGAAGGAGCAGAGGTAGGAAGGATTTCTGCATCGGAGAAACTCAAAACACAAAATCCCGAAAGGGGGGTTTCCTAGCTAACGTCATATAGGAGTTTCAGGAATCAGAACTTCGAGAGTTCTGAGGACAAGGCATCCATGCATTTTGGCAATTGGAGTTCTGAAATTGCGAAAGGAGAAGACCCGGGGAAACAACATTTCAGAATATCGAGTTTCGGTATTTCGGGGTTTCTGTGTCACAAAGGGCAGAGTATTTTGGTGTTTGAAATCCCAAAATCTTGAAAGGAGATAGGAAGCCGGGGGTATAGGTACATCGGCTTTTTGGGAATCGACATTTCAGGAGTCGAGAGGACAGGAGGTTGGTCTCTCGTGCTTATAAATCCCAAAAGGAATAGGATTACAGTCATATGGGAAGTGCTCAAATGGACCAAGAACTTATCCAGAGGGGCTAATGCGACAAAATCCTTTTCGACATATCATTTTTTCGGAGATCGGAAGGTCAAGGAGTCAAGGACTCAGGAGATCAGGACGTTGAGGGTTCCAAAAATTGAAACTCCATTTCAGGAAAAAGTCATAGGTGCGTGCAACGGCCGTGACAAAGGAAAGAAATACCTATGGATCGATCTGAAGTTTGATTCCAGTGGGAGTCAGAAGAGTCACTTTGTCTCATTAAGTGATTGAACAATCCTTAAGACTAGGAGGTCGCGCAGAGACTCTGTTGAGACAGAGGAGGCGTCTGTGTCACAAGTGGTATCAGAGCTTCTATCTTGTCTGTAGATTTCAGGCAAGGGAAGCAAAAGGAAAAATATCACTTTGATATGCGTCAGAAGTGGTATCAGAGCGGGACTTCATCTGTACATTTTAGGTGAAGCGAGGAGAAGAAGATAGACTAGTGGGAGCTCTATGATTGACTATTTCCAGGTAAACAGGAGTCAAAAGGACAGTCAAGAAGATTTTTGATAAAGCTGGGAACACTCAGGGTTTTAGAGTGACAACAGCAGATTTGCCAGCAGGGCAGATAGACAGTAAGATGGCTACTGAAGGTCACATGCATGGTGGAAAGAAGAACCGCCAGTGGCAGGAGTACGCTGCAAGGGAGAAAGAGCTTGCTGACATCAGGGCAAGGATGGAAGAACTTGAACTGTGGATGCAGCAGAACGCAAAGTCAATATGGGTATATGAGTGGCCCATGAAGACAAACGTAAAATGGCCAGTCAGGGAATTGATGGTCAAAAGACATCAGAAGCTGTTGAGAGAATGGTTGAGGCATGCTGAAAACCTCAATAGACCAGAACAGGAAATGGTTCAGATATGTGAACCAGAGACTGGGAGAAATCTCAGTGATGCTGAGGATGAAATGGGATCAGATGAAGATCTCATAAACTATCACGAGGAAAGAGAAGAGATTCCCAATTTCTAGGAGGGAAAGGAGTTGAGGTCACTGTAGGATCTCACAGACTGTCATGAGGAAAGCCAGGGAATTTCATGTTGCCAAGAGGGAAATGAATCGAGTTCACTGCGGCATCTCATAGACTGCCAGGTGAGAAATAGAAGGTTTCCAATTTGGCAGGTGGGCAAGGGAACAGATATGGGACTATCTAAAAGTCTCATGGACTCGAAGATGAGTTTGACTCAGCAAGGGGTGCTGATGAAGATCAGATCAGTTGATCTCATAGTCTGCCAGAAGAGAAGCAAAGAAATCCCAATTTTCCAGGTGGGCAGGGATAAGTAGATGAGGTTATCTAAGGGTCTCATAAACTCAAAGGGGAGTTTGAATCAGCTCGAGGAGATAACAGAGGAGGTATATTCATGTGGTTTTCTAGGCCATGTGAATGAAGATGATGACAAGTTAAAAACTTGCACCATCCGGGAGGAAGATCAGACGAATCTTCTAATGATTGGGGGAATTGAACTTTTCTTGCCATTTGCCCAAGGGGAGGCAGAAATTTGTGTTGCAGATGATGAAACAACAACAGCAGAAAAAGGACAGCCAGCTAAGACTGTTAGATAAGCATTGGAGCAGACTTTGAAAACTGCCCAAGCAGAGGAAGAAGATGAGCATTCTAAAGAATGGCTCAATACTTTCATCCAGGAAGCTGAAAAGACTGTAGCATTGGAGCTTGCAGAGGTAGAAGAAGAAGAGGCAAACAACACGAGCTTTGCTAATCTGTGTAAACAGATAGAAGCCCTGGAGAGAAGGGTGAAAGTGAAGGGCATGCACATCCAAGAGGAAATGTTGGAAGCAGATGATGAAGAAGGCATGGGAGATCACAATGATCTGCCCAATTGCAGAAAATTTTTGCAGCTCGGGAGACTGCAAAAATAGAGCCAGCCACTGGAGCAGCTGGACGAAGTGATCGATCAGATCTAGGAGCTGATGATCAGGTCAGCAGACACTGTGAGCGAGGAAAGGTTGAGCAGAGGAGAAGCAGCAGTAGCAACAACAAGGAAGTTGAGCAAGGAGACTCCAGCAGTTGTTTGGGATCCAGGAGGATTTCCACAGCTGAGAGTGGAAGCTCATGAGCAGGAGCTCATGAATTTTGTAGCTGAGGAGTATGATGCAGGAGCATCTCTCCATGTCATTCATCCAGCCAGCCAGCCACGTTAGAGCATGCATTCAAGGATGAAGAGAGGCACAACCTTCATTTTCAAAATTTGTATTTTGAATGTAATTAATGTTGTAGGTTGTTAATCCATGAGGTTGTGCTTTGTACAGGTTGTAGTGTAGGTATGCCTTTAATGTTTGAAGGTTGAGATCTAGATCCAATTATGGACTAGACAGCCCATTCATTGTAGAGTTGAATAGGGTAGGTAGATTGGAGGGAAGAGCTCAAAGAGCCCCCTCATGTAAAACATCTTAGATCTCATTCAGTAGAAGAAGGAGAAATAGAGAAAGAGAGACAGAGTGAGAGAGACAAAGTTGAGTAGAGAAAGAGAAGGAGTCGATACCTTGTTATAGGCTGTGCTCAGGAACACCTTGTAAAAACAAGCATTGCCATTAATACAAAACAACAATTTTTCCTGCATGAATTCTGTGTTGTGTGAATGTCTATGAGTGTTCTATTTATGCTGTAGATGTATGTTGTAGGTTTGCATTTGCAGGGAATTGTTTGATTTTAAGGCTTGAGGGATCTTTGTGGTTTCATTCCAGGAGGGCATGACAGAGTACTACGGTCTCTGAATACCAGTGCATAGAATCACTTCTGAACTCTGCAGAGTCAGACAAAGACGTGCCAGGTGGGCACAATGGATGAAACTAAAAATTCGGAAGAAGACATTTTGAGGTTGTTGAACACCTCAAGAGGCAAGGCTATGGAGAAGAGACATAGTTGCAGACAGAAAATCTATTGTGAGTTCTATAGAGCTCTACCAGGTGGGCATTGAGTAGGTGCAAAGGAGTACATAGAGGAACTCTGATGTGAGTTCAGAAGAATTTAGAAGCTCTGAGGAGTTCTGTACAACTCTTCCAGGAGGGCATTGAGTCAGTGTGGAAACAGGCACAGGAAGAGAACTCTGTTGAGTTCTGTAATTTGAAGAAGAATCCACTAAAGGATCTTCGCAGGGTTGTTAAACACTCTGAAACACTCAGCAATCAGGTTGCTTGAGCAGAGGAGTTCCAGGAGGGCATCATATTTCTCCATTTGAGGGAGAAAGGAGAAGGAATTATTTCCTTAGAGGTATGAGTTTCAGAGAAGTTCAGAAGAGATATCACTTTGCATGCAAAGACTCTACAAAGGCACAGATGTCATCGAATCCCTTTAGGATTCAGAGTAAAGATCAGGAGGGATAGCATTTTCATAGATGCATAGGCGAGGCTCAAAGTCATGGAGCTCGTAGAGAGAAAAGACAGAAAAGGTTGAGGCCTTTGGTTATTGGAAATTATTCCAAGTCCGGGAAGAAAGCACAAAAGATCAGGAGGAGCACAGCTGTCATTGGATCAGTCGAAGAGATCTGGACCGTTGAATTTTACACCTCTAGGGAGTAGTGGAAGGCGCGCAGGAGTAGGAGAGATTCTGAGCCATCAGATCTTGCTCAGAATAGCTGACAGCCATTAGATCTATCAGGAGATGCATGAGGGTCAAACCTCACACACAAAGAAATGGACACGAAAGTCCTGAAAGAGAGTTGATATCGGGATTTAGAAGTTCGAGATGTTGGGAGCCCTGAGGACAATGGTCAGGACACTCCATAGCGAAATCCCCGAAACAACGAAAGGATCACAGTTGTCCATTGGAAGGAGGACACGTGTCGCGAGATCGCCCATATCGGGGATTCAGACACTGGGACTCATAGAGTAGGGAATTTTGACTTCACACTTGGTGAAGTCCTGAAATTGATCTGAGATGTTTGTCTGTGGGAGAGATCCGAGCACCGGGACTCACAGAGGTGAGCATTTTGAATTCGCACCTGGTGAAGTCTCAAAAGGATCACAATCGTCCATTCGTTGGGACATGTGGAGGAGAGCGAGGAACCCATCGGTATTTCGGCTACTGGGGTTTCAATTTGACAGAGGATTTGTGTCATGGGGGGTCGCAAGTTGGGAAATCAAGAAATGCAGGAGGACCACCCATCTTAAGGGGATGCATGGCAGCAATCCATAGTTTTAGGAAATTTCCCGAAAGGAGAAGGGCGTTTGGTATTTTGGCACTTTGGGTACTGGGAGTACCAGAGGATAGCGCAATCACTAAGCAGTGGGGTTCGTGAAATCATGAAACACGAAGTCCCGAAAGGGATTTCAGAGGAGAGCATTGGAACCAAAAGCATTTCGACAAACTGAATACTAGGATTTCGTGAATCCCGGGGACAAAGGATCCGAGACACTGCAAGAGAAATTCCCGAAAATATTAGGGTCATCGATCTGGAGAGTGATCATAGCCGTTGATCTGGCCAGAGGTTGAAGAGGGTCATAAATCCTCACTTTGGTATTTTGGCTATCGGAAGTGTGAAGGAGAAGAGGTAGGAAGGATTTATACATCGAAGAAACTCAAAACGTGAAATCTCGAAAGGGGGGTTTCCTATATGACGTCATATCGTAGTTTTGGGAATCGAAACTTCGAGAGTTCCGAGGACAAGGCATCCACGCATTTCAGCAATTGGAGTTCTCAAATTGCGAAAGGAGAAGACCTGGGGAAATAGCATTTCAGAATACTAGGTTTCGGTATTTCGGGGTTTCTGTGTCACAAAGCACAGAGTATTTCGGTGTTTTAAAGCCCGAAATCCTGAAAGGAGATAGGAAGTCGGGGGCATAGGTACATCGACTTTTCGGGAATCGACATTTCGGGAGTCGAGAGGATAGGAGGTCAGGCTCTTGTGCCTATAAATCTCGAAAGGAATAGGATTATGGTCATATGGGAAGTGCTCCTATGGATCAGGAGCTTATCTAGAGGGGCTAATGCGACAAAAGCCTTTTCGACATATCATTTTTCGGAGATCGGAAGGTCGAGGAGTCAAGGACTCAGGAGATCGGGACGCTGAGGGTTCTGAAAACTGAAACTCCATTTCATGAAAATGTCACAGGCGTGTGCAGAGGCCGCGACAGAGGAAAGAAGGACCTGTGGATCGATATGAAGTTTGATTCTAGTGGGAGTCATAAGAGTCGCTTCGGCTCATGAAGTGATTGAACGATCCTTAAGACTGGGAGGTCACGCAGAGACTCTGTCAAGACAGAGGAGGCATCTACCTCACAAGTGGTATTAGAGCTTCTCTCTCGTCTGTAGATTTTAGGCAAGGGAAGCAGAAGGAAAAAGATCACTCTGATATGCGTCAGAAGTGGTATCAGAGCAGGACTTCATCTATACATTTTAGGTGAAGCGAGGAGAAGAAGACAGAGTAGTGGGAGCTCTGTGATTAACTATTTGCAGGTAACCAGGAGTCAAAAGGATATTCAAGAAGAAAGTGGATGAAGCTGGGAACACTCAGGGTTTTAGAGTGACAGCAGGAGATTTGCCAGTGGGGCAGATAGACAGCAAGATGGCTACTGAAGGTCACATGCATGGTGGAAAGAAGAACTGCTAGCAGCAGGAGGACGCTGCAAGGGAGAAAGAGCTTGCTGACATCAGGGCAAGGATGGAACAACTTGAATTGCTGATGCAGCAAAATGCAAATTCAATGTGGGTATATGAGTGGCCCATGAAGACAAACATAAAATGGCCAATCAGGGCATTGATGGTCAAAAGACAACAAAAGATTTTGAGAGGATGGTTGAGGCATGCTGAAAACATCAACAGACCAGAAGAAGAAAAGGTTAAGATATGTGAATCAGAGACTGGGAGAAATCTTATGTTGAGGATGAAATGGGATCAGCTGAAGATCTCATAAACTGTCATGAGGAAAGAGAAGAGATTCCCAATTTCCAGGAGGGCAAAGAGTTGAGGTCACTATGGGATCTCACAGACTGTCATAAGGACAACCAGGGAATTTCACGTTGCCAGGAGGGCAATGAATCGGGTTCACTACGGGATCTCACAGACTGTCAGGAGGGAAAAAAAAGGTTTCCAATTTGCCAGGTGGGCAAGGGAACAGAGATGGGACTATCTAAAATTCTCATGGACTCAAAGATGAGTTCAAATCAGCAAGGGGTGCTGATGAAGATGGGATCAGTTCATCTCATAATCTGCCAGAAGAGCAGCAAAGAAATCCCAATTTGCCAGGTGGGCAGGGATAAGCAAATGAGGCTATCTGAGGGTCTCATAAACTCAGAGGGGAGTTTGAATCAGCCCGAGGAGCTGACAGAGGAGGAATATTCATGTGGTTTTCCAGGCCATGTGAATGAAGATGATGACAAGTTAAAAACTTGCACCATCCAGGAGGAAGATCAGACGAATCTTCTAATGATTAGGAGAATTGAACTATTCTTGCCATTTTCCCAAGGGGAGGTAGAAATTTGTGTTGAAGATGATGAAACAACAACAGTAGAAGAAGGACAGCCAGCTGATACTATTAGAGAAGCATTGGAGAAGACTTTTAAAACTTCCCAAGCAGAGGAAGAAGATGATCATTCTAAGGAATGGCTCAATACTTTCAACCAGGAAGCTAAAAAGACTGCAGCATTGGAGCTTGCAGAGGCAGAAGAAGAAGAGGCAGATAGCATGACTTATGCTGATATGTGTGAACATATAGAAGCCCTGGAGAGAAGGGTGAAAGTGCAGGGCATCCACATCCAACAAGAAATGTTGGAAGCGGATGATGAAGAAGGCATGGGAGATCACAATGATCTGCCCAATTGCAGAAAAATTTTGCAGCTGGGGAGACTGCAAAAATAGAGCCAGCCACTAGAGCAGCTGGATGAAGTGATCGATCAGATCTGGGAGCTGATGATCAGGTCAGTAGACACTGTGAGGGAGGAAAGGTTGAGCATAAGAGAAACAGCAGTAGCAATGCAGCAATAGCAAGGAAGTGGAGCAAGGAGACTCCAGACAGTTGTTTGGGATCCAAGAGGATTTCCACAGCTGAGAGTGGAAGCTCATGAGCAGGAGCTCATGAATTTTGTAGTTGAGGAGTATGATGCAGGAGAATCTCTCCACGTCAATCACCCAGCCAGCCAGCCACGTCAGTGCATGCATTCAAGGATGAAGAGAGGCACAGCCTTCGTTTTCAAAATTTGAATTTTGAATGTAATTAATGTTGTAGGTTGTTGATCCATGAGGCCCTGCTTTGCGCAGGCTGTAGTGTAGGTAGGCATTTAATGTTTAAAGGTTGAGATATATATCCGATTGTGGACTAGACAGCCCATTCATTGTAGAGTTGAATAGGGCGGGTATATTGGAGGGAAGAGCTCAAAGATCCCCCTCATGTAAAACATCTTAGATCTCATTCAGTAGAAGAAGGAAAAATAGAGAAAGAGAGATAGAGTGAGAGAGACAGAGTAAGAGACAGAGTTGAGTAGAGCAAGAGAAGGAGCTAAGACCTTGTTACAGGCCGTGCTCAGGAACACGTTGTAAAAATAGGCATTGCCATTAATACAAAACAACAGTTTTTCCTACATGAATTTTGTGTTGTGTGAATGTCTATGAGTGTTCTATTTATGATGTAGGTTTGCATTTACAGGGAATTGTTTGATTTTTAGGCTTGAGGGATCTTTGTGGTTTCATGCCAGGAGGGCGTGACAAAGTACTATGGTCTCTGAATACCGGTGCATAGAATCACTTATGAACTCTGCAGACTCACACAAAGACGTGCCAGGCGGGCACAATAGCTTAAACTAAAAATTCGGAAGAAGACCTTTTGAGGTTGTTGAACACCTTAGGAGGCAAGGCTATGGAGAAGAGACATAGTTGCAGACAAAAACTCTGTTGTGAGTTATGTAGAGCTCTACCAAGTGGGCATTGAGCAGGTGCAAAGGAGTGCACAGAGGAACTCTTTTGTGAGTTCAGAAGAAGGCAGAAGCTCTGAGGAGTTCTGTACAACTCTGCCAGGAGGGCATTGAGTCAGTGTGCAGACAGGCACAGGAAGAGAACTATGTTGAGTTCTGTAATTTGAAGAAGAATCCACTGAAGGATCTTCGCAGGGTTGTTGAACACCCTGAAAGACTCAGGAATCAGGTTGCTTGAGCAGAGGAGTGCCAAGAGGGCATCATATTTCTCCATCTAAGGGAGAAGGGAGAAGGAACTATTTCCTTAGAGGTCTGAGTTTTAGAGAAGTTTAGAAGAGATATCACTTTGCATGAAAAGACTCTGTAGAGGCACAGAAGTCACAGAATCCCTTGAGGATTCAGAGTAAAGGTCAGGAGGGATAGCATTTTCATAGAAATGCAGTCAAGTCTCAAAGTTATGGAGCTCAAAGAGAGAAAAGAGAGAAAAGGTTGAGGCCTTTGGATATTGGAAATTCTTCCAAATCTGGGAAGAAAGTGCAGAAGCTCAGTAGGAGCACAACTGTCATCGAATCAGCCGAAGAGATCTGGACCGTTGAAGTTTACACATCCAGGGAGCAGTGGAAGGTTCATGGGAGAAGGAAATATTCTGAGCCATCATATCTTGCTTAGAATAGCTGACACTCGTTAGATCTGTCAGGAGCTGCACGAGGGTCAAACCTCACGCACAGAGAAGTGGACACGAAAGTCCCCAGAGAGAGTTGATATCGAGATTTCAGAGTTCAAGATTTTGGGAGTCCTGAGGACAAAGGTCAGGACACTCCATAGCGAAAGCCCTGAAACAACGAAAGTATCACAGTCATCCGTTGGAAGGAGGATATGTGTTGCGAGATCGCCCATATCGGGGATTTGGACACCGGGACTCATAGAGTAGGGCATTTTGACTTCGCACCTGGAAAATTTTTGAAATTGATCTGAGCCATCCGTCTGTGGGAGGACATGTGTCATGCGATCATCCATTTCGGATATCCAGGCACCGGGACTCACAGAGGTGAGCATTTTGACTTTGCACCTGGCGAAGAATTGAAAGGATCACAGTCATCCATTCGTTGGGATAGGTGGTGGAGATCGAGGAGACCATTAGTATTTCGGCTACCGAGGTTTCAGGTTGACAGAGGATTTGTGTCACGGGGGGTCGCAAGTCATGAAATCACAAAATGCAGGATGACCGTCCATCTTAAGGGGACGCATGGCAACAATCCAGAGTTTTGGGAAATTTATCGAAAGAAGAAGGGCGTTTGGTATTTCGGCACTTCAGGTATCGGGAGTACTAGAGGATAGCGCAAGCACTGAGCAGTGGGGTTTGCAAAATCATGAAACACGAAGTCCTGAAAGGGCTTTCAGAGGAGAGCATTGGAACCAGAAGCATTTCGGCAAACCGGATACCGGGATTTCAGGAATCTTAGGGACAAAGGATTTGGGACACAGCAGGAGAAATTATCGAAAAGATCGGGGCCATCGATCTGGAGAGTGATCATAGCTGTTGATCTGGCCAGAGGTTGAAGAGGTCCATAAATCATCACTTCGGTATTTCGTCTACCGGAACTGCGAAGGAGCAGAGGTAGGAAGGATTTTTGCATCGGAGAAACCCAAAATGAAAAATCCTGAAAGGGGGGTTTCCTAGCTGATGTCATATCAGAGTTTCAGGAATCGAAACTTTGGGAGTTCCGAGGACAAGGCGTCTGCGCATTTCGGCAATTGGAGTTCTGAAATTGTGAAAGGAGAAGACCCGGGGAAACAACATTTCAGAATACCGGGTTTCGGTATTTCAGGGTTTCTGTGTCACAAAGGGCAAAGTATTTCAGTGTTTGAAAGCCTGAAATCCTGAAAGGAGATAGGAAGCCAGGGGCATAGGTACATCGACTTTTTGGGAATCGACATTTTGGGAGTCGGGAGGACAGGAGGTCAGGCTCTCGCACCTATAAATCCTGAAAGGAATAGGGTTGTGGTCGTATGGGAAGTGGTCATATGGACCAGGAACTTAGCCATAGGGGCTAATGTGACAAAAGCCTTTTCGGCATATCAGTTTTTTGGAGATCAGAAGGTCGTGGAGTCAAGGACTTTGGAGATTGGGACGCTGAGGGTACCGAAACCCAAAACTCCATTTCGAGAAAAAGTCACAGGCACATGCAGAGGCTGTGACAGAGGAAAGAATGACCTGTGGATCGATCTGAAGTTTGATTCCAGTGGAAGTCAGAAGAGATGCTTTGGTTCATGAAGTGATTGAACGATCCTTAAGATCGAGAGGTCGTGCAGAGACTCGATCGAGACAGAGGAGGCGTCTGCATNCTCTGACGTAGTTTGTGTAGGCTTTGTGTAGCTTTCTGCTACCTCTCTTGAGCCTAACAAACTCCCTTATCCAGGAGGCATGAACAACTGGAATTGTAAACATGCACATGTGAAAATGTACACAAGTTCGACGGACTCACAGTTCATTTATTTTAACTCGAATCACTACATGGCTTGAGAATTTATGTGTACAAACCAACACAATCAAGCCAAAGGTAAAGGAACATATCCCAACCATCAAAAAAACATGCACATCTCTAAACATTCACAGGATATCCAAATTTATTTCAATGTTACAGTGCAAATTACACATGGTATGTGTATACTTATCTATTACAAACGATCACCAATGGACTAACTATGGGTGTGCACCTTTCCACCCAACCATAGGCTCATAAGAATTCATTCTTATCACTCTAGCCACCCCCATGCCTAGACATTATATCACTAGGGAAATTTCACAGTTTCTCATAGGTTCTTTCTCTGTCACGGTCTCTGTGAGGTTTATGAGATGCTTCCTCAACATCAAGCTCATAGTCTCTTACTCGGGTCATGTTCTCCTATAGGACTCTTAGATATCTTCTTCTCAGCTGGAGAGCCTCACACATTCTCCTCTCTTATTTGTATGTGTTCTGGTGTCTCTCCTTCTCTCTGTAGAGCCTCATACGTACTCTTCCTCCTTCCTGGGTCTTCTCCTTGTCTCTATTTTCTATATGTCTTTTCCCAAGATGGTTCTCAACCTATCCTATTCCTTTTGTCATAAGGAAACTCATGTCAGCCTAGTCTGTCAGACCATGCGGTAATTCGAGGTGACATTCTTCATTCAGACCATGTTTTCATTCATGGGGGTGGTTAATTATCTAACCACTAGTCCTTCCTTCATTAAATGGTTCCTCTCCTTGGGATCCAGATGAGTCTTATTATCTCAACAAAGGGAATTTGGTTCATTTGAGCTAATGAAACCTCTCCATGGTTTCCTCATTCTTTCCTATAATGATATCATGGCCAATACTTCAAGGCTTCACCCCATAGTCAGTTATTGGAAATTCAAACAATAATATATTTACATTGTTCCCATGCCATAACATGGTGATTATAATTAATGATTAATTACAAGATGGGGGAAACAAGGGTATTACAATCCCCTCCCCCTTAAAAGGAACACCATCCTTGATGTTCTTTCTTAGTAACACCAGTCAAGCCTTTCTCATTCAGCTACTTTAGGTACTTTTTTGACTCTTGGCCTTCATCACCTGTCTTCAATAATCTTGGACAACAAGAATATTAATCACAATTTTCATGCATAAACATTTTACTATTGCATAAAATTCAAGAGAACTTCATAACTTAGCACAATACTCATATGTGCAGTTCATGGATTCATATCCACAAGGTTGTATTCTTTTCTTGTCTTGCCACTTTTCCTAGACATACCCATTGTGTGCATAACCCAAATCAATAGTGTAGGAGAATTTTCAAAGTCCTTTCTTCCTTGAGGCCACTCACCCTCCAAGACTAGGCTCCGACATCCCCTTCTCTGCTATATAGTTCCTCAAGTGAAACATCCTCCCTTGCCAAGGATTTCTCACACAAGAATAATTTCAGAGACTTCATTGATCCTTAGAGTCCAGGCATCCCTCTGGCTTGTGTTACCACAACACAACATGTTCTAGGGCGATCATAGCTTACCACAGGGTTCTTATGTCTCAACAAAGTCATCTTCCATGCCTTTTGGCTTGAGAGTCTTCATCTATCCTCCCTAGTCAGATATTTTTCATCTCTCATGTATTACTGGAATACAAAATTATGAGAAATCATTATCAATTTCAAATTCATAATTTTATTGCAAATCTATCACCCACAGATTTCCAATTTCCACATTTATTTTTAGATCTCTTCCACATAGAAACCAAATTCACAAGTATGGGACTTTCCTTCCCATAGTAGTTTATCTCAACAGGTGATTGGTCTTCTTTATGGGCTTACAACATGCCACATCCAAGACCCTTTTTCTTCCTGCAACTTCAACATTCCTCAACCAAACAAATTGTTAGTTTCCATTCACATTATATTTTCAAACGATGCATACTAACAGTCCAAGTCATTTTCATCTATTTAGGGTATAAAGAAAAAAGGAAATATTATTATTATGTAAGCATCCTATCAACATACTAAATTTTCCAAATGCAATTTAAATATCAAATGTCTTTAATCAGTGTGCTAATATTCATGGCCACATTCACACCCAGTGCAACCTTGCATTGGTTTCAAGTTTTTGCATACTTTATAACAAGCATGTTGTCATGGTGTGTTGGAGCTTAACCAACCTTTTCACCATAGGGTTTATTCATTCTTGTTCATTATTGCAGCAAGATTGTACTTCCTACTACAGGTTGATCATGATCCCAAATCAACACATATGAAACTAAATGTTTCTCTTGAATGCACCCAAGCATTCTTCCTTCCTTAGTAACTAGGGTGCCAACACTCATGGACACCCAAATTGATTTTCTCTAACACCTATACAATGTAAGTATAAATATTTGAAGGTCCTCCTTTCTCAATGGAAAATCCATTGTCTGTCCTTTATGCAAACATTCATTTTCTCAAAGCAATTCCATGCATTGTGCTAACTATGAGCACCTTTATTCCCAATCTCCCTAGATTGGTTATCATACCCATGGTAATTTTTACTCTTGTAATTTTCATGCAAGGATTATAACTCATATTTGGCTGGTATAGACTCACTCTCTCTATTGTTCAGATTATGTTGCCCTGAATCTTACCCCTCTTGGGTAGAAATGGCATACAACAACCACTCAAAATTATGTGCATATCATTAGGATAATGAAATCTTTTCAGAAGGGATTCCTATCAATTCCATTCATACCTTATGCAACATAGGTATGAACATTCTTATACCTTCTTTGGTTGTTATCACCCTCTCAGATATTGCCTCATCAATGGTTCTTTGTGGGTACTTTTAAAGTCCCTTCAACAATCTTTTAACAACAACCTCCTCATAGTTATCCTTTGCTTGAGGTTGTCCATCATTGGTAACTATCTTTCTCAACAGCTCCAACTTCCTCTCTACACATGTCATATCTCAAAATTATATTAGTCATTATGTAAGATAAGAATGAAAGTATCATAGCTTTTAAATCAATAGAATAGTTTTCATATATGTCCTAACATATCTCTATGCACCTCGTCACATTATCCTTAATTCTTCCATGAGTGCAACACAAGAAATTCTCAATTGTTTCCACAGTCATACAACCACCATCATTATGGTGTCAAAACATTCACTTTCATCACCATACGAACTTTCTTGTCCCAAAGAAAACATACTACACAACAAGAAAGGAGTTAAGGCTCTTCCCTTCTCCCAACTCCACCTACATAGCCTGGGAACTTCAGTCCAACAGGATTGTTTTCGAAGGCCTCATTGCATTTGTTTAATATGGATTCAACCAAGCCTATTCATTCCAACTTACTTACTTATTCTACTTTCTTCATCTGTACTCATCTCCATGGTTGTTATTTAATCCCGTGACTCTGTTAAACAATCCCGAGTCCTTGTGGTGAGAAAACTGTTCCTTCTTTTCTCCCCTTTTTTTTCTTTTTTTTTTGTTTATGCAATCTACTTCTTATTGTGATCTTGTTGCTCTTTTCCTTGAGAAACCTCGGTTAGGCTTAGATTATGTTTCCCTAAATCTTACCCCACTTGGGTAGAAATGGCATACAACAACCACTCAAAATTATGTGCATATCATTAGGATAATGAAATCTTTTTAGAAGGGATTCTGAGAGGTTCCAAGTAGTGACACCCGGAGGAATTGCATAAAACATAGTGAAGAACATTGTGTACTATTTTCAGATCTTTAATCATTACAGGTACATAGTTATGATTATTTCAAGTTAGGGTTATTAACTAATCCAAAACTAGTCATGTGAGACTAAAGTAAAGTTTGATGAAAATGCTAGTCTCTTGTTGTTAAAGTTAACGAAGGTTTGCATGTATGTGATCATATACACAGGTCCATTACAAAGTTACAAATCAGATTTGAATGATGAAATTGATGAGGGATTTTGGTTGAGGTACATATTGGGTACATGGTTGAGACAAGTAGTTGATGAGTTGGCACATACATGAGGTGTATAGTTGATGATGTTGGTACATATTGATGAGTAGTTGATACATGATTGATACATACTTGGTACATGGTTGGAGGTAATTGTTAGTAGTATTGTTGACACATGGTTTATGGATGATGTAGCATACTTGTATTGGTGTATTATTAGAAGCACATATTGATCTTGGTGATGATTATGAGTTGTTGTGTTATGCTTGGTTGATGCACATCTTTGAGAGTTGTCTTGGTGATTGATATTGGTGAGTATATATGATTTTTTTGATAATATTGATGATACAAGTTGTTGTGATATGTTGTTTGGACAAGTTTTTGTGACATGTTATTTGTACAGGTTGTGTGCATGGTTGATGCACTTGTTCATGGTACAGGTTGAGGTATAGGTTGGTGCATGGTTGATGCACTTATTTATGGTACATATTGATAATAGGTTGCAGTACAGGTTGATAAATGGTTGATGCAACTATTTATGGTACATGTTGATAACAAGTTGAGGTACAGGTTGATGCATGGTTGATGCATGGTTCAGGTTATTGGTACATGTTGTTTGGTGCAGGTTGATTGGTACAGGTTTGCAACAGTATATCTCATAGTGATAGTGTGACAGTGGTTCCATCATTATACTTTTACGTCAGGGTGGTTGGACGGGGCAAGGACAGGGGGTTGTAGCCACCTTCTGGTTGTATCCAGAGAACATAGGGGTTTGCATCCTCCTTCTGGTTGTATCAAGAGAATTGGGGAGTTGGAGCTTCCCTTGGGTTGTAGCCTGAGAAACTAGGGGGTTGGAGCCTCCTTCCAGTTGCAGCTGGAAAATAAAGGAAATTGGTGCTTCCAATGAATTTAATTCTTCAAGACATATAAGAAAAATAATTTTGTGGTTTTCTCCCGCTTTGGGTTTCCATGTAAAAACACTAGTGTAATTTGAATGTGTATGATTGTTCATTTTTTCATTGTTTATTTACTCTCCAAATATTGGATGATAATGCTACATTGATCTAACACTTGCATTATATTGTTAAAAGGGATTAGATTTCTCTATTACCGATTCATCCCCCTCTTAGTAATCCAACACATCTCGGAGGAACTGAGGGAGCAATTCGGCTCAATGCGTGTGGACATCAGACTTGCGGAAGAACGAATAGACTCTAGGCTTAGATAATTTCAATGGGAAAACTAGGGGTTGCGGGATGACTTGGATAAATTGAAGACCCAAATGCACTAACAAGAACTTCAACACAACCAGGAACTTACAATTACACTTAGAGGACTCAATAGAAATACAAGGCAAATTGGAGCAGTTGCACAACAAATGGAAAATTCTTTAAATCATCTTCAACAACCAGTGAACTCTAATGACTTAGTTGGGTCAAGGATTCCTTCAACCTTCCATTCGACAGAAAGCAATGAACACCCCTTGGCTCCTCCTCCGCCAACGTTAGCTCCAGTATGGTTGAATCCAGCCAAAGGAATCCCTATGCTAGTCCGAAATGTTTTTTATTAATCACTATACTATCATGAAGTCTTGATTAATCTATCAAATTGTACTTCTGCTAACTGACTGTTCTGAATCTGTCTTCTCAAACTCTACAAGCTTCTCAAAGGATGGTTCTTTGGGCTATCATAGATATGCATAGACTATCCATGTCTAATATTCATATTACTTGGGAGTCTCTAAGCCAGATGACTCAGAACAATTCATGCTCTGATGTGTATTCATCATCATATTCATTTGTAGATTCATCATCATCTTCATTGGTAGGTTCATTATCTCTCTGAGATCTGACTTCTTTCTTTCTATCTGTGGATTCATCTTTCACTACAATGCATGAAAGTACAATCTCTTGAACTTGTTCCTTATTTACATGTCCTTCCTTTATTTCAGTTATTTTCCAAACCTTTTTGTATATGACATCTTTCTTTTTCTCTGGAGAATTTTATTCATCTTGTTTTATTTCCAATCTTGCGATCTCTGGTACCTAGTCTTTGTTCACATGTTCTTCCTATTTTCTTATCCATACTTTCTTATATCTGATATCTATGTTCTCTTTCATGGAAGTATTGATCATGCTTCTACAATCACTGGCTATGTGTCCATAGTTATGACATTTGTAACACTCAATGTTACGTGTGGCCACATAGGCACCTCTTGCTTGAACATTTATTTTATAATCCTTGCAATCTGCAACCTTATGTCCAAAATTAGTACTATAAAAACAATGACCATAAAATAAATTTTCAAACCTAGGAGTGAATGATCTTTTTTGTGGTGTAGTCCTTTTGAATTTATGCCTTAACTGATCATGATCATGAATGAATCTTCTTTGTGGATTGAACACAGATGGTCTT
>JASDQU010736388.1:243410-258353 GCA_032191745.1 Picea mariana | reverse complement strand
AATATTGTGAAGGGGATTCGACGAAACTGATGGATGTTAAGGGAGCCATGCATGTGAGGAAATTTGATTGATAAAAAATTGTCCCTGTTCTAAGGATTTTTTTGATTTGGCTAAGCGATCAACTACTATATTATGAGATCGGAGGATGTGAAAGTAATGGATTCTTGGAAAAAGATGTTTCAAAGAATTAATTCATGTATGAAGACCACTAGAGGGATGAGTGGAAGAGGTTGAAATTCCAAGGATTTCTCTTATAACTATTTCAAAATCTCCAATCACCACGAGCGCTTGGATTCTTCTTGAGTGTGCAATTTGTATGCCCATGTAAATTGCTAGATTTTTTTCTTTATTATTAATGTTTTTCCCCAAACCCCAGGAAAAATCCACAATCTTTTGTCCATCAGAGTCGAAGATGTCTCCCCCCACACCTGTCGCTCCTATGGATGATTTACATTGTTACAAATAAAAAATGTGTAATTCGTTGGATAATGCATTAATGCAATGATTGTATCAATATTAAATAAAAAAAATATAAAACAATATTATTATAAAAAATATGTGATTTTGAGATGATTAATTGAAAATTTGCAAAAAAACAATTAATTAAAATATAGGCATATGAATGCAGATGGTGCGTGCCATAATAAATAAATCAATGTGTTTTTAGGCTTCATATGCATCAGTTCCCATTCATTATAAAAATGAATTGTTGTGAACTATTGATAAAAAAACATCGTTCTATAAATGACATAATGTACAATAATATTTATTGTTTCAAAATTTTATGGGGTTCATGTTTAAAATACGCATCAGGGCTCTAAATATACTGTACACACTGGTGCTTTATGTTTAGTATATGCACCAAGACTTCAAATATAATGTATGCACCAATGCTTTAACTATAATATACACATTGGTTTTTGGCAAAACTAATGGCACTGACATATCACCTCGAATATTCAAAATTTCACTCACCTTCATTGTACATGGTAATACAGGCACTAGTACATACTAATTATACAAGCACCATGGTTCACACTATCTTCAAAGCACCTAGGTCTAGGATAACTTAAACACACCATGGCACATGATAAATAAAATGCATAGGAGCGTACAAAAATAAAAAATCAGTAGTGCTTCATGTAAGTTTTAAACTTATGAAATATAACAATGCATACACATTCTTAAAAAAAACATAAATTAATCAATTTCTCATGCACATAATACACAAAGATTTATGTTCCAAACCCTTTACTCAGAGAAAACTAGCCTTCCTTGGCACCACACCTTTCAACTCTTCATTGTATTAATTTCACCATTCACAATACAATATATACAGTATTTTAGGTATTCCAAAGTTACCAAAACCCTAATCCCCTAATCCAAGATTAAATTAGAAAATCACTAAAAATAGTGAAACCACCCAAAATTATTGGGGGTAGGATCGTCAAATCCGATGCATCCCCACCACACACATGCAAATAATATAACACATTATACCCAATGTTCTCCCACTTGTTTTTGAATGATAAGTGATACTCAACATTATACATAATATAGCTCAGTGATACTCAACATCAATATTATTTGGCTTTGAATGATAAGTTGGGTTCTTTGCTAGGAAGATTGCACTATGATTGTCACAATATAATTGTATTGCTTGTTGTACCAACCCAATATTTGAATACAATATTTGTATCCACATTTCTTCCTTGCTTGCATGAGTGGCTACCATGTATTCAACTTTTGTAGTTGAGAGTGCCACAGTCTGTATTTTTCTCATCCAACCGATAGCTCCTCCAAATAGGTCAAACATGTACCGACTTGTAGATCTTCTACGATCCAAATCTCAAGCCCAATTTGCATCAACAAACCCATGTATTTCCAACACTCTGTCCAACTCTTTTTCCAATCCTCATCTTCCTTGGTATCATAATTCATAACTAGTAGTGCCACACAAATACTTGAAAACCCTCTTTATTGTTGTCCAAGGTTTCTTCCCTGATTTTGACATATACTAGCTCAAAACTTCCACTACATGTGCAATGTACGGTCTAGTACATACCATTGCATACATCAAAATTCCAACCACACTAGAATATGTAACATGGGACCTATCCTCTTCCTCTTCATGTGTCTTGGGACACTTATTCGCAAATAACTTTACACCTACAAGAATAAGAACCTTGACTGGTTTACCCTCCTTCATATTACACCTTTAAAATATTGTCTCGATATGTATTCTCCGATTCAACCAAATTTTCCCGTTTGCATGATCTCTTTTAATATCCATTCCTATATTGAAATTAGCAGCACAGAGATCCTTCATGTCAAATGTGGAGGATAGTTGTGATTTCACCTCCTTAATAACATCCATGTTGTTTCCTACCAACAACATGTCATCAAATCTACACTACATAAATGAGGTGATTACCAACCTACTTGGAATGTACATGGTGATTAGCCTTGCTTCTCACAAATCCTATTCCAATAATTTATGTGTTCAAATTTTGGTACCACATCCTAGGTGATTGCTTCAGACCATATAGTGACTTATTTAGCTTACATACCATCTCTTTCTTTTCCTTCACTACAAATCTTTTTGGATTCTTCATGTATATTTATTTTTTTGAAATCCCCATATTGGAATGGTGTATTCACATCCATATTTTCTACTTCAAAATCAAAAGTAGAAACAATATATAAAAGAAATATAATAGAATTTAACTTGACAACATGGGAAAAAATTTCACCAAAGTCAATTCCCTCTACCCAAAAATAATATTTTGCTACTAACCGAGATTTGTATTTCTCCACTTTTCCTTATGCATTCAACTTATTTTTAAACAACAATTTGCTACCAACATATTTTCTTCCATATAGGAAATCAACTAGATCCCAATCCTCATTCTAATCCAAGACATCCATCTCTTCAACTATGGCCTTCTTCCATATTTTACTATCCTTTGAATTCATTGCTTCCGTGACAATTCTAGGATCATCATCAGTAATAAATAAAGAAAAATTAACATGAAAATTAGGTGGAATATACCTTTCTAGTTGGATTCTTTCCCTCATTGATCTCCTTAATACTGGAGTATGAGGTTTTTCTTCTTTCAAATCATCTTCTTTTGTTGTGTCAGATTTTGCATCATACACCTCGAACTCCATTTTCTCAGGTTTTTCTTTCCTTGGTAGGTTCCTATTAGGAAACATTTTTAACCTCTCTAAAAATAACATCCCGACTGTAGACAACCTTCTTAGTTTCTTGGTTCCAAATTTTATATCCTTTTATACCATCATTATAACCAACAAAGATACACTTTTTAGCTTTATTATCGAATTTACTCCTATTTTAGTTTGGAAGATGTACATAAGCATCACAACCAAACACTTTGAGATGTTTAAGAGAAGGTTTCTTACCATTCCATACCTCATGTGTATTTTTTTCATCCAGCACTGATGAGGGTGATTGATTGACCAGGTAACATGCAATACCCATTGCCTCTTCCCATAATTCCTATCCTAACTCGACACCACTAAGCATGATCCTTGATTTTTCCATCAATTTCATGTTCATCCTTTCTACAATTCCATTATTCTAAGGTGTGTATGGAGAAATCTTCTTCCTTGCTATACCACACTTCTTACAGAATTCTTCGAATTCATTTCAGTAGAATTCTCCACCATTATCCATCCTTAGTACCTTTACTTTTTTTGTGACTGATTTTGTACTAGAGACTTAAACTCTTTAAATTTATTAAATACCTCAAATTTATTCCTAAGAAAATAAATCCACTTATTCCTTGATAAATCATCTATAAATGAAATGTAATACACAAATTTACCTAGTGATGGAATAGGGACATGTCCAAACACATCATTGTGTATCAAATCTAAGATCCCCTTTGCTCTTGTAGCACCAGATGAGAATCTTACTTGATTTTGTTTAACATATATTCAATGTTCAAATAAATCAAAATCCAGAGTGTAATTAGACGTACCTTCAACGATACCTTTACTGTGTAGTGTTTGAAGGCCCTTTTCTCCAATATGTCCCAATATTTTATGCAACATCATGGTCTTCTTTCCATGGATAGTACATGTTATCACTCTATAAGTTTCCTTGGTTGCAATAGAAAATGTCAGAGGTAACCACAAATCTACTTTCAAATTGGAAGCTAGCCTCCTGTCAGTCCAGAGAGGTCTCTCTCCTACAAGTTCTTCAATCAATACAAGGGATAGATTTTATGTGGAAGAAAAGTTTATGAAATGGTTGGTAGGGATGATAGAAACACATATTGGGCATGGATTCATAAGGGATATCAACTCTAGGTTTTCAAAACTTGGTAAAAAAAATATTTAATCTCATAAGCCAGAAGATCAACTATTATTAGACTTACAATCGTTATAGCATGGATAGATGAAGAAGGAAAACACTCAAAGCCACAAAGATCATGCAACAATATGAATTCTGCAATGACTTATCAGACTGAAAAGGTGAACATCTGAACAAGAGAGATATAGAGCATACAGTAATTAATTATGCATATTTATTTTCTCATTCAAACAAAGAAGATATACATTTGATGATAACAGAAAAGGAAACACATACACTGAGAATACTGACTATAATAATTGAACACAAGAATCTCTGAGATGAGAGCTTAAATACCTCTATTTGAAATTTTTTTTATTAATATCAGAAAAATGTTGTAGCACAAATAGTCTTTCTTTACCCACTCTCCAACCCTTTTACAATACTCTTCCTCATAATATATAGAATTGCATTACAATGTAACTCAATTAGGTCGAAATAGTTAGGGTTTCACATTCAAGAAGGAGTTACAAACTAACTTCTTTTTTTAGGGTTTAGTTTTTAACTAATTAAATTTGGAAAAAATATGTAAAATAGGTTGTAAATATCCCTTCGAGTATCCCAAACAATGACACACGTGAAAAAAATGAGAGAGGTTTTTGTATATGAACCCGTTCTTGAGAAAAACCTCTTTCATTTTGTTGAGATCTAGCACCATATGCTAGGAATATGATCTTGAATTCAACTTCAAAAACAATCATCTACAGAAAATTTCGCAGCAAATCTGGTAATTTTTCCTTTTCTCCCAAATGGAAAACTGGTTGGGATAAGATTTTGTTACAAAATTAACGACACTATGATGCCTCTCCAAAAACAATTTGGGAAAAACCCAGTTTGTCTTTTTAAAGTTATGATGAAAATAAAATTTCGTAGCAACTAGGAAATTTTCTGTGAAATATTTGTTTCAGAAGTTTCCTTTGTGAACTCTCTCTCTCTCTATCAAGACGTGATAGTGTATTTTCCATTGTTGCAGCTAGAAGAACATAGGTAATTCCAAGGATAGAAAAATAATCACAAAAATGACCAGGGGTGCTCCACATGCCTCATTGCCTCATCCATATTACATTTATAGAAATACCATTGAACCTTCACACATGATCTTTAAGAGACTAGGAAATGACTACAAGACTCAATTAGAAATAAAAAAAATTGTTTTGACTTTGTAAATTTATACTCACTAATAGTATAGATTGTGTCTTCTTTATTTATTTTCTCAAGGACAATAGAATTGTTACACCCATAAGTATAAGTACTTCCCAAAAACTTGTACAAAGTTCCACTCCGAACTCCCCTCATCAACACCATTTCTCCTCGTACCATCTTGCAATTTCCCTTTTCTAATAAAGTATCCACACTTGTATCATCCAACTTACTTATTAATATTCAGCTCTTGGATAGATTTGGAATGTATAGAACCCTAGGAAGAGTTATAATCCTTCCATCTTTCAACAATAAATTAACCCTTCCACATCCCATGACTTTGGATGATGATTCATCTTCTAGGAAGACATCACCACCATCATACTTTTCATATTCACATAACCACTCCCTGTGAGGAGTCATATTAAATGATGCACCTGAGTCGATGAACCATACACCACGATCTACATGTGTACCTATAGATTCTAGGTAAACATATCTTCCTTATTCTATGCAAGTTTTTGCCTCTGTGGAAGAGACATCATCAAATCCCTTTACTTTATCAACATTCTTCGACCTACAATATTTATTATAATGCCCAACTTTACCACATTTCCAACATTTCCTCAAATATTTTCCTAGATATTTAGATGTACCTCTAGATTTATATCTACCCCTCAAAGACTTGTTTTTATTCCTATCTTGGGATGACCTCTTACAAATAAAACACGTGTGCTCTTACTATCCATTCTTTTCCACCTCATCTCTTTTGATAAACAAGGATGCAACTAAATCCTCATATGTCAATGCAAATTTAGTGGTACTACCAATTGCTAGAACTAGATTATCCTAGGAGTCTAGCAAAGAACATAACAAGGTAATATAGTTATCTTCTTCCACAAGATTAATATCAACAAAGACAAGTTGACTTACCAGAGTATTGAAGGCATTTAGATGATCTGTCACAGAATCTCCATCACTTCCATCCTAAGATGATACAACCTCTTTCGAAGAAACAATTTGTTTAGAAAGGACTTTGACTTATACAAATTCCCTAACTTGTCCCATACCTCCTTAGTTGTAGCTTCTCCCAAGACATTCAATAACATCGAATCTGCTAGGAAAATTTGAATCGTACTCCTTTCTCTTCTTTCCAACTTCTACCAATCTTCTTTCATCATCCTAGTAGGTTGTTTACCAGGATCCACAATGATCCATTGTTCTTTGTCTATAAGAAGGTATTCCATATTGAGCTTCCATAGCTCAAATATTTGACCATTGAACTTCTCAATATTGATTCTATAATTTCTCTCCATTCTCTTTTAACACACGGATCACCACTGTAAAGATCTCACTGAACCCAGGTTTATCACAAACCTAAGATAAACTTGGTCTATCAAGGACAATCTAAAACCTTAGCAACAAAGGAGTCCCCATGAAGATAAAAATGATCTCTAATACCACATGTAAGTTTTAAAACTGTGAAGTAGAACAATGCATACAAATTCTTAAACAAAATGGAAATCAATCAATGGCTCATACACATAGTAAACGAAGATTTACGCTGGAAATCCTTAACCATGAAAAAAACATCCTTCCTTGGTACCACACCTTTCAAGTCTTCATTGTATTAATTTCACCATTCACAATACATTATATACAATATTTTAGGTATTATGTAGCTACCAAAACCCTAATCCCCTAATCCAGGATTAAATTAGAAACCCATTAAAAATAGTGAAAACCACCCAAAATAATCGAGGGAGGAGGATTTTCAAATCCAACGCAACCCCCCTGCCCCTCCCCTCTCCCCCCCCTACATACATGCAAATAATATAACACATAACCAACATTCATATACAAACAATGTGGAGCTGGTGCATAGAAATTATAAGAGCATTGTTGCTTTGCATACAAAAAAAAAGGCGAAACTAGTGCGTAATAGTTATAAGTGCACCAATTCTTTTCTCTTATATCAAAGCAATGGGGAATTTTTTTTAAGGGTGCACCGATGCATAATAATTATAAGTGCATCGTTTCTTTTGTCTTATATGAACACACTAGGGCAGGTTGGTTAAGAGTGCACTTATGTGTTTTGACAGTAAAAACACCGAAAAAAAAACCTTCGCTACAACCTCTGCTTGCCCAATTTGTTTTGGTTATACAGAACATCCATTAAAGCCTCCACTTCAAATAGCGGAGGTTGTAGCAAAAGTTTTTTTGAAAATTTTTCCAAATCTTATAACACTAAAAACCTCCGCTATAAGGTGTTCTCCTTCTAAGTGTCCATGTTTTTTTCCATCATTACCTAGTTCCAATACAATAGGAAAGTGATCCGAACATTTGACCTTTCCTACCCAAGTTCGGTATCTTTCCACCCTCTGCAGAAGGGGATTATGTGAAAGAAACCAATCTATCCTTTTAGCTATCCCTCCTACACCAGATCTATTATTACTCCATGTTGGTCGAATCTAGATAGGCTCTATGTCTACCCAACCTACCAATTCAAATTTGTCAACAAAATAATGAGCTAATCTATGTTCCAAGGCATTGGTACCTCAAATGCTATCCCTATTCAAAGTTAGATTAAGATCCCCCCAACAATGAGATTATCCACCTAAAAATAATTCAATGAAAACAAGTTGTACTACAAACATTTTTGACCTTGTTTGAGAGATAAGAACATTTATATCTAGATCCAGTGCATGATCTTTCCCCAAGGTGATAAGAACATCTAGATATAGAGTGTTAATTATAATGAGATCTAATAGCGATTTTGGAGTCTAAGATTGAAATAATGATCTAGTGCATGATCATTATGATGATAATTATAACACCCTAGTGCATGATAAATTACCCCTCTTATTGAATTCTTTAGTTGATTACCTTTGTTGCATTGTAAATTTCTTTGAATAATTACTTTGTTGCATGCATTACTCCATATCTTGAAAGATAAAAAGAAAAATCAACATAAATGTTCACTTTAATGAATATGGAAAAGGTATTAAAAATAAAATAAGGTTAAAAAAACAAGATTTTTGGCTGAAAATTAGGAGAGTTATGTTGATTGTAAGGCCTCATGGGCACCCACCAAGAAAGTGTGTTCCTTGGGAAAATTTGGTGGCAGACGAATGAAGAGAACAAGGAGGAAATGATTGGTTGGGAAAATAAAGGATTCCCCATGAAGACAAAAACGATCTCTAATACCACATGTAAGTTTTAAAACTGTGAAGTAGAACAATGCATACAAATTCTTAAACAAAATGGAATCAATCAATGGTTCATACACATAGTACACAAAGATTTACGTTGGAAATCGTTAACCATGAGAAAACCAGCCTTCCTTGGTGTTGCACCTTTCAACTCTTCATTGTATTAATTTCACCATTCACAATACATTATATACAATATTTTAGCTATTCCATAGCTACCCAAACCCTAATCCCCTAATCCAGGATTAAATTAGAAACCCGCTAAAAATAGTGAAAACCACCCAAAATAGCTAGGGGAGGATAATTTTCAAATCCAATGCACTCCCCCACTACACATATGCAAAGAATATAACACATACCCAACATTCATACAAAAACAATGCAGAGCCGATGCATAGAAATTATAAGAGCATTGGTGCTCTGCATATAACAAAAAAGGTGAAACCAGTGAATAATAATTATAAGCGCACCAATTCTTTTCTCTTATATGAATGCATCGGTGCATAATAATTATAAGTGCATCAGTTCTTTTGTCTTATATGAACAAACTAGGGAAGCTTAGTTAATAGCACACTGATGTGTTTTGACAGTGAAAGCACCGAAAAAGAAACCTTCGCTACAACCTTTGCTTGCCCATTTTTTTTTGGTTATATGAAACATCCTTTAAAAACTCTTCCTCAAATAGTGGAGGTTGTAGTGAAAGGTTTTTTGAATTTTTTTTCAAATCTTGTAATACTAAAAACCTCTGTTATAAGGTGTTTTCCTTACAGTGTCCAGGTTTTTCTCCATCCTTACCTAATTCGAGTACAATAGGAAAGTGATCCAAACATTTTACCTTTCCTACCCAAGTTCGATATGTTCCCACCCTCTACAAAAGGGGATTTTGTGAAAGAAACCAATCTATCCTTTTAGCTATCCCTCCTAGACCAGATCTATTATTACTCGATGTTGGTCAAAGCTAGATAGGCTCTATGTCTACCCAACCTGTGAATTCAATTTTTTCAACAAAATAATGAGCTAATCTATCTTCCTAGGCATTAGTACCTCAAATTTCATCCTTATTCAAAGTCAGATTAAGATCCCCCCAACAATGAGATTATCCACCTAAAAATAATTCAATGAAAACAAGGTGTACTAGAAACATTGCCTACCCTGTCTGAGTGATAAGAACACATAGATCTGGATCCAATGCATGATCTTTCCCCAAGGTGATAAGAACAACTAGATCTAGAGTGTTAAGTATAAAAAAATCTAATAGTTCTTTTAGAGTCTAAGATTGGAATAATGATGTAATGCATGATCACTATGATGATAATTGTAACACCCTAGTGCATGATAAATACCCCTCTTATTGAATTCTTTAGTTGATTACCTTTGTTGCATGGTAAATTTCTTTCACTAATTACTCTCTTTCATTTATTACTCCATATCTTGAAATATAAAAAGAAAAATCAACATAAATGTTCACTTTAATAAATATGGAAAAGGTATTAAATAAAATAAGGTTAAAAAATATAATATTTTGGGTTGAAAAATAGGAGAGTTATGGTAATTGTAAGTCTTTATGGGCACCCATTGAGCAAGTATGTTCCTTGGGAAGATTCAGTGACAGACGAATGAAGAGCACAAGGAGGAAACAATGGGTTTGGAAAACAAAGATGTTTGGGTGTGAGCAAGATCACCTTGGGGCACAATGGTGATATGTGCTCCCAAGGGGACACCTCTTTCCTTACAACGAATGAAAAAGACTTGGGTTGTGTTTTTGAAAGGGAGAGGCAACCTCGGAGCATCTCCAAGTTGTGGATCTGTCTGCCCTTGGCAACATGGGTACGTCAGAGAGGTTGGATGACCCCATTGACACACCCACGGAGAGTTGCAACAATCGACACAAGGAAGAGCACAAGGCAAGGGCGTGTGCCTGAGGATGGGGTGCACAGGTCTAAGAAATGAACATTTGATGGACGCACAGGCTTAGATGGGTGCACTGAGTCCACAGATGGGCGCAATGGTCGATTGAGTGTCACGATTTGAAAAGGGGCTTGATGCATCGAAGAGACGTGACATTTTGCACAAGTGTCCCTTGGAGTCCATATAAGAGCAAGGGCGCACAACTAAACGAAGATAAGAAAAACCAAGTGCGGGAAATATATGGAGCTCTGAGGTTAGGCACACTAGGAGGGGCGCACCTTACGCTCAGTAAAAGAGGAACAACAAAAGGGAAGTCTTTGTGTGATGAAATTGTAGATATGGACAGTTTTGATATGCAGGGTAGAGTTGTGAGGCTCTTCCCATCTTTGTAATTAGGATAGTAGCACCCTCTTTATAAATATTTCTTTCTATTGCACAATAAATAAATGAAGTCGAGTGTTAGGCACCGTTGGTGTTGCCCACAATATATTTGTCTCTTGTGTTCGCATGTTTTTTGGTGTATGTTAAATTGACTAAGTGTTGAACTAAGTTGATAAACGTCTAAGTATACAACCGAGTTGCATAGTGTAAGGATGTGACTCGTATGTGGCCTAGAACATATTATGGGTATGCTCTAAATGAAGAAGGGTAGTTCGGGTGAAGTATCATTGGTTGAGCCAAGCTACCAAGGGAGAACCACCGCGGTGCCACACGTCCACGAGAAACCAAGGTTGAACTTGGGCACAACTCTTGGGAGTGTGACAGTAATTAATTAGAAATGTTTCCAAATATAAAGCAAGCTAAATATAAATGCCCAATTTAATAAATATGGAAATGTATTAAATAAAATAAGGTTAAAATTTTATAAGATTTTGGGTTGAAAGTTGTGTGAGCTATGATTGTGTTTATTATAAGGAAGCTGTGTAATTTTTTGTGTGTTCAATATAGAATTTTCATATTTCTTTTATAAGTGTTTTCTACATCTCTCTATGATGAGATGTGTAATACCTTAAGTACTTAAATATTAATAACAAAAATAATATTTCAATGTTGATTATAAATAAAATATTTCAATATAATCTTTATATAAAATACTATCATGGACAAACAAATGAAATGAAAAAAAATATTAATTAAAAAGAATTGAGTAAAAATTTACATTTGATGATTTCTATGAATACATAATAAATCTAATTCAAAAATTAGATTAATCTTAATTAATTAAAATTCTTTACGAACGCTTTGTTTCTTTTGATGCATTTGCATTTCAAATAAACAGATACTACAGCCTTCATATCACATGTATGAGGCTACAGCGCATGTGATAGTTTTATCGTACTCGGGAAGCAGGCAGGCCCAATGGCCTTAGAATGATAATCAGCTGTCGCTATCATATCTTTAAGAAAATCCATGGAGATGAGCCAACTCAATAGAAACCCATTGAAAATTCGAGAAGCAGAAAAGTTCAGCGTTGGTAAGGTAAAAAGTAGAAATTAACATGGAAGGAAAATCCGAAAAGGAAATCAAAATTGCAGTCGACAACAGTTCAAACAATTCATATTATTCTGTCGTGGAAATAGTAAAGAAGTATGAATCTTCTCATAGTAAGTAAGGATCATAATCATAGTTGGTGAGAAGTGTTTCCCTATGGGGAGAGGTTCCGAGTTTAAGCCTAATGTTTCTGGGGTTTTTGTTTATCATCCATACCCTCTACGAAGTGGGGAAGTATTGGTGAGTTTCGGGGAACATTTCAAATTAAAAAAAAAAAAAAGTAAGAATATTAATCATATTATTATGTAAAAAATTGTAAAGAAGTGAATGAAAACCAGTTGATGCTCGAATACAGTGACCAATATCCACTCTGCTAGGGTGGGTATGTCTCAAATCAATTTAAATCAGGCAGTGTATATCCACTCTCAGGCAGCATTCAATGTTGTTTAGCAGAGTGATTAATGCTTGCTTTTGAATATTGTTTCTTCTTATATTACTATTTCTTGAGGATAATTTTACAAGATTATTCTTATTATTATCATTTACTTAAGGACTGGATGGAATTTGAAGGGTAAATTGTTTATCTTGCCATAATTTGTTCATCAAATAAAATGATTTTTTTTTTATGACTATTAACATTCTTAATTGAAACTGTTAAAATAAGTAGATGAATAATAAAGTTGTCAAAACCATCAAATTTAATGAGTTGTCCATATTTTAAATTCCAGTACCAATCCTGACCAAAGATAAGAATAACCTGACCTTACCTGAACTACCTCGGCTCTTTGAGAGGGATAGGGGTACAAATTTACCTGAGCTACCTCGGCTCTTGGAGAGGGATAGGTGGTACAAATTCTGATCAAGTGGAGATAATGTGTTCCTCTCCCCATGATGACCTGATCGACCAGTAAAGTAAATAACTACTTCATTGTTACTCACTTTTATATCTGTTTTAATTATTAATGCACCACTTCTTCCAACAAAGGCTTAAAAAAGTGAAATCTCATATTAAGACACAATGAGTTAAGTTAGTTGTAAAACTTTTATCATGATTTTATTTTAATTTTCATCAAAGCTTTGATATACTCTTTTAAGAAGATTTTGTTAAAGTTAATTTTGATGGAGTATAAGATTTATTAAATGGGTTTACTAATGGTGGTTTGAGAGCTCATGGTTTTGGTAACCCATCTTATTTGATGTCCATGAAGTCTATACAAAGATTTGAGATCTCCAATGTAAAATGTTTTGATTAGTTGGTTTTGGCATAGCTTGGTTGATTTGGCCAAAGCTAATAAACCTATTAAATTTTACAATTTAGAGTTTTCAAAATAAATCATAATGTCTTATGAATTTAATTGTTTTTATGTCTAACTTGTATTATTTATTTTTCTCTTTCTAACGAATATTTAACTCTCTTTATATTATATTAACCTCATGAGTGTCAATGCATTTATATTCTTTAATAAACTAATTCAACAAATAAATTGAACCTCTGTTATACTTGATATCGTTCTTTCATATATAAATTCAAAAAGTGACGGAATTTTTACTTAAGAACATGTTTTTTTGAGGCACGTACTAGCTTGATAGGTGATAGTGTTATACCACTATAATTAGAGGCGTGCTAAGGTGGTTCCTCACCTTGGACGCAAGTTTAGTTGAGGATTTCTGACCCATGACTTCACATAACTGAGTGCCTTAACAATACACTTCATCACTAATTGTTCTACACCCTGAAGGCTACTTGAGAACATATTACTCATGGATAGATGAACACAATCTCAAAACATATAAAATTATACGAACAATAATAAATCCGTTTCAAATATTTGTATATAGATGTCAATAGGCTTCCACCATAAAATTAAAAAATATGATCCATTGTCTCATTATAAATTGACTATGATAAACTTGATTATGGATTCTTTTGTTCATTGTGGATGTGTCTTCTCAGTTTTTTTCATTAATTGTAATCAAAATAAACATGACTCTCGATTCTTGTATTCATTGTGGATGCATGTTTTCACTTTTTGTCATTCTTTATAATTAAAACAAGGTCGCGTGGCAACGTAGTCCCTACCAACGAGGCTACAAAGTAAATTGTGGAAAATGGGGTCGAATTGTAAATGACGAAAGTGTTCAGTGAAAAATGTATATCACGGAAATGTTGTGTGCAACATCTATATCATGGAAAATTGGGCATAAAATTTCGTTAGCGCTAAGGCACGACCCCGCGGAGCAAGGTAAATTGTGAAAAATGGAGTCAAATTGTAAATGATGAAAGTCTTCGGTGCAAAATGTATATCACGAAAATGTTGTGTGCAACATGTATATCACAGAACATGGGGCATAAAATTTCGTTAGCTATAAGGTGCGACCCCACGGAGAGATAGGATGAAAAATGTATATCATAGAAATGGTGTGTGAAACATGTATATCATGGAACATGGGGCATACAATTTCGTTAGCGCTAAGGCGTGACCCCGCAGAGAGATAGGAAACTGCAGCGAAGATGTGGCAAGCAACATAAGCAAAGGTGGTATCCATGCAATAAATGACATTTGGCATGTAGAGGACCATTTAGTTTTTGAAATTATATAACAAAATACAATTTGTTCATAGTGTAAGAAAAAATTTGGAAATTTATCCATGCAATAAATGACGCTTGGCATGTAGAGCACCATTTATTTTTTGAAAGTATATAACAAAATACAAATTTCTTCATAGTGGAAGAAAAAATTTGGAAATTTAAATGCATTTGGCATATAGACTGGTGAAAGATAAAAATGTGTGACATAAATTTAAAAGGAGATA
>JASDQU010736388.1:207662-229825 GCA_032191745.1 Picea mariana | reverse complement strand
TGCTAATTTTTGTATGACAGTGTAAGATGATTCTATATTGTACTGAGAGATATTGGATTAGATTTTTTTATGAGATTGTTTCATGGTCCATGATATATACATAATATATGATAGTGGGGTTTTTAGCTTTATGCTTTCCCGGTAAAAACATCTGTGTTATTTGTGATTGATCTTTCTTCTTTATATTGTAATTGGCGATCGTGTTTTAAATTCTGCAAGAATTTTGTAGAAGCAATTATGTATTTAACAGTGGCATATAATTGTTAGATTGGGAGAATCTAGGCAATACACAATTTGTATTAAAATTACTACAATTTAATTACATAAAACTTTTAAAGGATGTTAAATATCTTATTTAAAAGAAAAACCCGCGTATTTGAAAACTTGCGTTCCAAAAATTTTGTATAATATGAAAAGGGGAAGAGGTTGGTCAGGTTAGTGATACAAAAGTGGGTGGAAATCTAAACATGTGTATCGATCAAGTTCTGCACCTAGAAATTTTTCGAGAAACGAGTAATACATACTAAATATGTACTTCTATAAAGTATGGCCAATAGATTTTGTAGAGCATGTACGGATCCCTCATTCCATAGTTAGCCACTTTTTGGATCGCGGGTTCTCGGGTTGGCCAGCTCAAAATTGGGCCTCTGTTGTCCGTTCCCTACAAATAGCACCCAGAGTTCTGCGATATACAAATTTACAAGCGGACTTGTGGGCTATTTGAATTTTAAGGGCCTCATGTTGATACAATAGCACAATTGGACTTGGGCCAGTTTATATTCGTTTATTACAATATGAAACGGGGAAGGGGTCAGTTGGGTTGGTGATATAAAAGTAAGTTAAATCTGAAGAGGTGAATCTGCCAACTTCTGCACCTAGAAATTATCCGAAAAATGAGTAATACATACTAAGTGTGTACTCTTATAAAGTACAGGCATGAGATTTTTAGAGAGCATGCACGGATCCTGCATTCCATACTTGGCCACTTTTTGAATCATGGGTTCTTGGTTTGGCGGGCTCAAAATTGGGCCTCCATTGCTTTGTATCCTACAAATAGCACCCAGAGTTTCGCGATATACAAATTGATAAGTGAACTTGCATGTTGGTTGGCTCAACATTTCACTTCTATTGTTCTGTGTTTTCCAAACAACACTCGAAGGAAACGAGTAATACATACTAAATATGTACTTTTGTAAACTATGGACATGAGATTTTATAGAGCATGTACAGATCCCTCCTTCCATACTTGGCCACTTTTTGGATCACGAGTTCTCGGGCTGGCGGGCTCAAAATTGGGCCACTATCATTTTTTTCCCTACAAATAGCACCCAGACTTCTGGGATATATAAATTTCTATTGTTCCATGTCCTCCAACCAACAGTCGGACTTTCGCGATAAACAAAGTGAAAAATGGACTCGAGGACTGGCGGGCTCAATATTTCCATTGTTTACGAATGGTCATCCCTATAAATTATCTAACATTATCGAAAAACATGATTTTCAAATACTAAATTATTAATATTAAATATCGATATTATACAATTTAATTACATAAATTATCAATATTGAACCCACCTATCCGGTAACTTGCCTATTCGAAAAAACTTTGAGCCAAAAAAGTTTCTACAATATGAAATGTGGAAGCGATCGGTCAGGCTGATGATATAAAAGTAAGGAAAATATGAAGGCTTGAATCTTCCAACTTCCTTACCTAGAAATTTTCCGAAAAATGAGTAATACATACTAAATATGTACTATAAAGTATGGACATGAGATTTTATAGAGCATGTACGGATCCTGGATTCCATACTTAGCCACTTTTTGGATCGCAAGTTCTCGGGTTGGCGGGCACAAAATTGGGCCTCTATTGTTTTGTGCCCTACAAATAGCACCTAGAATTTCACGATATACAAATTGACAAGCGGACCTGCGGGCTAGTTGGCTCAACATTGCACTTCTATTTTTTTGTGTCCTCCAAACAACACTTGGAGTTTCGCGATATACAAGTTGACATACGGGCTCCAAGGCTAGGGGGCTCAAGATTTCCATTGTTTACAGATGGTAATTCCTATCAACTATCTAACATTATCTAAAAACATTATTTTCAATACTAAATTATTAATATTAAATATTGTTATTGTACAATTTAATTAGAAAAAAAAAATTGTACAATTTGAAATGGGGAGGCGGTCAGTCGGGCTGGTGATATATAAGTAAGTGGAAATCTGAACACGTGCATCTGCCAACTTTGAAACCTAGAAATTTTCCAAGAAATGAACAATAAATACTAAATATGTACTTTTATAAGTATGGACATGAGATTTTATAGAGCATGTATGAATCCTTCATTCCATACTTAGCCACTTTTTGGATCGCGGGTTCTGGGGCTGGTGGGCTCAAAATTTAGGCTCTATTGTTCTGTGCCCTACAAATAACACCCAGAGTTCTGCAATATACAAATTGACAAACAGAATTTTGGGTTGCTTGCCTCAACATTGCACTTTTATTGTCCTGTGTCCTCCAAACAACACTCGAAGTTCCGCTACATACAAATTGACAAACGTACTCCAGGACTAGCGGGATCAATATTGTGATTGTTTACGGATGGTGATCCTATCTAACATTATCTAAAAACATTGTTTTCAAATACTAAATTAGTAATATTAAATATTGATATTGTACAATTTAATTACATAAAATTATCAAAGGATGTTAAATCGCTTATTTTGAAAATATGAAGGAACAAAACAAAGTCTTTTAAAATTGTATCACCACAAGCATAAAAACGACCAATTTGAATTTTAAGGGCCTCTTGTTGATATGATAACACAAGTGGACTTCACAAAATATATATTCATTGATTTCAAATTATTCCAGGAGATTAATTTTACCAAGTTCATAGATCAAGGAAAAATGCTAAAACAAGCCACATACTACATTTGTGTCACAGCACCATAGAAATTATCAAGCGGATTCACGGGCTAGTTGGCTAAAAAATTGCAATTCTATTGTTCCATTTCCTCCAAACAACACTCAGAGTTCCGTGATATACAAATTGACAAACGAAGCATACAACCAAGAACCAACTAAACTCCAAACAGGCCACAAGAAAGTTCCAACAAGGTTTCATAGAGCAGGATGCATCGACCTTTGCATCAAACAATTCGATATACAAAGAAAAGGTGTCGCAGCATTCATTTTCTCTTACATCTACTATATGTTCCCAGTAGAAAATAACCAGGTCCATGGGATATATGGGCTTTGTTTCCATGCTTCCCATTTTGGACTGAACAATCTTATGCGCATGCAATCCCAAGTAGTTGAGTCCGATGAACACTCATCTGGATGTTGAAGAAATATTACAAAGACACATGAGATATTTTCATTTCCTGCCAGAGTTTGATATTTTTTTTTTCCTTTTTCAGCCGATATGGAAATTGCATTGTCCTCATTTAAGGTAAATTTGTTGTGTATCCAAAAGTCACGCAGCATGTATACACTGCTTGCCTTTTTCTGTAGATATGTTTCATACGATGACTCTGCCAACCTAGGAAGCACATTTTGTGAAAGATGTTTCCTAACCGTACAATGCATGATTGTGTTGCCCACAGTTCAGATGGAAGCATTGAGGCAATGTCCATATATATATGGACATTTTTCATTGCATCGCAGACAATCAATCACATCATCACTTATCAAAGCGAAGGCAGAAGAAAGAGAGATGAATTTCGCACATACAGGTTCAAAGGGGGTCGAGTAAGCATTTGTTGCAACTAAAACACCTTCAACCCAAGAACATGAGCAAAGGAATTAATATATTGAACAATATAATACACAACTACACCCCCCCCCTAAAATAAAATAAAATAAAATAAAATAAAACAAGTCGTAGAAATTTGGTGAAGGCTATTTGTATAAGCAAAGTGAGGATGATTTTGTGGATGTATACGCACAACAGTTGTAGAGCTAGCTAGTTCCTTCAGATCCTGTACTATATATGCTTGCAACTCTGTTACAAACATTTTCTGGGTTGTCCGAAATATCCTTTCTCTAACATCCCACTTCTTTGTTATATTTTTGAAGAGAATAAGTGAAATCTTCCCTTTATGCAATTGTTTCTCCATCGACGAAAACAAATTTTAATAGCTATCAAAAAATTGCAGCTGCAACATCGAACAGTGCAATATTTGTGTAACTTACCCAAGATACATGCACATGTGAAAGTAAAGGAAAAAAATGGATATGGAAAGAGATACCATTTCCTTGTCATTGTCTGACTCTCCATCCTTTATATGGAGAATGTGGTGTGAGCCAAGTTTTCTCGCCACTGTGACAGTTGTGCCAATGGTTTCGATTGGGTAAACATCACTGCTTTGTGTAAGTTGGCTGATAGTCGCGTCTGAGACGAAATGATATTCTGAACAAACAACGGAATTTTTTTCCACAAAACTTGCTTCGTTGAGCGAAATAATCCGATCACAATCACCACGGTCATATACTATTTTCAGCAATACATTAAAATTTGTAATGGATATCCCATTACCCAGCAATATCTTTTCTGAATGTTTCTGGACAAGTTGTGTAGGAATATTCAGTGTCACTGTCATCATGGCTTCCTTGTCTGTCATGTCAGCATGAATAATGGATCTAGTTTTGTTTTCCTTGTCCAAGTAGGTGCTATAGACGACCATTATGTCCCTAATGAACACTTTTCCAGTTTGGCGGTTGTTCAATCCCTCTATTGATAGTACTTTAGGTGTTACAATTCTAGACCTAGTGACAATTTTTTAATAGGAAAACTAAAGTGAATGGTAGTGTGCGATTTTTATTTTTTTTGTATTCTTCTTTCATTGGGATAAATCTACAAGTACACACATAGCTTTGATGAACTATGGAGCCATCATTTTGCAACCACACCACTTAGTCTACGGAACATGCGCTATGTTCGACATCTCACTTGTACTTGTTGACACTTCTTGTGAACTGCAAACCATGTATTCTAGATGACATCAACATATTCACCATGTCATAGATGAATAAATAGCTGAGGATATTTGTTTGGTAAATATAGTAAGAGTGGAGTGTATGCATATTTACCTTTGGCCTTGTCGGTCTGTTGATGTCTAAGATGATTGAATTCTCATGGCCATGTCACTATTCCAACTTTTTATGATGCAAGCATGTGCAGGTGAACATCAGGACTAAACAAGCATATGCATTGTATATTGTCCATTAGAAGGACTAAATAAGCATAAAATTGTATGCATCTAATTTTTTTGACTGGAAAAATGTGTAACAGTAAACAAGGCGTGAGGGCGGGGCACCACAACCAATTTGTATATCGCGGAGCCCCGAAATCCAGGGGAGCAATTGTGAACCCGCCATCTCGGCACCCACAATCCACAAAGTGGGTAAGTATAGAATAAGGTAGAAGCACTACCATAGATGTGAAACCGTTAGTCCGGCAACCAGCTCATCAAGGCATTTTCAGAAAGACCACTATGCAGATCAATTAGAAAACAAAAGGGATAATAGAAAATGGAAAAAGTTGAAATAGGTAGGGTAGAAAGGCCCATTGTTGCCAACCCATCATTTTCTAGTCTAATATTATATGCCCCGGATGATAGAAGATAATTTACCCATGTTATCACCTTAATAAAGTGAGCAACATTTGGAGACCCAATACAAAAAGAGGGAGAATTCCATAGTTGTGTTGGCGACGGAAGTCACTCCTGGATTGTAGCAGGAGCAGATCCCGACGCCCATCAGTTTATGTCATGATTTGTGTGTAAAAAGGGTGATCGAATGGAAGTAAACTCGGACGATATTGTTGAACTCCGAAACTAGGCCAGGCATGCATGAGTAGGTGAGGTCTTAGATGTACTCCAGACAGTGAGTTGTAGTAGAGGTGAGTAGGGGGAAGACTTGTATAAGAGAAATGCAAAGGTCCGTTGTAAACATCAGGTTTCTAACGGACTGTGGGAGAAGGCACCTAAATGCAAGATCTTCTTACTTTCAAATGAAAAAACCAGAGAACACAATAATGCCACAATAAATCCTTTATCATAACATAATTGCAATAATTCATGTGAATCAGTCAATCATGAGCTCCCTCGGTGTGAGATGAAAACTAGACGGGGTAGAAAAACTATCTGTCATAAAACAAGAATTCTTACATACATATGCATAACCAGAGAACTAGAGTGTCTGTTAAAACATTACAATTGGGAGCTTCTCTCTACCATCGATACCTTCCAAAATGCAAAAATTGAGTACATATACTTGGGCATATTTTCCCAACAGAGGCGCGCTCACCCTCCAAGGCATAGTGTCTCTTCAATTGATCTTCGAGTGGAAGTCCTTCGTCAGATGTCTCCTTAACTTCGCATGGACTTTGCAGGAGAGTAGCTGAAACATTAAAGGCCAAAATGGCATGTGAAGACTTCTCTGTCTAATCGAGGACTTCGGCATGGCTTTTTTGGAAAAATCAGTACACAGAACCCCTTCGAGCAGACCGCTTGCCAGACCTTCCATACCTCACACTCAATGAATGAAAGGAGGTTTCAACCACCTGTTCTTGCCTTCATTTACTCCAAGTGGAAACCAGGAGCAAACTTGTATCCGATGGCACCTGGAAATTGCGATGATCCTTTCGGCGACTGCTCTCGACGCTTTTGACCCCTTTTGCTTAGCTCTTTTATTTCCCAAGTGACCACGGACCATGACCCTACTTTTATTCCCCTAGGGGCTTTCAGCGTTCATGAATAGGAAGGAGTTGATCGCTGCTTATCATAGTTGCGATGGGAGAAATGCCGAGACGGCTCAAATGGGCGCCACGCATCCTTCAAATCCAATGATCCTAAACTCACCCGACACTTCTGTGGGCCCCAGGCCCTGGATTCTCTCGCTACTTTGCGCATCAGGGATATGAGGGAGCTGCTACTTGCGCTTTGAAACCGCAATAAGTGAAAAGGCGAGGAGCCTAATCGCACGCCAGGTGTTCGTTTCAGATGGACGACTAAGACTACCCCTTGATACTGCGGGCCCGACTTTGGGTGTTATCAACACTTCGGGGTTCGCGGTTTCGAGAGGTGAAGTGACGAGGAGAGCCTACCCCTCAACCTCCCAAATGTCGACATGGCACGGATGTGTGCCGTGTGTCCTCGAGATGAAAGGCCGAGGTATCACTCATCATTTAACAGGGGGCCGCCCTCGTTCACAGATTCGCTTGACGTGACCTGGTGCTAGGACCGTGGGCCCAGCTTTGAAGGGTGCTTATCGACGTTTTGCTAATCGACAATTTCAAGTGCAATGAATAGAAAGATCCTTGTCTCCCGAAACACCGATTCTCGATACACCAACTGGCTGCCAACTGTCCCAATCAGATCGGATGACACAGATTTGTCTTGAAATATGGGAGTTGTCCCCTGTGCTAAATCTTGGGCAACTCGGTACCCCCAAAAATCTGATGACCGTGGATCAACTCTGTAGGTGGATCTTGGATGCTGCCAACGAAACTTCGCTCGCTCGCTTGACATGTCACTGGAACAAAGGGATCCTCCTGTGCTGCACTTGGGTGCTTCCTGTGCAACCTGCAGACCTGGGTACCTTTGTGCCTAAGACAAATAATGTCACTAACATTAGGCTCCATGGGGGATAGAGTCATCCTTGTGATGCTCTAAGAACTCATTCTACAGCTTCAGTGCCTTGCTATTGGGCTATGGATTCATTTACTAAGCCGAAAATATACAAACAGAAAATGAACAAAGAACAAAAGGACAATATTTACAAAAAAAGGAGCCGTCTAAGGCTCAAACAAAACATTTCTTGAGAAAATGCCCATTTACTGGGCCATTGAAAACCTCTTCACCCTCCAGATCTTGCAACTCGTACGTGTTGTTTGAGAATACCTCGGAAACTTTGAAGGGGTCGATCCATAGGGCGTCAAACTTGTTGTGTTTGCCTTTATCATGTCTGGGTGCATGCTACTTAAGCACCAAATCCCTGATCTCGAACTCTTTCTTCCTGACCTTCCTATCAAAAGCCTGCTTGACCCTTTGCTGATGACTATAAGTTGCATCCCTCACTTGCTCCCTGATCTGTTGTACTTCCATCATCTGATGAATCCTTCTGATCATATGATCTGGTTCTCCCTCATAGTCTTGAAAGAATTTCACCATAGGTAAGGCGAGCTGAGTAGGAAAAACCGCCTCTGCTCCGTAGACTAGCTGAAAAGGCGAAGTGCCCATCGATTTCTTCGTTGTCACTCGATCAGCCTATACAAAAAATTTCAACTTTGAATCCCAGGCCCTTTTGTTGTCCTCCAATAGTATTTTGATGATCTTTATCAGGCTTTTGTTGGAGGATTCCACTAAACCATTTCCCTGGGGATAGTAGGGGGTGGAGTGAATTAGTGAGATTTGGAACTACTCACAGAACTTAATTAGAGGCTCATATTTGAAAGAACCAGCATTATCAGTGACGATCCTACTGGGACAACCAAATTTAGCTATGATATCCTCCAGGAAGCTGATAACTACTTTGTGTGATGTGCTTCTGGTGGGGGACAGCTTCTATCCACTTGGTGAAATAATCTGTTGCAGTCAGGATCCATCTGTGTTGACCACTTGAGGGAGGATGAATTTCTCCAATGAAGTCGAACCCCACTACTGAAAAGGTGTTGAAGATACTATAGGCTTCAATGGCAACAGTTTGAGCTGTTGTTTTTCTAAGAACCTTTGGCATTTGATGCAAGCTCTGATTTCTCTCCAGACATCAGCGAATAAAGTAGGCCAATAATATCCAGCCCTGAGGATCTTATGAGTTGTGGTCTTCCAGAAGTGATTCCCCCCACAAAGGCCTTTATGTAAATCAAACATAACTTTCTGGACTTCTGGTGGGTTCAAACATCTCAGCAGCATCCCCAAAGGATCTCTCCAGTACAAGACTTGCCCAATGAGGCTATATCTGACCGCCTTGAGCTTTAAAGCTCTCGCGTTACTTTTACCCATTCCATCCAGGGGCTTCAAGTCCTGTAGAAAGTATAAAATTTCATAATACCAGGCACATTCCGCAAGTGGAAATCCATCCTGAGAGCGTTGGCTGGGCGACTCGACTTGCTGATTTCCTGGGAAAGTATTGATGAAACTGACCCCCAATGCTTCGCAATTGGATTTAGCGAGTAGCTTGGCTAAACCTTTCCCCTTAACCAACTTGGTGGGTTTTATCTCCAAGTCGAATTCCAATATTCTAGTGATCCATCAACCTCTTCTCCCATCTATATCAGGCTGCACAAGGATGTCCTTCACAGAAGCCGAAGGAACGTATGCGGTTACCTTTGAGTGCAAGACATAAACTCTGAAAGCTTTGAGAGATTTCACTAAGGCATAGGCCTATTTCTCCATGATTTCATACCTGATCTCTACGTCTCTTAACGCTTTGATGAAGAAGGCAATGGGCTGCTCTCGCCCTTCCCCATTTTTCTACAATAACACCGCTGCGACTGTATCGAAAGAAGCAAAAGAAAAAACTAAGAACAGTTTGGAATAATCAAGACTAATCAGCACAGGTGCCTCAGTTACTGCCCTTTTTATTTGGACAAAAGATTCCATGGGTTCAGTGGTCCATTTCACTTCGTTTCCCTTTCTGAGAATGGCTGTGATGTGTTTTACCAGTTCAACGAAATTTGAGACGAATCTCCTCAGGAAGTTAATCTTTCCTAGAAAGGCCTGGACCTCTTTTTTAGACCTGGGAAGTGACAGGGTTTGAATCACCTCCACTCTGTTGGGATCAATTATTACTCCTTCCGTTGATACTATATGACTGAAAAGCTTTCCCTCCATCATAGAAAACAAGGATTTCTTGGGATTTAGGGAGAGACCAAACCTCTGACATTTCAAGAAAACTTTCCTTGAGTGATGGCAGTGCTCTTTATCGGACCTGGAGAAGACTGTGATGTCATCTAGGTAGATCACTACAAACTGGTCTTTTTCTCCGATGAAGGCTATATCCATGGCTCGCTGAAATGTTGCTCCTGCATTCATTAGTCCGAATGGCATTTTGGAATACATGAATGTGCCCCAAGGAGTGGTGAAGGTTGTTTTTTTCCTGTCCTCAGGCATGATCGATATCTGATTATAGGATATCCTAGATGCATCAGTTACCTTCTGCAGTATGTGTTCCATCTTAGGTAGGGGGTAATTGTCTTTCTTTGAGCTTCTGTTCAGGTTCCTGAATTCGACACAAAGCCTAATTTCTCCACTTTTCTTCCTCACCGGAACCAAATTGGCCACCCATTCGGAATATCTCAAGGGGATAATGATCTGGGTTTCTAGCAACTTCTTCACTTCTTTCTCCATGACAGGCAACAACATGGGATTTATCTGTCTTAGCTTCTGCCTAAATGGCTTAGCCTCTTCCTTTAGTGGGATCTTGTGTTCAATGACGGATATGTCATACGTCTTGAGGTCTTCGTAGGTCCATGCAAACACATCAACGAACTCTCTCAGCAACTCGATATATTCATCCCACTGTTCTCTGGTCAAACTGCTTGACAATTTGACGAACCTAGGCTCCTCCTGTGTGCCAATGTTGCATTCGGTTGTATCAACATCTTCATTTGAGACCTTACCCTTTACTGCCACGTCATTCCCATCGAACAATCTTTATAAAGGGACTAGTCATCTCGGAATGTGGTTGATGGTCAGTTGAATAATCTGGTGATTAGCGATCTTATTTAAAAACACCTCAGGATGAGGGTCACCTTCCAGGTCAGGATCCTGGTCAATGTGCAACGCAGAAAATTCATCAACAGATTGGAGAAACCTTTCAATTTCCAGATCATCTTCAAATACCTTCCAATGCTTGACATTGTCCGGTACAGAGGGCCTGTATTTTATCTCAACATCGCTTTTTACCATAGGTGGCAGAGGAACCTTGAGCGAACTAGATGAGACGGCTAAAGAATCGGATAAAATATTTTCTCCCCTCGGAATGAAAGAAATGTTAAAATCCAAGAAGAAATTATCAATCAGGTCCCACACTTCATTTCTATAATTTCTGAGCCAGGGATTATTAGCGCGATAAGCATTTCTGACTTGCTGAATAATCAACTCAGTGTCTCCAAATATTTCTATCTCTTTAATTCCCATTTCCTTTGCAGCCCTCATACCCAAAACAAGAGCTTCATATTCTGCCACATTGTTGGTGGTTTCGAATTCCAGCTTGTATGACAGGGATATGGCCTCCTGGCAAGGTGATATGAAAACCACTCCAGCGCCAGCGCCTTCGCTAGAAGAAGCTCCATCGAAAAACATCTTCCACACAGAGGAGGTTGGAGGGGGAGTCGGATAGACAAGACTGGGCTGCTTTCTAACTTGGAAAGGGTCTTCAGGAGCATCAATGAGCTGCAATAGGCTAGACCCCAAATCGGTGTCAAGTGCAAAGATGGGGTGATTGGTGGGGTTTGCTTCATCACTGACAATGTAGGCCAGTTGATCTTCTATATATAACCTCCTTTGTTCCCCTCCGAAGACTGGAATGGTTGCATACGTGAGATCCATCTGTAGTGTTCCCCAAAGCTTTTTTATCCAAGATCTAGACAACAACATGCCAAATTTGGGGGGAATGTCAGCTACCACAATATCCATGACCACACTCTTCATGGGCAGCTGAAACAAGGAAACCACCAGGTCTTTGATGACTCCCAGACACTGCACTCTCCTTGAGTTGAAAGAGTACAAATCATGATAAGTTTTTGTCACCTCCAGTCCCAATTCTTCCATTACTATTTTGGGCATAAGGTTATGAGAAGCCCCTGAATCCATGAGGTAGTTATGCAGTACTTTATCATGTATGTTCAGGGATGTGTAGAAGGGAGGGGATGAATCATCTCTATGTTCTACTATGGGCCCTAAGACAACTGTTGGCTTTTCATCTTGGAGATTTATTGAGTCAGTGGAAGGCTGAGGGGGGTCAGACTGTAACAGCTTGGAGAGGGACCTCTTGAAATCATCATTTTTAACTAGTTAAGATAGGGGTACAGGGATTCTAATCTTATGAATCTCATGCTCAAAATTGAAGGAAGGAACAGGCTTAGGAACTTACCTTACCTCAGTGACAGGTTCTTTGGCTGCTGGCGAAGCACTCTGAGCTTTCTTTTCTTTGGTAGTGGTTGTTGCAGCTTTAGAAGGCCTCTCCGCTATGGGGGACTGATCCTGGTTATCAATATTTCCTTCTTTATTTTTTGACCAGAGATTATATTTGTTAGGCGTGTTGCTAGCTCTTTCCCCTCTACTCAACTCGTTGATTTGAGTGTTGATAAGGGATTCTTCATACGCAGATTGAGTCAAATGAGGAAATGGGGAAGTGTCCTCGATGCAGTGGATCTCGGGGTCAAGTTCATCCACCTTCTCCCCCTCCTCATGAAAAACTAGATTGTTTTGGAGAGGGGCCTGAATCCTCTGATCATCTCTATCTCTGCTCCTTTGTTCCCTAGGAAAATCCTATGGCACATTGTTATTAGGCTTCCTAAAACCTCTACTATCTGTATTTTGGGGATTTCTGTAGAAGGGTTTCCCTTCTAATTACCACCTTTCCATCCTGGCAGAAAGTGATTTTAGCGCTCTAGCCGTCTCATTTGTCTGAAGGGGCAGGGGAGAGGAACTGGATGGGGAAGCTTCAGGCCTCTTTCTGGGTATGTTTCTATCAACAGTGTTCCTGAGTCTATAAATAGCCAATATGTTAGATTCTACCTCCACGACTGCATCCTGCATGTAGGCCAAAGTAGTGGCTCTTCTTTCCCTCAACAGGAGGTAGAAATCGAGATCGAAGGTGCTGGCATAAGTGATCTTTGCAAAGGATTCGGAGGGTTTTATCTCAGCAGGGATTTTGTTGTACATTTTATTGAATCTCTTGGAGAAGTCAGAGACAGACTCCCCTTCCATTCTCTTCAAAGACCCAAACTTTGTCATGTAATACATGAAGTCTTTTTTATCTCCCCACTGTCTCAAAAAGGCATTACCCAAAGCTTTGATCCCATCAATAGATCCAGGGGGCAGGGCCTTAAACCATTTTCTAGCCTCGCCTTGAAGACTATGGACAAAAATCCTCATCCATACGTCTGTGTACATGATAACATTGTCATCTATAAAATTGTAAAAGGCTTCTAGGTGTTCTTCTACAGTTATGTCCTCTTCACCTGTAAACTTGGGCAGCTGCTTGAGGTAACCATCTGCTGGGAGGGAATTGAGAGGCTGAGGTAGCACGAGGGGAGCATACCTAGTGGCTATAATGGCCTCCATTCTAGTCATAGGGGGATTTGGTCCTGCCATAGGGATATTATGCGGAGGAGAACTCGGAGGAGAAGGAGTTTGAAAAGGGGATACTAGAGATGAGCTCCTAATGGGAGTAGGAAACAATAGGGGATTTAGGGAGAAGGCTAGCGAGCTTAAGTCGACGGATGCTTCTCGTTGTGCAGAAGCGTCAACAGTAACAAAAGGAGGAGTGGTAAATCTAGGAGTGGGGAAATCTTCTGTGATCCTGGGTCTACGCCAAGGTACAACTTCAGGGGATATGGGAGTGACAAGGATTTCTCCCTCTAATCCCAGACCAGGGGGGGAAACCTCAACAAGAACACTCCCAAAATTCAGGAAACGGGAAACTTCAGAAGACGGTATACTAAGAAACTGAGGCAGAGAAAATGGAGTTTCTACAAAAGGAGACGACGGATTACCTAGTTCGGCGGCGACAACTTCTCCTTCAGAGGCCTTTCCTTTTCCAAGAACTACCTCTCGATCGGTTTCAAGTGTAGCTAGAGGCAACTGTGGATGGGACCGCATGTGTCTACCTCTGAAAGCCACAATTGACATGGTAGGTTCGCCATAGTGGAGTCGCCACAATGGAGTCACCAGGTGCACAATAGCAATCTTTGAAGGCTCTGATACCTGATGCACCTTCAGAATTAGAGGCTCAATGTCGTTCAATCCCAGGGAAAATTTTCAACTTCGTCCTCGGCAACGGCGCCAAAAATGTTGGCGATGGAAGTCACTTCTGGATTGCAGCAGGAGCAGAGCCCGACGCCCATCAGTTTATGTCACGATTTGTGTGTAAAAAGGGTGATTGAATGGAAGTAAACGCAGATGATATTGTTGAACTCCGAAACTAGGCCAGGCATGCATGAGTAGGTGAGGTCTTAGATGTACTCGAGACAGTGAGTTGTAGTAGAGGTGAGTAGGGGGAAGACTTGTATAAGAGAAATGCAAAGGTCCGTTGTAAACATCAGGTTTCTAACGGACTGTGGGAGAAGGCACCTAAATGCAAGATATTCTTACTTTCAAATGAAAAAACCAGAGAACACAATAATGCCACAATAAATCCTTTATCATAACATAATTGCAATAATTCATGTGAATCAGTCAATCATGAACTCCCTCGGTGTGAGATGAAAACTAGATAGGGTAGAAAAACTGTCTATCATAAAACAAGAATTCTTACATACAGATGCATAACCAGAGAACTAGAGTGTCTGTTAAAACATTACAATCGGGAGCTTCGCTTTACCATCGATAACTTCCAAAATGCAAAAACTGAGTACATATACTTGGGCATATTTTCCCAACAGAGGCGCGCTCGCCCTCCAAGGCGTAACATCTCTTCAATCGATCTTCGGGCAGAAGTCCTTCATCAGACGTCTCCTTAACTTCACATGGCCTTTGCAGGAGAGTAGCTGAAACATTAAAGGCCAAAATTGCGTGTGCAAACTTCTCTGTCTAATCGAGGACTTCGGTATGGATTTTTTGGAAAAATCAATACACAAAACCCCTTCGAGCAGACCGCTTGCCAGACCTTCCATACCCCATACTCAATGAATGAAAGGAGGTTTCAACCACCCGTTCTTGCCTTCATTTACTCCAAGCGGAAACTAGGAGCGAACTCGTATCCGATGGCACCTGGAAATCGCGATGATCCTTTTAGTGACTGGTCTCGATGCTTTTGACCCCTTTTTCTTAGCTCTTTTATTTCCCAAGTGACCACGGACCGTGACTCTGCTTTTATTCCCCTAGGGGCTTTTGGTGTTCGTGAATAGGAATGAGTTGATCATTTCTTATCATAGTTGCGATGGGAAAAACACCGAGAGTGCTCAAATGGGCGCCACGCGTCCTTCAAATCTGACGTTCCTAAACTCACCCAACGCTGCTGTGGGACCCAGGCCCTGGATGCTCTCACTACTTCGCGCATTGGGGATATGAGGGAGCTGCTACTTGCACTTCGAAACCCCGATAGGCGAAAAGGTGGGGAGCCTAATCGCACACCAGGTGTCTGTTTCAAATGGATGGCTGAGACTGCCCCTTGATATTGTGGGCCCGACTTTGGGCGCTATCAGCACTTCGGGGTTTGGGGTTTCAAGAGATAAAGTGACAAGGAGAGCCTACCCCTCAACCTCCTGAATGCCGACATGGCATGGATGCACGCCACGTGTCCTCGAGATGAAAGGCCGAGGTAGCACTCGTCATTTAACAGGGGGCCGCCCTTGTTCACAGGATCACTTGACGTGACTTGGCACTAGGACCGTGGGCCCGGCTTTGAAGGGTGATTATCGGTGTTTCACCGATCGACAATTTCAAGTGCAATGAATGGAAAGCTCCTTGTCTCCCGAAACACTGATTCCTAATACACCAACTGGCTGCCAACTGTACCAATCGAATCGGATGACCCAGATTTGTCTTGAAATATGGGAGCTGTCCCTTGTGCTAAATCTCGAGCAACTCGGTACCCCCGAAAATCCAATGACCGTCAATCAACTCTGTAGGTGGATCTTGGATGCTGCCAATGAAACTTCACCTGCTCGCTTGACCTGTCACTGGAACAAAGGGATTCTCCCGTGCTGCACTTGGGCGCTTCCTGTGCAACCTGCAGACCTGGGTACCTTTGCGCCTAAGACAAATAATGTCACTAACAAGTTGCTATACCTTTTAGAAGATTGTACCGTAGAACCCTTTGTTGTTGCACAGAACAATTCATATTCTTGTCCAACCAACCTATTTTTTCCAAGGTAGCAACACCGAACATGCAATGGACATGAAGACAAGTTAGTATGAAGATAGACATGTAAAAGAAATAGAAATAGGTCTATTTATTCCAATGTAACAACTAACAGAATACGCAAAATGTAATCTATCTGATGGAAGAAAAGAAGGAAAAAAAAGAAAAAGGTGCAAAGCAACATAACAAGAACAACAAATATACAGACAGTAAATGAAAAAATGAACACCAGAATATGAAATAAGAGTACAGGTATCCACTTTTGTAATTCCTCGTCTACATTCCTGCCAAAGAGTCCATCATCCTCTCCAGCCGTTATGTTTGTTTAAATGTAGCAATGCAGCGAAAACACAACAGACATGAAGTAGGTGAGTATGTAGGAAGGCATGTAATGAAGATAAGCTATCATGTACGAAGGTACGCAACATCTACATACAATAAACTAGGTGAACGCATATACAGACAATAAATGAAATACAAAACAATGCAGTATGGAATAACAGTACAAACATGCACCTTTCTATCTCCTCTTCAACCGATGCAGTCAAGACTACATCGTTCTCTCCGGCTATTCTGTTTGTTTGAATGTGGGAAAACACAAAATACAATGAACATAAATGGAAGCTGGTATGCACTGGAGAACAAGTAATATGTACATACAGTAAAAGAGACTTAATGAATAGTCTAAAAGATAGGCAGAAACATGAACCTTTGTGCTTCTCCATCCATAGTTGTAAATGTGTAATTTTTTTTTCCCTGGCCAAAATATATTACAAGCCAAAAAATATTACAAAATTGCATGGTCGTAGCTAAACGATTTTTGGTTTTCTGTGGAAAAGTATCCATATATACTTCCACCGATGGAAATATATGTTCTTTATCCTCTACACAGACTGTTGTGCCCATGATACAAAATTTTGGATTCTCATGGCAAACTACCCAGATATGCTTCCAGACATGGAAATATAATTTTTCAGAATCTTTGTTGTACATATAATATCTCAAGTAGAAGACAATTTGTATCATGGGAACACTAGTCTGTGTCAAGGAAAAGGAACATGTATAGTCATATGGGCACATTTCACCACACATGGTTTATAAATGTAGCCAGCAGATGCTTTATTTTAACAAAAAAACAATGTATATTGCAATTTCACATGCACTTCTCGAACTATTTTTCATGCAACTATTTTATTTCATGTCAGCACTAAAGCACTAGCAAAATATCACAGTAGAACATATATCGACCTCACTAGACAGGTCAAATAACACAACTGCATGTCGACTCATGGGTGGAGGGGATGAACACTGTAAAGTGCCCAAAAAAACAACAACAATAATAATAATAAAAAAAAAATAGCTCCAACTACTGGCGCAAGACCCCAACCCTGCAAAGCTGAATCAAACAAAAGAAAATAGAAAGCACCAAATGAGTGAGAAAGAATGAATAGTCCCAACTATAGCCCCAGGGCCCCAAAGTGTAAACCTAAGCCAAGCAAACATAACCAACAACACACGAACCAGCGAACAAGCAACAACCATTGAACCAGTAAACAACATATGTATCTCCAACGATTACGAAACTACAGCCAAATCATAGAAGGAACTGGAAACATATGACGAGCATACTAGTAGAAATAAGCAAACATTCTCACTTGCAAACTGCAAACACTAAACAACAAACAAGGAATAGAAAATGAAACTATGGCATGGAAACTTACTTCGGAATGATGAGAGGCACAAGCACAATTCGAATTGTGAACCAAACAACAACAAGTAGCAACCGACGAACCAACGAAGAAAAAGCGTTCACCAAACCAGTCAACAATGTATGTAGCTTCAACAATGACAAAATTGCATTGCAAAGCTAGAAGAAGGATGGAACATACAATGCCTATTCAACTGGCGATGGACAACAATATTGTGCAAAATCACTGCAACATTGTATGGAAAATTTCGAGAAAAAATGTACTTCGAGAAGCATATTTAGATAAACATTTAAGTCTATCAGGCTGTCTAAGGACCTCGCGGTATGCAAACATTTAAGATGTCAGGTCTGTTGGAGGACCTCGTGTCATGTAAAAATTTAAGCTATCGGGCCTATTCAAGAACCTCAAAAAAAGTTTCAATACATTCCAATACAAATACATGTGGCAAGGACGTTATAAACTTTGGAATTATCGATCACTATAAAGCTTGGATATCTAAACATTTCAATATGATTAGTACAAATAAAAACTTTCAGATATATTCAACTAGCAGAAAATGATAAGACAAACATTTGAAGTAATGCTAGCATTAATCTACCTTCAAACAATACATAGGAAAAATATATGATTCAAAAAGACTATATACGATAAGAAAGTTTGGATATGTTACCATATAAAACATTGGGAATAGCGAAGCCGACAATAAGACCTCCAATCTATTATCCAAGCAAATCATTACATATATGGTACTTTTTATTATATAAAAATCAATGCTTTTAGTTCCCTAGCTCCAACAATATATATTATGCAAATAGTTTTGGTCAAAGGACAAACTAATATGTAGTCAATGAATTATCAATCGCTATAGTCCATCTATGCCTATGGTAGGGACTAATAAACTTGACTCTCGATTCTTCTATTCATTGTGGATGCATTTTTCAGTTTTTGTCATTCAATGTAACTAAAATAAACTTGATTATGGATTATTCTATTCATTGTGGATGTATCTCGACAATTTTTGTATCTTTATTATAGTGACAAAAATAAGTTGTAAGCTAACTAAATTTACATGTAAACCAATTGTTGTCTTCAGATCATATTGAGTTCCAAAATGACTCCTACTACACAACCTATAAAATACTCTTAAGATCAAAATACTAAAACTTAATATCAAAGAATTGCATATTTGGTGGGTCTCTCTTGCCAAGTTCAACTTCAGTAGGCCCTAGGGGTGGATTCAAATTAGGAACCATTCTTTGAGGGCATGGGAAGGAGGCAACATCTGAAATCATTGTAGTGGCGTTATTTGGTGATGGGGAAGTTGGTCTTCTACACATCTCTTCAACCTCAGACCTGATAGTCATGACTTACCTCATCCTTGTTGTCCTTGCCTCAGTTCTACAAACAATTCCATTGTTGTGAACATTTGAGAAAATAGACTATTTATCATGATGTGGAGAGCCTAAACCGAATTCTCCAATTATGCATGCTCTTTTTCCTGTAATTCTCATCTCCAATGGGTGTTTCTAGTTCTTTAGTGGTCTTATAACAACAAACTTAATCAAGGGTATTTTGTATTATATTCATCATAATGTAACTGATAATAAATTAATATATAATATCATTTCATAATGAGTGGAAAAGACATTCAAGAAGTTCATAAAATTAGATTATATATATTTTACACATTTTAACAAGAATTCGCCACAAGGTGGTTGTTTGGTTTTCCCAAGAAATGTAAGTACATTGTGTCGAACCCAAGTCTTCAATGAGTTACTATTGTCTGGAGCATTTGAAAACATAGTAAGGAAAATGTTTCTAAATTGTAAAAGATAGAAGGAATGTTCAAACATACGCTGCCCAAGAAACGCAATGGTGAGTTTCCCTGGCCTGCCCAACGTTCCCATGTTGTTGGCTAAAAATTTAGCGTTACAGATCTACTAAAATCTCTATCACAAAATACCTAAACTTGACTGCTAACAAGGGCACGGTGTCCGATGAATTCATTGTTACACCACCCACTCCTGATAGCTCTGAAGCGCACACACCTTAACCGCTGGCAGACATAACTGAAGGGAGAGACTCGGAAGGTCACGGATCGAGAAAGGCATATCGATATGGCTGAGAGGGTGGGTGTATTAGTGGTGGCACAAGAATAACAATCATACTGGATTCACTATCGACAAGGTCACTGTATCCAGGATACTGCTGTACATTTAATACAATAGGGGTTGTCTAGTGAAAATAAAAACTATGGAAACAAAGGTAAGTAAGGCTATCCCAACAAAAATCAGTTCGTTGTCAAGATATTCCAGTGCTAAACCCATCCCACCCAGTGATAACGGTTGAATTACTAAGGTATCTCGTGGCGAGGCTTAACGGTAACAGATACTATCCATCGAATCACTCCAGCCGATGACAAGCTAAGAGCTGCAAGGTTAAACCACCTAAAAAGGATACCTAGTTAAAACGCATCTGGACTGTAACAATCAACCTTGAACGTAAATTCACTTTGCCATCTAAACAATATATGGAATCGCTAGCCTGTATAAGTTTGTTTCCTTAAGTTCAGAATGTTAAAGAAATGTAGTCAAACGTTGTTTACATTCGTTTGTCAAACGTTGTTTACATTCAACGATATGTAAAAAAAGTTCAATGATAGTCTAATCTCACTGACCGGTAAAAAATTTCATGGACAGTGTAGTTTCATTGATAGAATAATTTCATTTGAAGGTATAATTCATTGACAGTGTAAAACATTGATCTGTAATTTCATTGCCCAATGTTAAGGAAATATAGTAAAAAACGTTGGGACTTCACCGCAATCCCCCAAACACAGACAGGCAGGGATTCCAATACAAGATGCAGACCAGAAGGCTTGTAGGCAATCAATCGAGTGGGAAAAGTCTCAAGATAAAATTCATAACTTGTTACCATGCATAGATAAAACACGCAGAGAAAAAGGCCATCAGAAAAACAATCACAGAGATAAGTTGCGAGGGAAGTAATGCAACACAGTGCGGTTTCATCCAGCAATATATAAAACGCAGAATAAATTTCCATAAAGATAAAAGGGTGAAGTAAGTCGAGATAAAACTAGGTACAACATGCCAATTCATTTACAATCAATAATTAGATCCAAGCATAAGGCCTAATGCATTCTACTCTATAAAATAAATGAGCGTACTGTTTCCTTATCACCCGCCTCGAATGACGTCCACGCGCTCCGTATCGCTCCCGCTCATCGACCGTCGAGACCTCACTGGTACCTCCCAGCCAATGCTAGGGGTACTTTGCTTCCCCCTTAGCCCCCCAAGCCGCAAAGGGGCCATACACTATCCAGAAGGTACGTCTAGCTCCCAGCTCGCCTCGCAAGGCTGAGCTACCACTCCTCTCCGAGCTGAGAATTCCCAACTCCCACAAGTAAATCAATCAAGTCACTATTCCTGCAGTGTAACGTTATGCTAACAGCCGATCCCCTTCATCCTTCTCCTTCCTCTCTTTTATAGAGTTTCCAACTTCCTTTCTTTCCCTAAATCTCATTTAATTAAAGTTTTAATAAAAAAAATCCTAAAATTCTCCTTCGTACAAGTGTCACCCATCCCCCACGTTTCTCCATTAATTATTTTCTTTAATTAATTAATTGTATTATTTCCCTCACCCATCTAGAGTTACTCATAAATTCACTCCTAGGCGTCCCTAGATTCCCTTACAAGTTTTAAAGGCTTTCCTTAAATGAAACTGCTAAATCAGTTTAAAATTAGAAGGTTCTTAAATGCAGATTCTTTACTAAGTTAATTTCCTGTTTTTTACCATGAGTTCCCCATCTTTCCCTCTTTAGGTTACCTCCTTTCCCTAATTTCCTAAATTTTATAATTTCTCTCTTTCCCCTTTTTATTAGAGCTAAAAACGGCAGTTGTGCAATTTAACCTCTTTTTCCTTTTATTATTAATTTAGTGTCTTTTTAAACTATCAAAAGTTAAAATAATTAATTTTTTCTTTACATTTTATATCCACAGATTTTATTTAATTTCTTACCCTCTTCATTTTACCCCAAAAATTTATGAAGACCAAAATTATTACTTAAGTGGATTTTTTTTTTTTTTTTTGGCTGCTTATATAGATATTTTCTCAAGGGTAGACAAAATTTTACCCCTAGCGAAGTTTTAGACTTAGGACTTAGATTCTGAACTGGGCGACATTTAATTAGGGAGGTTGTTTTTTTTTAAATTCTCAATGTGTTATTTGTCTTAGGGGCATCTAGGTTCATCCCTCTATCATAATCAATGCGACGTGCCCTTCAGGATGCACTAGGTGCTCCAAGGGTGCCACTCGCCTCATTTGTCCCTTTGTGCGATGTACCCTTTAGGGCGCACTACATGCTCCAAGGGTGCCACTCGCTTCTTGACTAAT